>JAHZTW010000002.1:19588985-19671486 GCA_020283515.1 Alliaria petiolata
CAATTCATTCAGCTGTATCAGGCGCCTTTCTGTAGCAGACTTGATATCGAAATTCAGCAACTTCACGGCCCATGCTGCCTTGTATTCGAGCTCTACTGGAAGATGACAAGCTTTCCCATAAAGCAGATGAAATGGTGTAGTACCAAGTGGCGTTTTGAAGGCTGTTCTGTAGGCCCAAAGCGCATCATCCAGTTTCACAGCCCAATCTTTCCTTGTGGCGCCAACTGTCTTCTCCAGAATCTCCTTAATCTGCCTGTTCGAAACTTCAACTTGCCCACTTGTCTGAGGATGATAAGGAGTAGCCACTCTATGTTGAACACCATGCTTCTTCAGCAGCTTTTCAAAAATCTTGTTAATGAAATGCTTGCCACCATCGCTTAAAACGATCCGAGGTACTCCAAATCTGGGGAAGATAATGGTCTTAAACAGCTTAAGTACCACAGAAGAATCATTGGTTGGACTGCCAATTGCTTCAACCCATTTGGACACATAATCCACAGCAACCAAGATATACTTATTCCCATAAGAAGAGGGAAAAGTACCCATGAAATCAATGCCCCAGCAATCAAAGACCTCGATCTCAAGAATGAAGTTTTGTGGCATTTCATGTCTTTAGCTGATCTTCCCTTTCCCTTGACAAGCATCACATCCAGAGATGAAAACATGAGCATCTTTGAACATTGTTTGCCACCACAATCCAGCTTGAAGAACTTTTGAAACTGTCTTGAATGTTGCAAAGTGACCTGCATAATTCGAACCATGGCAATGAAACAGCCCGTCCTGCACCTCAGCTTTAGCAATACATCTTTTGTAGACTCCATCTGAGCAATGCTTGTACAGATAAGGCTCATCCCAATGATACCTCTTTAGTTCTCTGTAGAACTTCTTCTTATCATAGCCCTTAAGACCAGTACGTTCATCTTCTGCAGCAAGGTAGTTGGCGATATCAGCATACCACGGTCTCTGACAAGTAGAAACAACCATCATTGGTTCATTAAACGCGTCATTCATGGCCCTTAGAATCTGTGTCGCGATCTGCAGAGAGTGTCGATCGACACTAAGTGTGTCGATCGACACACGGGTTTTCGCGTAGAGGTCAACTTCTTTGGACCGGAGTGTCGATCGATGCTCATGTGTGTCGATCGACACAGGTCCCGATTCTGTAGAAAGTTGCAGGTTTCTTGCAATTCTACCTTTCAATCCAATCTCAATTGAATTGATAGTTTCCTCTGGCAAGAAATCATCAATTGGCACGTCATCTTCGACCTTTATTCTGGATAGATGATCAGCAACTCCATTTTCAACTCCTTTCTTGTCTTTCACCTCAATATCAAACTCTTGAAGGAGTAGAATCCATCTCCGCAATCTGGGTTTTGCATCCTTCTTCTGCATCAAGTATTTGAGTGCAGAATGATCAGTATGAACCACTACCTTGGACCCAACAAGGTATGGTCGAAATTTCTCAAAAGCAAACACCATAGCTAATAATTCCTTCTCAGTTGTTGCATAATTTCGCTGTGCTTCATCTAGTGTTCTGCTTGCATAATAGGTAGCATGAAGCTTCTTGTCTTTCTTCTGCCCAAGTACAGCGCCTACTGCGAAATCACTGGCATCACACATCACCTCAAAAGGCAAATCCCAGTCTGGTGGTTGTACAATTGGGGCGCTCACCAAAGCCTTCTTAATCTGTTCAAAAGCTGAGTGATATTCTGCAGAAAACTCAAACTTCACATCATTGCAAAGCAAAGCAGTAAGAGGTCTTTCAATTTTGCTGAAGTCTTTGATGAATCTTCTGTAAAACCCAGCATGGCCTAGAAAACTCCTCACTGCCTTCACTGAATTTGGCGCCTGCAGAGTTGTCATCACCTCGATCTTGGCGCGATCCACTTCAATCCCAGCAGCTGAAACTCTATGTCCAAGTACAATGTCATCTTGAACCATGAAGTGACATTTCTCCCAATTTATAACCAAGTGCTTCTCTTCACATCTAGCTAGCACCTTTCAGAGATTGTCTAGACATCCTTTGAATGAAGACCCATAGACAGAGAAATCATCCATAAAGACTTCCATACAATCTTCAATCATGTCTGTGAAGATAGACATCATGCAGCGCTGGAATGTTGCAGGAACATTACAAAGTCCAAATGGCATTCTGCGGTATGCAAATGTACCATAAGGACATGTAAATGTAGTCTTTTCCTGGTCATCTGGATGAATGGGGATCTGAAAGAAACCAGAATATCCATCCAGGAAGCAATAGTAAGGACGATTCGCCAGCCTTTCCAGCATCTGGTCGATGAAAGGTAATGGAAAATGGTCCTTCCTTGTGGCTGCGTTCAGCTTCCTGTAATCGATACACATCATGTGTCCAGTCACAGTTCTTGTAGGAATCAACTCCTCTTTCTCATTCTTCACCACTGTGACTCCCCCTTTCTTAGGAACCACATGAACTGGACTGATCCAGGCGCTATCTGAGATGGGATAGATGATCTGTGGCACCCCGACCCGGCTAACTATACTGCGGCCGTGCCTCCAACCGTACTACTCATACCATGACCGTACCTTAGGAGTTTTTCGCCTTTTTCCTTAAAAGCTAACCACCTAACACAGTCCAACCCATGGCATGAGCCCATTCGCGGCTTAACTAGCCACGCACTAATCCAGTGCCAGCTAAATAAAACCTTGCTCCGCAAGATCCATGAACGTCCCATACCGTCCAGACCGCCTTAACAACTTCAATCCACGCTCCTGTTGACTCAACTACTGTGCTAGCCAACCTACGAAACACCCCCCCCCATACTTAGTCACTCAACCAACCATCCCCGCATGACCAAGTACAGAAGAGGGGCGGCTCGGATCCCCGATCCTTGCACGCCTGGCACGATCCACACTGACCGCCCAACCACGATCCAACTGATCTCCAACCGCGATCCAACAGACTGCCAACCACGATCCAACAGACCGCCAACCACGGTCCCACAGACCGCCAACCACGGTCCGACTGACCGCCAACCGCGGTCCAACAGACCGCCAACCACGGTCCAACAGACCGCCAAGCATGGTCCAACAGACCATCCCGTCACGATCATTCTCGATCGTCAGACAACCCAGTATGTGATAGTCTCGGTAAGCTCTCTCACCAGACTGTGTATCCCGACTAATCTCACGGAACACTCACTGCCACCGTTTGACAGTCCTTGATAGCTGTGCCTTCACATAGGCTGCCTACGTACCCTTTCTAGGGATCAAGCCATCCGTAGTTCTTAACTCCATCCGGACTTAGCCATTTACAATCGACTACAGTCACAGTACAGTCCATAACTCATGGACACGGTCGACATCCTTCGACCCAGAACGCCTTTCCATCGGCCATCCCATGACCCACTCGACCGTAATCAGATTTCCGGGTTACGGATGCTACAATTCTCCCCCACTTGGTTTGGATTCGTCCTCGAATCCGGTGCTTCCTCTTGAAGTTTCTCAAACCAATTCGGGAACTCGTACTCATCTCTGGCCCTTTTTCCAGAACAACTCGGATCATCTTGATCCTTTTCCAGAACTTTTGCCACCTCACGGTCGTATCCACATACGAACCCACTAGTTAGCCACTCCACGGCTTTCCTCATTACCAAAAATGAGCAGACTTGGTTGATTTTTCCCCAACGACCCAAATTACATCACGTTTCTTCCGTGATCTCGACAGTCCCATCACAAAATCCCTTGTGATCATGTCCCATATCCACTCGGATATTGATTCTCTGCCTAACCCCTGGCAAGTCAGACATCCAGCTACTCATGTAGCCATGTCATATTACACTCCCCCACTTGGGTTTGTCATAATGGTGCTCTATGCAACCTAGCCAAAGGCAGATAACTCTCCCAGTTACCACCCTATTCGAGCACTCCCGCTCTTAATTTAGCTGTACTAAACTTTGTTTCCCAATCGCAGCCTTCTCAAGACTCGATTCCAGATGACTTTAGACCATCCCGGCCTTAGTCCAGATTTCCACCACTAATCTGAATTCGTGTACGCCACATCTGGCCGAACACTAGTCAACTCAAGACGCTTCCATTCTCTGGACAGTCTCTTGGTGTGTGTACATATCTTAGAAAACTTCTCAAGTTTCTAAGTATTTCCACTCGCCCCACCTCAACTTCCTTTTAATCATAATGCTTAGCATAATCCGTTGACTTTGGACTTTCTCCAAGAGCTCAGTCATCAGTGATGATAGGTCAAGATTACGGTCAGTCCATCTTGGCCCATCGACTTGCCTTAGCGAACTTCCAAGTTCCTAAGCTTTTGTCTCATCCTCGCCCCAACTACCGTTGACCACCATCATACTGTTAATCAAGATACCCAGATCTTTATCAACACAACTAACGAATCACTCTTGATTCCTTATTCGAGTTTCCAAAACTCTCCTGAGTTCCTCCTCTTAAGCCGGTAGGATCATTGATAACAATAAGCCTGATCCGTGGCTCCCGAACCCAATGGTTCCCACTCTTCAGTCAAGACAATTAACTGCAATGTCCTTAGTAGATTTACCATTCCATCTACATTCCTTTCAGATGATACACTAGCCCACCACCGGCTCAATGCATCTTCAACCAGAATAGCCCTACCCAAATGATAGGCTATATCCACATTATAGTCAGTGACTATCTCGACCCACCTACGTGGCCTCATATTCCCGGATCACCCTTTGATCCTCGGATCACACATTGATCCTGACAAATATCATTACCTTGGGAAACTTCTCTTGTTCCCAAGAACAATCTCACGGTCACGCCTTGGCTAATCCGCAAATTCCCACAGACGTTCACATCTAATCGCTTAGGCAACCCGCAGGTTCCTAACTCACGATTCTAGTCATGCGGTGATGAACTCCTCAGTTCTCACTCACGCAGTCCTAGGTTACTCAACAGTTATCTTGCAACCAACCTAGGTTACTCAACAGTCATCTTGCAACCAGCATATGACAGTCATGTCCCATCTAGACTCTCGAAAGGGATCAATGACTCTGCCCGTACTTGGCACACCAGGTCATCAGTCGGCTCACAAGGCCTCGGCTCACACAGCCATTACAAGTCCTCACTTGTATTTTCAGCCAGTACCATGCCTTAACCGGCAAGCACCCGACACACTAGCCAATCAGTTCGTACAATGCTTAACGAGCAAGTTCTCGGCACACTAGCCAATCCCGTAGTATCGTTATACCACATTACAAATCTTACGATGGCGAACTTCCTTAGTCCCCACCGTCATAGTCATCACAACCTATCTGTTGCAATTTCACTATCACATCCTTCATTGGCGAATCCACTGATTCCCATGGATGCTACCACCACCGCACTTTGTTAAACATAATGGTTTCCAAAGTCGCCTTCACTTCAGTCATGCATTGGCAAACCCACGGTTTCCAAAAATGCATCTCAGAAAACATCCGTCTTGGCGAACCCTCTTGGTTCCAAGAACGACTCCGAGAAGTATTGGCAAACCCACTTAGTTTCCAATAACACCTCTCAGAAACAGTCACGCTTGGACAACCCACTTGGTTTCCAAGGACTAATCGCAGTAGCAGTCACGCCTGGACAACCCACTTGGTTTCCAATGACGTTTCTCAGAAACAATCACGCCTGGACGACCCACTTGGTTCCCAAGGTCGCCACACAGAACAATCACGCTTGGCAAACCTACCCGGTTTCCAAAGTCGTAATCCAGAAATAATCACGCCATGGCGATCATACCCGTTCCCAAAGCCGTAACTCGGGTAGTCACACCTTGGCGAACATACCCGTTCCCAAAGTCGTAACACAGGACAGTCACACATTGGCGAACATACATGTTCCCAAAGTCGTAACACAGGACAGTCACACCTTGGCGAACATACCCGTTCCCAAAGTCGTAACAAAGGACAGTCACACCTTGGCGAACATACCCGTTCCCAAAGTCGTAACACAGGACAGCCACACCTTGGCGAACATACCCGTTCCCAAAGTCGTAACAAAGGACAGTCACACCTTGGTGAACATACCCGTTCCCAAAGTCGTAACAAAGGACAGTCACACCTTGGCGAACCCGAAGGTTCCCGAAGATGCCAGACACGCCTTAGCAAACACGAAGGTTCCCAAGGACGCCAGACACGCCTTAGCAACCCGAAGGTTTCCAAGGACGCCAGTACAATACACGGTTTACACGCCCTTCCAAGTCACACAGACTTTTAGCGGCACGCTATAGCCCCGGTCACACAGACCATTATCTCGGATCCCCGCCTTACTACGCTTAACCAGCGTGTCTTTGCTTAACCAACATAGCGAAACATAATGATTATCTACCCTAACTCTGACCATCAAGTCTTACGGACTCGATTCCGCTCTAGCGTGAATAAACATCACCTAGGCAAACGAAACGATCCTGCCTCGATCACGAGTTAGCTAGACACCATGTTTTCTCTCTGTTACCACAACCGAACAATAGTCACATAATTAGGCATTATCGTCTACTCTAACTCTGACCATCAAGTCTTACGGACTCGATTCCGCACTAGCGTGAATAACACATCACCTAGGCAAATGAATCGATCCTGCCTTGATCACGAGCTAGCTTGATACCATGCACAATCACGTGATCATATTGATCATCTACCCTACCTTTGACCATCAAGTCTTACGGACTCGATCCCGCACTAACGTGAATAACACATCACCTAGGCAAAATGAATCGATCCTGCCTCGATCACGAGCTAGTTAGATATCACGTAATCTCACAGTCCTATGATCATCTCAACCACTTGTGAATTCCTCACGGCCATCGGTTCCACTCCAAGCGAGAATCACACATCCCCTTGAGCTAGCAACACGATCCGGACATCCACACAGCTAGTTAGACACCATGTTTCGACCACCCGTTACCTCGTACCATTCACCCATTGACCTGGCTAAGCATATTCCCTTAGCCAATCAACGAACGGATTTGGTCTGTTGTTAACCGGTGATAACTCGACCAAAACAGGAACATTCTAGAGACAATCGCGCGTCCCTCGAATCCAGTCGACTCACCTCGACTAACTCACAGATAACACCTCACTCGATCAGCTGCCCCCGGCTAACTCTCGTCCCGGTCCAAAAACCACGGACCACTTGACTGATATACGCGAGCCTAGCACAGCTTCCAGTCTGTCCAGAACGCATATCCCGCAACATTCCCAGCCACGTCGTACACACCCGTAGCCGCACTCTCAGCAGTCACGTTCGCACCAGCAACAACCGCTACTTGCACCTCGACATGCTCTATCTGATCCCGGCTACCTGTCTAGCCAGAGTCAACTAAACTCCCAGCCGCTTCTGCAGCCTGCCTGCTTCTAGAACACCTTCTAGGCGCCATCTTACTTTGCTGTTTGGTAACCAACTTGCCTTTTGCTCAATCTCTCGATGAGACTACACTATTCCCACGCAACTCCCGGTCTCATTAACCGGACAGCTCGTCCGCCTATTTTCTCCAGAATGCAAGTTCATCATCTTGACATTCCACCGCGTCTACGTCTTTCTAGACAAGCCTAATTCTCGCCAAGACTCTGTCCTAGAACCGACCACGCTCTGATACCAACTTGTGGCACCCCGACCCGGCTAACTATACCGCGGCCGTGCCTCCAACCGTACTACTCATACCATGACCGTACCTTAGGAGTTTTTCGCCTTTTTCCTTAAAAGATAACCACCTAACACAGTCCAACCCATGGCATGAGCCCATTCGCGGCTTAACTAGCCACGCACTAATCCAGTGCCAGCTAAATAAAACCTTACTCCGCAAGATCCATGAACGTCCCATACCGTCCAGACCGCCTTAACAACTTCAATCCACGCTCCTGTTGACTCAACTACTGTGCTGGCCAACCTACGAAACACCCCCCCCCATACTTAGTCACTCAACCAACCATCCCCGCATGACCAAGTACAGAAGAGGGGCGGCTCGGATCCCCGATCCTTGCACGCCTGGTACGATCCACACTGATCGGCCAACCACGATCCAACTGGCCGCCTACCACGATCCAACAGACCGCCAACTACGATCTAACAGACCGCCAACCACGGTCCAACAGACCGGCAACCACGGTCCAACAGACCGCCAACCACGGTCCAACAAACCGCCAACCACGGTCCAACAGACCGCCAACCACGGTCCAACAGACCGTCAACACGGTCCAACAGACCGTCAACCACGGTCCAACAGACCGCCAACCACGGTCCAACAGACCGCCAACCACAGTCCAACAGACCGCCAACCATCCTTTCACGATCATTCTCGATCGCCAGTCAACCCAGTACATGATAGTCTCGGTAAACTCTCTCACCAGACTGTGTCTCCCGACTAATCTCACGGGATACTCACTGCTACTGTTTGACTGTCCTTGATAGCTGCGCCTTCACATAGGCTGCCTACGTACCCTTTCTAGGGATCAAGCCATCCGTAGTTCTTATTTCCATCCGGACTTAGCCACTTACAATCGACTACAGTCACGGTACAGTCCATAACTCATGGACACGGTCGACATCCTTTGACCCAGAACGCATTTCCATCGGCCATCCCATGACCCACTTAACCGTAATCAGATTTCTGGGTTAGGAATGCTACATGATCCCTGCGGCCAAAAGCTTCAGAATCTCCTTCTTCATGACCTCCTTTAAGTTTGGATTCAGCCTCCTCTGATGCTCCAATGATGTCTTGGTTTCATCCTCAAGATGAATGCGATGCATACACAAATCCGGAGATATACTTGAAATGTCATCAAGAGAATAGCCAAGAGCATTGCGAAATTTGCGCAGCTTGCTTAGCAGTAACGTGAGCTCTGCATTGTTCAAAGTAGCATTGACAATAACAGGATAAGTGGAATTGGGACCAAGAAATGCGTACCTTAGCCCTGCATGGAGCTGTTTAAGCTCAACTTTAGGCGCCTTAGCCTCACTCCATTCGCCAAGTGCAGCATCCTTCGTGGGTTTCGCATGGTGTCGATCGACACTGGATGGTGTCGATCGATGCCTGTCCTCCTGTGCGTTTAGTTGCAGGACTTGCTTGCTTGTGTTCATCATCTTGTTGAACCCCTCTGTAACCTCGTCGAGATGTTGTGTTTCTGCTGTGGTGTTGGCCAGTATACTCTCCAAAGGATCCTCAGGACTCATCTCATGGAAAATTTCTTCATCTAGATGGGTGAGTGAATCCACAAAGAAAGTCTGCCCATCTATTGTTGGCCTCTTCATTAGCTTGTCCATGTCGAATCTCATGACTAGATCGCCCACATTCAGTGCAATGCTGCCTCTCTTGACATCAATGATTGCTCCTGCTGTGGCTAGTAAATGTCTACCCAAGATAAGAGGATCTTTGGGTTCTTCTCCATACTTTAGCACCACTAAATCAGTTGGAATCATGCATTCACCAACCTTGATTGGAACTTCCTCTAAGACACCTTTTGGGATTCGAGTGGTCCTGTCTGCAAGGATTAGTGAGATCTTTGTGGGTTTAAAATCAGTCATCCCAAGACTTTTAGCAACTGAGAGTGGCATGAGATTGACACTAGCTCCCAAATCGCAAAGAGATCTCTCAAATCTTTCTGCAAAGATAGAACAATCCAACACAAAGATCTCAAGATCCTTGAGCTTCTCTGGTAACTTGTTCTGAATTACTGCACTGACTTACTCTGAAATCAGAGCAACTCCTTCTTCAAGCCCCAAGTTCTTAGTCACCATTCTCTTCACATATCTCCTAAGAACAGGAGTAATCTTCAAAGCATCAATCAATTGAATCTCCAAAATAAGTTTATCCACGACTGCCTTGCATCTGGCTTCATCTAGCTCCTGTTTGGTTTTCTTCTGGGTTCTGGGATATGGGATTTTAGGTTTGTAAACTCGTTCCTCTGAAGTTTCTACAGGTTTGGGTGCTTCTGCAGTCGTCTGGGTGTGGCGTCGATCGACACCCGCCTGGTGTCGATCGACACTCGGGTTTGAGCTCTCGATGATGTCGCGATCCTCTTCTGGTGTCGATCGACACTCATCTGTGTCGATCGACACTGGCTCCGCAGAGGTTTCATCAGCTTCTTCTTCAAATTCCTCCAGCTCCACAATGTCTTCAACACTTAGTTTCTTCTTCTGCTCAGATTTCAGCTTGCTTCTGCTCCTTGTCGTGATGGCATTGACATGGTGTCTGAGATTTGTATCAGTTTTCCCAGGACGAAATCCCTCTTGCCTTTTCACAGATTCTGCAGTTTGAGCTACTTGAGTATCCAATTTCTTGACATGGTTGTTCAGAGATTCGAATTTCCCATTCAAGTCTGGGTACATGGCGTCCATCTTTCCAGTCACATCTTGATACAAGGTGTCAATCTTCCCATTTAAACTCACTGTCATCTTCTGTTGTCCTTCTAAAAGCTGTTCCATCATTGCTTTCATACCATTATCTGCAGAAGATTGAGATGTGGGTTTTGATAGGAGGAAGACCCATAGTTTCTGGTGTAGTTGGTGCTTTGATAAGGCTTCTGAAACTCGGTCTTTTGAAATTGCGATCTTGGAGAATAACCACCTGTGTTCTGAATTCCAGAGAAAGAGCTTCTCTGGTTGTTTCCATTGTAGAACCTGTTCCCCTGTTGATTCCCAAACTTCTGCCCTGAAAGCCACCTTCATTTACGAAACTGCAGTCTTCCACTTGAACCTCAGCAGTTGGTTCGAAATGCTCCACTTCTGCAGCAAATTGGACTTGTTTCTTCCCCACTAGAAGGTTGTGCATAGATCCTAGCATGGCCGTCATCTCTACGATTTTTCCTCCATCATTCACGCCAGCTGATGCTTTCCTTTGAAGATCTGCATTCTTGGTGCTATTGCTAGATACCAAGTTCTCAATTAGCTTTACTGCTTCTGCTGGGGATCTAGTGTTGAAGTTCCCATTGCTTGCAGCATCAAGCGCCATCTGGTACCTCCAGTCTATCTCTCTAAAGAAAATTCCCAGCAGCTGAACATCAGTGAATCCATGATGGGGGCAATCTCACTGGTATGCCTTGAATCTGATCCAAGAACCCTTGAACGCTTCACTAGGTCCTTGAGAAAAGGTAGAGATCTTCATTCGCAGCTCCTCGGACCTTGCATCATCAAAGAAATTATTGAGGAAAGCATTCTTGGTTTCTTCCCAAGTGGTCAAAGAACCAGGTTCCAACTGCTTCAGCCAGTACGCAGCATCTCCTCCAAGAGAATAAGGGAAGAGCTTGCAGTAGAGATAGTCTTCAGTCACTCCATGTGCCTTGATACTGGACGTCACGTCTTCAAACCTCTCTAGATGATCCATCCGATGCTCATGAGGAAGACCATGAAAAGGGTGCTGAGCCACAAGAGTATAGAATGCGGGCTTCAGCTCAAAGTCATTCCTCTGAAAAGTGGGTAGGCGGATTGCAGCTCTATTGGTGTAGAACTGATCTGGTCTGTTGTAGTCACCAAGGGTGCGCTCATCCTCTGCGTTATTGACTGGTTCAGCAATCACAGCCACAGTGTCGTCAAGACGCGCCCCTTCCTCATTGCGCCGGTTTCCTTCTCGGTCTCGTAGCAGACCTGCGGCATCTTGCATCAAAACTATAGCGTTTGGTATCTTCGTCTGCGAAGGGTGTCGATCGATGCTGTTGGTGTCGATCGACGCTCTCGCAGTTTTTCGGTTCGTACGCTCTAGTTCTGCTAGTGCCTTTAGGTTAAGTAAAGTTAGCTCTGCTTCCTTGTTGCTTCTCGTGGAGCGTTTAGGCATACACCTGAAACAAAAGAAAGTAAATTAGTTAGTAAAATAGTTAGCTAAAACATAGACAAAAATTCCAAACAAGAAATTTGTCTAGATAGAAATCAATTTCCCGGCAACGGCGCCAAATTTTGATATGCTCAAATTAGCCCTGAGCTACTCTCTCAAATTAAGAGATCACTGTAGTACTTAGGGGTCGAATTTCACAGAGAATCGATGTAACTAGACAAATTCTAATTCAGTCTTTAAGCTAAGAGTAAAGTATGAAAGCTGTAAAAAGCAATAAAATAAATAAGGCAAGTTCGAATTCTGGTTCTTAAAATCAAGGAGACAAAGCGCTAGGCAGTGAGGTATGTCAGGAAGATTTAGGTTGAAGGTTTGATTACTATCTAGGATTAATTGTTCTAGAACTCGAAACACGAAAAGCAAACAAACCAGCTTTCGCTGCAGATGTTATCAATGTCTACACCTAGAAAACCAACTTTCGCTGCGAGTTCAAGGATAGAAACATGCATTAATTTCAGGTTCGATATTGTTCACAAAGACCTAAACAAACTGTCGTTGCGAATAGATTCAAAGCTCATCTAAAGATCTGACTGCTAGGTGTTTAACTACACTTTCGCGTCCGTTTAATTACCTAGGGTTTTGAAATCTAGGTGATCAATCCTAAATTTCAGAGTTAAAAATAATCTCAGATGAAGAACAAGCAAATAATCCCAACAGAAAATCGATTCTAACAACCTATCATCAATCCCTTGAATTCCTCACAACCTAACTATGAAACTACTCAGACATGGATGCAGCAAACATCATAGAATAAGTAATTTGCATGAAGAGAATAGAAGAGATACAAGAGTTCCAAATCTCTCAAGAACAGAGTGCAGATTTTTCTCCCTAAAGCTCTAAAAAACCTAAACTCTCTCTTTGTCTCTCTAAATTATAAAGTGTGTGCCTAAACAATGGCATAAAAGCTCTATTTGTAGGCCTAGGTACGAATCCTCAAGTCCTTGGAAGATTAGGAAAAGTCTTGAAGATTTCCTTTTTCTTCAAAATTCTGGAAACTTCACGTCTTTGGTTTCGGGAAAGTCGGTGTCGATCGACACCAGCTAGTGTCGATCGACACTCGTCGTGCATCTTCAATCCAACTTCGTGACTGAAACAAGAGTTTTTATCTCTTGCAAGCAATTTCTCAATTGCTCATATCATTGCAATACTTGAGATATCAATCCATCTTGCGAGTTTGATGCAAAAGGAATACAAAATTTTGTCTAAGCTAAGCTAAATTCAAAATTGAAGTGACAAACAACAATTAAAAGCAAACTACTAGCTAAAGGAAACACTACAAGACTAAGAATATGACTTAAAACCTTAATTAACACTAATCAAGCACTAATTAAGCGATTAACCACTAAGCAAGATTACCAAATTACTAAAAACGAAACCTAGGGATGGAATCATTGATTTGGGCAATCAAATGGACAACCTTGCAATCATTTAAGCAACTAAACATGCCATCTCTATGCCTAGAACACTAATAAAGACTAATCCATGATGTGTGGTACTAATCTCTTTCCTAATCACCTTAATGAACTAATGATGTGTTAGCATTAAAATGATTAGCAAGCATTAATCATAAGTCTAAATGGCATGATAAACACCCTAGGCAACTAATGTCTTAGGCTAGGAATGTAAATCTCTTAGAAAAGTGGTTCAAGCATTTCATCAAACACTTGGTGGGTGTGTGAAATGCTTATGATCCAAAATAGCAAAAGATTAGCTATTTGGCATTAAGAACTCCTTAATAAGAAGAGAGATGAAAGAATCTAACCTAGATTGCAAGATTGAACCATTAGAAAACCCTAAATCTAACCCATCCCCAAGTTCCTAAGAAACTACTCACTAATCATGGTGAAACCCACAAATCCTATGAAAGAAATACTAGTAAGCATGATTAAAGAAGAGATAGATGAAATATTAGAAGGAACAAGAATCAAATAGCATTAAACTTAAAATAAATCTCTCAAATCTCCTCAAAACCCCAAAGGGCCGTTTTTCTGTGTAAGCCCAAGAGAAGATACATAAAAATTAGGTTTTTAAGTATTTATAGGGAAGGAGGTCAAACCGGGTCAACCCGGAACAAACCGGATTTTGACCCGGAGGAGCAGTCTTGCGGAAATCGACATATCTCCCTAAACGCAGCTCCTAATGACATGAAACCACCTCCACATGAAAGCAGATTCAATTATCTACAACCTTCATGAAGGGCTCTGAGGCTGAATCGGAATGGAAAGCCTTCATCTGACCCGATCTTCCAGTCACTTCAGGCAGTCTTGCGCCGCATCGGTTTGGCAATCCGAGGTGCTCCAAACCGAGGCAATTTCTGGTGGCTTCATCTCGGTTTGGCAATCCGAGGTGGCCAAACCGATGCATTCTCTGGTCGTCTTGCATCTGTTTGTTGTCCGATGTACCTCAAACCGATGTGATCTCTGGTTGCTCTGATTCGGACAGTCTTGCAAGAATCGCCGTATCTCGTGAACCGCTGGTCGTAATGACTTGATTCCAACGGCATTAGAAAGCTCATTGAATCCTCTACAACTTTGAAGAAGGCTTCGGAGTCTGAATCTAAGTGGAAGGCCTTCGTCTGGACACATACATTTCACACCTCCAAATGCTCAACATGCTTCTAAAAGACTTCTGCTTCTCATTTAGCTGCTTCTCTTCCTCCTCTTGATTATCCATGAAACTCCATATGGTCCTCCAAGCCTCCAAAACACCTAATAAAGACTCAATATGTACAAATATGCAACAACCTAAGCTAAAACTCACTAAACTCTAATATGGATGCAAATGGGACTAAAAGTGGCTAAATGAATGCAAAAGTACATGCAAAACTATGTAAAATGAATGCTAAAATATGCTAAATTATGAGTCTATCAACTCCCCCAAACTTGCCTTTTGCTTGCCCTCAAGCAAACAAACATGACAAATCCAAGAGAGAGGTGTGAAGGTGGGAGCTCAATATCCAAGAATGCAAACAAAAATAATCAACTCAATGTCCTAGTTCCTAATTCTAAGATGCATTTGAATTCATCCTACTCCAAAAGAGTTAGCCATGCTCATCACAACAATCAAATGCACAAAGAACTCAATCTAGATAAGTCTCCCTATCCAACCAACTCTTTAACATTCATTAAGTTGCAAACCGTGAATCATGACAATGCAATGCAAGTGAATTCATTTGGCTAAGGGACTAGGCTTTGAGATAAGAATGATCTCAATTCATGTGGCTTCCAATTCGCATAAGGGTTTTCACTCAAAGAGGATTGAACTTCATGCATAATGCTAAAGGTAAAAGACAAGTGATGCATACAAGACTAGACTCTCATCTACCCATAATGCTATCAATGATCCTAAACCCCTCTCATTTTTTTTTTTTCAAGCTCACTCAACCCTCTAAAGCTACCCTTTTCTCTCAAGGCTCTTTGTGCCTTGCTAAACCCATAAATCTCACAAACCACTTCTTCTTCTTATAACACTTAAGGGGAAACTTCTTCATCCTTTAACTCATAGTGAATGGTGTGATCTTTTTATAACTTAGCTCTTCTTTTCATTCCTAGGTAGCCCTTTTCTCTTTCTTTGGCCCTTTGGCCTCTTTTGATTTTCTTTTTATTTTCTTAAGGGTACCTAATTCCTTTTAACACTTAGAGCTATACTTTTTCTTTTCAAACATAAGATCCACCATTTCAAACTATGCTTCCCTTATTCTCCTTCCAAGCCTCTTTCATTCCCTTTCTTTCTAATATCTTTCCACAACTCATCATGCTAAAATACAAGCATACAATCCATTCCACAACACCAAGTAATACCGCGCCCCAAAACCCCAATTCCTAAGCCTAAAGCTAGCCTCGATATGTGAGACTAGAATCTACATGAGAGCCTAAACTTGTCGTCTCAAACCTAACACTTTATGCTAAGTTCAATCAAAATAAGGCCTCACAAATATTCTCACTAGAACAATTGGCTTCAAGGGAGGTAAGGTAAGGTGGGGGGTAACTACTTGAGCCAACACGAGAGTGGTAAAGTGAGTAAGAAGGCTCAAATATGTATGTAATTCATTAATTCACTTTCAATGCAAGGCATGATAATTAGATGTCAAAATTCGGTTCAAGTGATTAGAGTTGGTTATCAAATTCAAGACTCTATTTCGACCAAGTTCTAGGTGACAAGTGAAATGATCCAAGCATGGTTCTTCCTTACTTTCAATACTTGATCAAATGCATCAAAGAATTAAGAACTAGGGCATTGAATTTATTACATGAGTTGTCATTCTACAAGGATAAGCTTATCATTGCTCCCAATGCATATGAATGCAAATCCTACATGAGATGCAACTAGACTCAATCCTAGAATGCAAATGCACATCTAAATGACTTCTTTTTTTGGAAAAATTTCAAATTTTTGGGTTTTTTTATGCTTTATATGAATGCATAAGACTCAAGTATGCAAAGGAAAATAAGAATCACAAAACACATGTCAAATCTCTCAACCTCTCCCCCAAACTTAAATTACACAGTCTCTTGTGTAATAAAAGTCCAAGGGAGGCCTCAATCAACATGACAAGATACAAAAACGAAAATCTAAAAGAAATATGTACAAGGGAGGTGGAGATACCTCAAAACGTGAAGAGGAGGAGGAGTGAAGTTAGAGGAAGCTTTGGAGACTTTTCCTTGGGCAAATTCGACCTTGTACCATGCTCCATGACCTCCAACATCCCTTTTACTAGGATAAACATGTGAATGCCTCCCAATTGCGCTTGTTTTTAAGTCTCTAGCTCGACATGTTGAAGCTCGGATCACCAGGATCATATTCATCATAGAACCATCCCCTAAACTCTTGCATCCTAACCTCCTCATAAGGTAACTTCCATGGATCATCAATGCTCTCTTCATTGGTGGAGATTAAACCAAGATACTTGGCAAAGGTCTGTGCCATTGGAGATTCTTTTTCTTCACCCTCCTTGGAGGCTTCTTCAATATGACTATCCCTTTTCTCCTTCTTGGCAATGGGTTGCACATGTGTTTCCTCCTTGGTTGAGAGCTCTTTCTTAACAATTGAGCTCTCACTTGCATTCTCTATGCATTCAACAACCATACTACCTTCACAAGGATCTTCAAAGGTTCTCTCAACCTCGCCTACTCTTTCCTCGTTGTTCTTGGTTGAATCACTCATGAGTGCCATGGGATCAACTTGTTCCTCATAGCTTATCATAAGATCCTCATCAACTGTGCATCCAAAAAGCAATTCAAATTCTTCTACAACCTTTTCAGCCTCTTGTAGGAATTCATCCTCAATTCGAGCATTCTCCTCTTGTTTCTCATTCCATTGGGTAAGCTTGGTGTTGATGGACTCCACATGTGATGTTGCAGCAACTCTTGAACATGGAGTAGGAGTGCCTATTGTGAGGTCAAGCATGAGAATGCTCTCATTAAACTTCTCTTGTTGTTCCAAAATCAACTTCGCCAAGTTGAGATTCTCTTCTTCATAAGATATTTGGGAAGAATAGGTTTCTCCTTGATCATACTCCATGCCCCAAGATTGGTATCTCTCACCATATCCATATTGGTTCACTTCAGCAAAGTTTTCATCCAAAAGTCCTCTTTGATAAGTGGTTGAGCTTTCAAAACCATGGTGGCTTGTGGGGTCCCAAGCCATCCCTCTTTCTTGATTCTCTAATATAGCCTTCAACATTGAAGCTATATCCGAATCCATACTTTCTCCCTTGTGATTGTACCTTGCAAAAAGAACAAACACTTGATAGAAAGTTAGTAACCAAACAAACAAAAATAAAAGAAAGCTTAGTCTCAAACTATACTTAAATCCTAGTGATCAAACAATCCCAATATGGCAACGGCGCCAAATTGAAACAAGAGTTTTTATCTCTTGCAAGCAATTTCTCAATTACTCATATCATTGCAATACTTGAGATATCAATCCATCTTGCGAGTTTGATGCAAAAGGAATACAAAGTTTTGTCTAAGCTAAGCTAAATTCGAAATTTAAGTGACAAACAACAATTAAAAGCAAACTACTAGCTAAAGGAAACACTACAAGACTAAGAATATGACTTAAAACCTTAATTAACACTAATCAAGCACTAATTAAGCGATTAACCACTAAGCAAGATTACCAAATTACTAAATACGAAACCTAGGGATGAAATCATTGATTTAGGCATTCAAATGGACAACCTTGCAATCATTTAAGCAACTAAACAAGCTATCTCTATGCCTAGATCACTTAATAAAGACTAATTCATGATGTGTGTCAATAATCCATTTCCTAATCACCCTAATGAACTAATGATGTTTTAGCATTAAAATGATTAGCAAGCGTTAATCACAAATCTAAATGGCATGATAAACACCCTAGGCAACTAATGTCTTAGGCTAGGAATGTAAATCTCTTATTAAGTTGGTTCAAGCATTTCATCAAACACTTGGTGGGTGTGTGAAATGCTTATGATCCAAAATAGCAAAAGATTAGCTATTTGGCATTAAGAACACCTTAATAAGAAGAGAAATGAAAGAATCTATCCTAGATTGCAAGATTGAACCATTAGAAAAACAAATCTCATGCAAAGAGTGTTAGTAAACATGATTAGATGAGTAGAAAAAGAAAGATTAGAAGAAACAAGGATCAAATTGCATTAAACATAACATAAATATCAAAATCTCCTCAAAACCCCAAAGGGGCGTTTTTTAGGTTTAAGCCCAAGAGAAGATACATAAAAATTAGGTTTTTAAGTATTTATAGGGAAGGAGGTCAAACCGGGTCAACCCGGAACAAACCGGGTTTTGACCCGGGGTAGCAGTCTTGCGGAAATCGCCATATCTCCCTAACCACAGCTCATAATGACATGAAACCACCTCCAAATGAACGAAGATTCAATTACCTACAACGTTCATGAAGAGCTCGAAGGCTGAATCGGAACGGAAAGTCCTCGTATTATCCGATTTGTACACAAAAAGGTTCGTCTAGGTATGGTTCGGTGACCTTCACCGAACCAACTCGCCGAACCAGCGCCCTGGATGTTTGGTTCGGCGAGCTTCACCGAACCAACTCGCCGAACCAGCGCCTTGGAAGTTTGGTTCGGTGAGCTTCACCGAACCGACTCGCCGAACCGTTTTAAAATCGATGTAATTTTCTAACCAGAGGTCCGAATGACTTGATTCCAACGGCACTAGAAAGCTCAATGGATCCTCTACAACTCTTAAGAACGCTTCAGATTCAGATTCTAAGTGCAAGGCTTTCTTCCAGACACATACATTTTGCTCCTCCAAATGCTCAACATGCTTCTAAAAGACGTCTACTTCTCATTTGGCTGCTTCTCTTCCTCCTCTTGATTAACCATGAAACTCCATATGGTCCTCCAAGCCTCCAAAACACCTAATAAAGACTCAATATGTACAAATATGCAACAACCTAAGCTAAAACTCACTAAACTCTAATATGGATGCAAATGGGACTAAAAGTGGCTAAATGAATGCAAAAGTACATGCAAAACTATGTAAAATGAATGCTAAAATATGCTAAATCATGAGTCTATCAGTGACTTCATTCCATTATGCTCCAAAACGAATGCATATCTCCAATTCAGCTCCAATTGTACCTGAACCTGCATAGACTCTAAATAGACTTGAAAATAATACTAAGACTCAATAAAAACACTTATATCATGGTCCAAAAATGGGTAAAAACCACGATATATCAACCGTAATGATCAATTTGCGCTTCTAAATCTGCCCCGGATACACAGACAGGAGGAGGAACACGAACAACTTTGTTCTTTCTAAATAACCGCTTGTTTCTTTGGTATGTATGCTGCAAGGGTAGAAATCGGCGGTGACAATCAAACCAACTTTTTTTTTCTACCGTACTTCATCTGAAATGCTTATGTTCGATTGAGACAATAAGGACAATACAACTGCCCATGCGTAGTCCACAATGATAGAATCCCGTATGCGGGAAAGTCGTGTATTGTCCACATAAGAATCGCTCGCATCGTAAAAAAATCTTCCTTGAAATATCATACGTACGAACCCCATTAAATCACAACTCCTTCAACTCCGCTATTAGAGACTGCAAAAACACATCAAGGGACCGCTTCGGATGCTTGGGACCAGGGACTAGTATACTCATGAATAGAAATTCTCTTTGCATGCACATGTCTGGGAGAAGGTTGTAAGGCGTTAAGATTACTGGCCATAAAGAATATTGCCTACCAGACATACCAAATGAACTAAATCCATCTGTGCAAAGACCAAGATATACATTACGTTTCTCTCTAGCAAAGTCGGGGTGTACCGTCTTTAAATGTTTCCAGGCTTTTGCATCTAACAGATGATTTACCTCTCCATATGTCTGCAAATGATCAGCATGCCATCTCATGGATGCATCAGTCCTTTCCGAGTGATACAATCTTTTTAACCTATCTGTTATTGGAAGATACCACATCCTTTGGTATGGCACCCTATTCCGACCAGCACCTTGCGGTTTATATCGTGGCTTATAGCAAAAATGACATTCCTGCAACTTGTCATCATCTTTCCAATAAATTATGAAAATGACTACACAAACATCTATCATCTCATAAGGTAACCCAAGACTAAAACCAGCTTTTGTATCCCATAGTAAATCTCAGCAGCTAAATTATCTTCTGGCAAAATCTCTTTAATCAAAACAGCCCAATCATCCATGCAAACCTCAGCTAAGTTATGATCAGTTTTAATGATCATCATCCTAGCTGCCAAGAACAATTTAGAGTGCCCATCTCTACATCCATCGTAGAGTGGCTGATTTGCAGCATCTAACATATCATAAAATCTTTTGCCATCTAAATTGGTTCCTCGTCGTAAATAATACTATCATGACCAGCAGCTAGAAATGTACCCGTGTTTTCATGAAATGCATCTGTAACCATCTCATGAATCCTATCTTGATCACCATATTCACCATTATCATCAACTTTATGCACATTATTTGACTCAACACCAATATTAACTGCTTGGTTATTACCGCTACTACTAGCTGCATTTCTCCCATGCCCTTCTTTGTGATTATACCAAATATAGTATTGCGCAAAAAACCCTCTATTTAATAGATGCTACCACACTTTCGAGATACGAATAAATTTCATATTCATGCATTTTTGACAAGGACATTACATCATACCACTTTTAACGGTAATTTGCAAACTTCCCGCCTGATATATGAATCTTTCTAGCCCATCTTGAAACTCTTTTGTCAGCAATCCCTCCGAATCTTTACGATTATACATCCAACTTCGTAATTTGTATAATGATATATTTTTTTGTAAAAGAGATTTTTTTTTTTGGTATATAATAAATTTTTTTTTTGATGAAGAGAGAGAAGTGTTTGTTTTTGTTTTTGAAGTTGTGATAATGAATTGTTGCTTCCATATATAGATTTTTTTTCCTTTACATCGAATTACCAACGAATTAACAACGAATATTTCGTGGCAAACAAATCAGTAAAATACGTTTTCATCTAACTTATTTTCCTCTTTAATACGTCGTTAATTCACTTCGAATTACTTTCTCGGTAATTCGTCAGAAACTAACGACGAATTTCCGACAAACCCACATCCAATATATAGCGTAGTTAATTAGTCGGTATATTACGAGGTATATTACGACGAAATATACTTTCGTCGTTAATTCGTTGTAAATCCGTCAGAATTTACGACACTTTTCCAACAAATTATTCTTCCGTTTTCCGAGGAATTACCAACGTTTTTTATTTTCCTCGTAAATTCATCGTTAATTCAATGTTAATTTACTACGATTTATTTTTCTCGTAAAAAATCGTGGCAAACGTCATGTTTTCTTGTAGT
This sequence comes from Alliaria petiolata, assembly GCA_020283515.1. Classification (NCBI taxonomy): domain Eukaryota; kingdom Viridiplantae; phylum Streptophyta; class Magnoliopsida; order Brassicales; family Brassicaceae; genus Alliaria; species Alliaria petiolata. The sequence goes on from JAHZTW010000002.1 coordinate 19,610,660, forward strand.
GGAAACAAATTCCATGCATTCAACAAATCCATTCAACTCAAATCACAAGTCTAACAGCTTGAATTGAAGAATCACACTTAATGACTTACTTACCTCCCACCGGAATCGGAGAAGGACGAGTGTTTATTCACGGATTAACATTTAATGCATGGGGAAACATTGACACAGGCTATATGTAGTGGAAGGGAATGCCAAGCAGTGCAAACCGGACAGAAACCAGATAGTCCTCAGCCTCTCATGATGCCTAAAAATGTAGTAGAGAGAATCTATGAGTTGCACCACTGATGCAGCTTGGAGGGAAGATATCAAATCAGCAGGCTTTGGATGGATTTTCGGCAACCAATCGCGAGTGAAGATCACCCAAGAAGAGGCGGCAGCAAGCAACATTAGATCTCCTCACATGGTGGAAGGAACCGCAATCCTCCTAGCTCTCCACCATGCTCAAGATCTAGGGCTCAAACACATCTCGGTCGTTATTGATCGACTACTCCACCTATCGGTTTGTGGTTCAGAGAAAATGAATAATTTCTATTTCTTGAAAGATTTTTTCATAAATCACATATATTCACCCTAGGCGACTCCTTCACCTGTATAAGCATTAGAGATCCGCAGAAATAGACGGAGGATTCAAGAGGAACGACCATTCAAAGTTTCATTGTTTTTCATAGTTCGGTTTGATAATTTTCTACTTTGTGCTTTGGGAGAAGATTTCATCCTTGTATCATCACCAAGAGTTATTTTCTGAACCTTATTCTCTTTCATCTATCAATAATAATATGTTTATCTTTGTTGCTATTGTTGTTTATTTGATTAATATGTGTGAGTAGTCATTTGTTGGGATTAAAGATCTCTAAAGGGGAATCATCATGGTTTTGTAGATAGGTTTATGATTCTAGGTAGGCGCTTACATTGAGATTTTAATTTTAACAGGGCTACCTGAGGCAATGAAGGAAATTCTAAGCAAATTACTGAGCTTAGAAATCTGATGAGCCAACTTTTGAAGAGCCATGAGAGATCCATCAACTCTTGCGATGTCATTGACGTTGAAGGAAACAATTAAGGATTCAATGGAGATGAATTCTAATCACAGATAGAGGTTCAAGTAGCTCAAACCGCAGATGATGTGAAGCGTCGGAATGGAGTTCTTCCGAGAAAGGCCGAAGAAAACCCGAAGAACTATTATAATGCGATTGACTATTGTAATGCGATTGACTATTGTAATGCGATTGAAGTCGTAGTAAGGAAAGACTCATGAATAGCGTTGGATAATTTCTCATTTTTATCAAGTGAAGATGTAAATATCCAAATTAACAATTTGAGACTTGGAGGAAACAAAACAAACAACCCAAGAGGACCGGTGAAGCTGGTCCCAAAGGAAGAAGATCCAGGCAATTCATCATGTCATGCACAATTGGAAAAGTGAAGTTCCCGAATTCTTTTTGTGATTCTGGTGCAAATGTGAATGTGATGTCTCTGGCTACTGCTGAAAAGTTGGGATACAAGAAGATCAATCCCTCAAACTCGACATTGGTGTTAGGAGATTCCTCCACGAAATCAGTGTTGGCGTGATTCGCGATGTACCAATACGAATTGGAAAAGGAATAGTTCCAGCTGATTTCCACATCCTAGAAATGAAAGAAGACTGACCACTCATACTTGGAAGAGGATTCTCGTCCACTGTTGGAGCTGTCATTGACTTACTCAACAATCAGATCTCATTCAAAAAGCTAGATAAGAATCTCTATTACCCTTCTGTTCTTTTAACTAACCCCTTTTACAGGAAGAAATCTACAATGATTCCTAAGAAGGAAAAACAAAAAAAGAAAGAATATGATGAGGAGGAAAACTTTGAGAATGTTGATAACATCATTATTTTACCCATTTTACCTATCATAAGTGATTACTTTAACAAGTGTTTAACCCGGTTTTCCATGGATTTATAGTAGTTTTCAAGTATTTGTATGGTCAAGACTCTTTTTAGGTTAACTTGGCAAAAAGGATACAAAACGGAGCAAAACACATGTTTTCGAAACATGTGCGAGATGGCAGAAGTTCAACATTAGATGGAGGCATTCCCATATCTTGATCAAGCTGATTTTTGGACACAATATAGGCTGATTTACTACCTTTCACACCGAAGTATTTTGAGGAAGATCAGATGGTTGGATGTCAAGTTACATAAAGTACAATAAGTCCCGTTTAACCAGTCCGCAAGAAGCTCACCGACCGACCAGAGCTTGTTCGACCGGTCCTCCAGCTCCCAGCTATCAGCAAAACACCTTCCCACCTTCCCACTTGTCCTCCAACTCTCCATCAACCGGCCGGACCAAAACGTGAATTCGAAGCGCGTTTGCAGAGCCTGTCAAGTCCACTTGTCGTCTACTTCAAGGAAACTCTAAGTGGCGACCTATAAGACTTCAAGACCTATAAATACTTATGTTTTAGGGCTTTATTTCGTGTGACTACTTCATAATTTACAGCCACAAAAGTTTTAGTTTTCTTTGTTCTTTGTTCTTTGTTTTCGAGGGAGATAGATTTATCTCTTGAACCTTCTTTGTTTTCATCGTTTTATTCAATCATACATTCATCCTTTTTGTAACTGCTTCTTTTAGTTATGTTAGAGTAGATCTATTTCTTTGGGTTTCTTTAAGGGTTAAGATCGATGGAAAATTTCATTAACTGTTTTTAAGCAAGTGGATGATTATTAGCACAACGATATTCTAGGATTTTGTTTCGTTCTAAGTTTGTTATTATTACATGGATTTATCATCATGATGAACCGAATATCATGAGCAGCAAGAAGGGTCCAGAGGAAGCTAGTCTCGTACCAGTTCGACCGTTGACAAAGGCACATTCAAAGAAGCTTAAGGATGCACTTAACGGGATTATTCAAGCAATTATGGACAAGGAAAGCATTCATAAATCATTTGGGAATGAAATCTCTAGCCAATTTTGAGCCTCATACAAGTCCAAGAAAGCCCAAAATAAATAACTTCTTTTTCTGGCCAAAAGAAGTGACGAAAATTGAAGATTAAGAGTCATTTGAAGGCCAATAAATTAATTCTTATTCAACTCTCTTTATTCTCGATCATTTAAATTGTCTTATTCTAGTTTTAAGACAATTATTACTTAGCTTTCTTTTCAAGCTTTGCTTTTCTTTATATTCATGTAAACTAGTGTTCGATCCGCGCTATGCGCAGACGTTTACATCATGTAATTGCATTTTTATGTATTTCATTTCTTGTATGTAATATTATTATTTTTTTCCATTTTTTTGCTCTTGTTTTTTTTTTTTTTTGTTTACGCTCTTGTAACAGTGCTTTCACTTTTGTTTTCTACTTTTGTTTTCTATTTTTGTTTTTGTGTTTGTATGATTCTTATATTATTTATGTATTTATGTCTAGATTCTCATTTTTTTATCTCATAAAGCCGTTACTATGTGTTTATTTTCTTCATAAAACGGTGTGTTTTTTATAATTAAATTGGAATTTGTTATATATTTGATTTGAAAATTAAAAAAAAAAGAATACAAACGTCCTTGAATTCAATTGTGTTTATGAAGTGTTAGTTTCAATTGTTTGCAATATGTTTGTTTGTAGAGTGTCATTTGTTATAAACTTGTGCTTTGTTAATTTGTTCATCAGTCAGTTGTGTATTGTGAAGCCAAATAAAGTAAATTAAAATGTTTTCCAAATATCTTATATAGCATAAATTTCTGGATGGCTAAGTTATGAACACAAACTTAACGATATGTTTGTAGTAGTAGCAGTGATTGCATTTGTTTTCATTGTCGTTGATGTTGCACATAATTGTTGGCTTCATAACCTTTATTGTTTCTCGGTAAGCAAGTAGGCGCAAGACTCTCCCTCCATGCAAGGATTTTTTGATATTTATCCAGCATCTATCAGCCTTAGCTTTGCTCTCTTGCCATCCTAATTTGTCCTAGTAAGTTCATCCTTCCTCTATTTGACATTTTGACTCTTGCATAACAATACAATACCATATAAGTAGATACCTTCGTTTTAGGATCAGTCTGCCGCTGGTTTTAGATGTTGTGGTCTGGTGATTGTGTTGTTTTTGTGGAAGTACTTTAATATGCCTTTGATGTAGTGAGTTTCGACGTTTCCGTTGGAAAATATATTTTCCATTAGGTCTTTTTATATGTTCCTTGTAGCCGATGGAGGCATGACCAGTGGTCGTAGGTTTAGAGCCTTGTAAACTCGTTTATTTTTTTGTTACATTATGTTACAACATGTGTACAGTTTGTTGTTAAAGTTTGTATTTTTCCCAAATGTACAATGAGTTTCTCATCATATTACATGTATTTAGGTTATTTGTTTCATGTTATATGTTTAGTGTATTGTCATGTTATTATTCAGTTACTCCAATCTATCTGCACCTTTTGTAATCATTACAATTTGTTTTGCCTATGTATTGGAATTGTTCTTGTAGATACGTTTTACATACATTAAGCGATGGTAGTGAGTAAAGTGGTTAACGAAGCTATATACAATATAATAATGTCATATTTGTTTTCATTTTTTTTTGGGGTTTGGGCTTGATCAGTTATTGTAATGTGGAATGAGCCTGTAAGTGTGAAGTTTTGTTTAGATGCTAGATTAGTGTTTTGGAGAGAAAACAGATTGTGGGCTGACGTGGAGGGACACCTGGATGCTGAGGTGGAGGAAGGAGAAGAGAGAAAAGGTCTCTTTATATATACTAGGTGATAACCCGCGTGTACACGCGGGATTACATTTTATTTATATATTTTTAGATTTGTAATGATTATATCATTTTGTTTTAAATATACTAAATGAATAGTTTAAAAGTTGTTGACTATATAAATATTGTTAAAAAATTACAATATTCACTCTTTCGCTTATAGTTTTAAATATTATTTTTATTTAGTTTTTTTTCATACTAAAATTCTCCTTATATTTCTTTGTCTTGAGCTTGTAAAAAAGAAGAATAATTTCTTTTCAAACCAAATAGCTTAAGTTTACAAAAGAGATATGAAATAAACCGGTAATCGATTATAACTCTGAAAACAAAAATAATCACTTTAAAAAAAAGATAAAATTGTTTGATGTCACCTAAACTCAGCAGTTTAAAAGAAAGAAAAGAATATGTAAAGAAATAGAAATCCTAATGTTAAAACGAATGTTAACCAATATGTAAGTGTTGTTAAGCAATTAGGTGACACATAGATTAAAACTAATTAAAAAAATATAGAAAACCTGGCCTTTTGTGTTCATGATGCCCTTTGATTGGTTTCGAAGTTTGGTTCTACAGTCATTGAGGTACATATTTTTTGTAATCGTAAATAACAACAATGTAACCAATATGACTTCATCTACACATTACAAAACCACTCTGTAAATTTGCTGTTAATAAAACCCCAGAGTTTAAAAGTACCAAGTATTAAAATTGCCTGAATGGTATTATGTGCTACATATCGTTGCTTGCTATTGTGAAAGCTTACCTCAACTCGTTTCCAGGATGGTTGACCGAGTCCGTGTAACATTTCCTCTATATTCCACACACACAAAAAAAAAAACAATAATAGCGTCATACAACATATATAAAGAAGACCAATGGGCTATATAGAGAGTGAGGTGTGAATCAATGCACTTCCAGAAATTCTAACAACTCCAAAAAAAACCAAGTGAAATATTGAGCAAACCTTAAAGATCAGAGTTTTCATTTGATACTACTGTAGAAGTTGACTGGCATCTAACATTGTCCACGTTTCCTTGCTCTACGTATACAATGTGCGGATAATTTTGATCAGTTGCTAGAAAATTTGGATGGAAGATGAGAATTGATAAGGGTTACTGATAAAATCACAGATTACGCATAAATCAGTTGTAAATGTGACATTTCTAATATAGATACTTTTGGGAGCTCATTCGGACGGCGAATTGAAGATGTCCTCCATCCAACCATGTCGGTGTAGGTAGTAGAAAGCAAACACTTTGTCTCTTGTAATAAATGAAATAAAAGTGGAAAAACCAGTGACAGTTGCTACTTAACCCCATGCTTTATTCAGGAAAGGATACAGTCGAAATTCACGTTTGCATATGCCACTCGTTGCTTGAAAGCACTTAAAGCTGATCTATTGAAGGTCACTAAAGTAGAGTACAACTCAATATTCAAGTCAGCAATGAAAATAAACCAGAGGCAAAGAAGCATTTACATGAATTTCAAGTTGCAAGAATCTGAAGCCATCCGGATAAGGAGCGGAGGATTCCCATCATCGTTATCTACCAGAAAAAATGCTTCCCCGTCCTCATGTGCTTTCAAGAAAAGGAAGTCCACAAAGAATCGGGAACTGAAGGAAAGAAAGGAAGACAAGCAATATGATATATATATATATATATACATATAACGCAAAAACTTACATAAACATTTGACATATGACATGCAATCTGAAAACATCAGTTCACTAGTCTATGTCCCCTTGAACCAAGAGGAGGCGTTGCGAAAGTTATAAAGTTCATAGGTTCTAACCCAGCGATTCCGCCGCCTCTAGCGCTATTGTCCTTTGACGAAGAGTCCAAAGAGTTTGCTTCCCCTGGATGTTCATAGAGCTACCCTATGGCATATCTTGCAACAAGGCCTCATAATGAATGAGCCACAAATGAGATCTTCGTCAGCCCACATCTGTTCTTGATAACAACTAAAACCTGCAAAAGATTTTAAACGTCAGTAATAACAAAATCACCAAGCAAAGAGAAGAGAACCTATGAACTTTATAACAAACTATAGGCATTTCATAAATAAATAGATAGAATCATGAATGAAAGCTGTGCATATGGAAACTAAGCAATTCACGTGGTTCAGGAAATGGCACTTATCCATCTGCTAATAGACAAAGATGCAAGCAAAACTTCTCCCAAATTCTAAGATAAGAATATAACACAGATGAGAGAACTAATCTACTATCGGCAATCTGCAAAAATGCTTCATTTCTTATATACTTCTTGTTACTCTGGCGTCTAGTTAGTTGTTATAGATAAGATTCAGAGCTAACCTTCAATCCAGGAACATAATCACCACGCTTGTAGTAAGATGGACTCTTAGCAGCTCTCCACTCAGCATTTCCCATTCCATCTACACAAAATCACATCCAATCCAAACATATATTACGCCACAAGAAACGTAAAAGCGAAAACAAACAAACAAAGAAGAATGAAAATGCTTACAATGATTGTTCTCGCAGATCAGAATTGCAGGTAAATCACAAAGAGCAGATATATTCAGAGCTTCAAAAAGGTGTCCCTGATTCGCAGCACCATCACCATACATGGCGAACATCACATCTTCATCTTTAGAATACTTCTACGCGAAAGCAATACCACAGCCTAATGTAACCTGAACACCGACAATCCCATGTCCACCGTAGAATGACGATTCCTTCTTGTATAAATGCATCGATCCACCTTTCCCTTTAGAGCAACCATCTTCTCTCCCTATAAGCTCTGAGAAAATCTCCCTATAGCTACAGCTTTGTGGCCGTCGTAGAGATGGCAAAACCCCCGGATTAGCTTTGCTTTATAAAGCGAATCGGCTGCGATTTCCATCCGCCGCATCAGAGCCATGGTTCAGAAGAAAGTAAGAAGCTCTTGGCTAGACGATTCGACGGAGAGAGACGGCGGTCACATAAGTGAGCGGTGAAAGGAAGCGAGGTCTCGATCGTAATCGGTGTGGTGTCCGTTGAGATGAAACGGCTGAAGACGGCCGAGAGGGGACAGAAGATTCCGGTAGATCGCGACGAAAGGCATAATAGAGCCATCTCCACCGTTAATTTGAGAAGGTTTTCACTGGCGAATCTGTTGAAAACTTCACGCGGAACCAAAAAACAAAAATGAAAGAGGATATTAGTGAAGAAGAGAAAGAGGATGTTAATCAAAGTTACGAGCAGATTTGCTACCGATTACCGAATTTAATAGACTGTAGTTTTAAAGATGAAGTTGGAAGGATAGAATGTTAAAAGTTTTGTTGAGAGATTAGAGAGAGGAAAGACAGAAGTCTGTGAGACTTTTCTATTATAGAAATATTTTTATAAAAAAAAATTCAGTGTTGATGTGTCAGACAGAGGGGGGCTGACGTGTCATCCCCTTGTGAGACTCACTGAGTCTTTATATAATAGATAGATTCCATTTGGAGAAACCATCCAACTTTTTTTTATCAAATATTTTCTTTTGTGAGAGTGATTTTTATTTGGTTCCTTGTGAATTTTCTGATCTTCGGTGTGTAATATCCGAAAACAACCGGTTTATCATGTGTTTTCCATCACACTTGTGTGGCCATTCGCTGACCAAAGTTTGTAGTTGCGGTTTGAGATAGTATTGAGTCTAAGGATTAAGCCTTACGTTTTTGCTACACGGATTCTACTTTCGCAGGTTCCACCGTCTAGTTTCACTAAAGCGTTGTAAGATAGTATTGGGTCTAAGGATTAAGCCTTAGGTTTGTGCTACACGAGTTCATTGAAGTCGAAGATTATCCCTTCTACCACCTTAGAGAAAAGCTTTCTTGGGAATTCCACATCATATGTATTATAGTATATCTCTAAGTTTGGTTTACCATTCTATCATTCTATCATTTTCTTATCTTTTCATCTTCTTTCTATCATTTTTCTACCTCTTCATCTTCTTTTCTATTCTATTTTCTATTTTCTGTTACAGTTCATATATTTCCGTAATTAAGTTAAAAAAAAGGCAAGAGAGTATGAGGACATCCGAAGGTAAAAGCCGATTGAGTAAAACACTTGAGTGATTGTGCGTTTTTACTATGATAACACTCATATTTCGCCCATTTTACATATCATAAGTGTATGGTTTAACAAGTATTTTGCTCGGCTTGTCAAGCAGAAATAGAATATTTTGAGTATTTGTATAGTCAAGGCTCTTATCAGGTTAATTAAGTAAAAAAGATGCAAAATAGAACAAAACGAACATTTCCGGAACAAGTGCAAGATGACAGAAGTTCAGCATCAAACGGAAACTTTTCCACCACGAGATCAAGCTGAATTTTGGAGACAATAGAGGCTGATCTACTACATTTTACGCCGAAGTGATTTGAGGTCAATCCCATTGTTGGATCATGTTGTGATTCTTCACAAGTACTTGGGAAGGATTGTACTTGTTACCACGTTCTTTATCCTTGACCTCTCTAAACACTTTCTCGGTGAGTTAAAAATCTTATAGATGAGAGTTTTGAAAGTTGCATCAACTTAGGATCAATTTAAATTTGGGTCGAAGCTGACGGTGCGACGAATCGTCGTGATCGAGGTGAATTAGTGTTTGGCGCCATGTGTTTTCCAATTAGATTATAAAGAAATTCTACATTTGAAAAAAAATTCTATAAAAAAAAAATTATAATTATTCATCTCTGAATAAACAATTTTTATTTTCTCTCAATTTTCCACAATCAAACTCAAAACCATAAATACTTTAAAATATATAATCAAATTTAATTTAAAATATATACATGAGAATCAAAATAAATAAATAACATTTAGACTTTTTTCTTGTTAGAATTCTAAAAAGGAAAAAAATTATAATTATTCATATCTATATAAATAATTTGTATTTCTCTCAATTTTACACAAAAAAACTCACAACCATCAATACTTTAAAATATATAAGAAAATTTAATATAAAAAATAGATATAAGAATCAAAATAAATATATAACTCTTGGACTTTTTTCTTGTTGGTTTCGATTTGGCGTTCTAAATTGTTATTTTCACGGGTGATCCAATTTTTTTTTTTTTTTTTAAACATATTATAAAAATGTGTATACAGGGATATTAATTTAGTAGATTATAAAACCACATTTTTCCCAGGCCATGCTTTGCACGAGCCTTAGTATTAGTCTTGTAAATAAACTAAGTAAAAAATAGGTTGTTTAATATTCTTTCTTCCCAAAAGAAGTTATAAGTGGTACAAATATATGAATTTCTATGGGTTTGATTAGTTTTGTCTAAAAGAGAATGTCAAGGTATTTGTGCAATTACTCAGAGCGTGGTATAATTAAAACGATATGAAAACAATGAGAAGCCCAAAGCCAAGGAAGACAAAAAAAAAAAAAAGGCTTGAAGATCATATTATAAAAAGATTAAACTAAGTTTACGCTCAAAAACGTGATTTAACTGTACAAATGTTATTGAAAAGCCTCCCTATATATTTGACTATTACAACATTTGATTAAAAAAAAAATTGATATAGAAAGAAACCCATGAAACGTTTCTGGTTAATCACACAACAAACATCATTTGACAATCTTCAAAACAAAAAGTAATTGAATTTGAACTATTAGTTTAAGCCTTCAATGGAGGAATCAATATCAGACATTGTCAAAGAAGCCGTCGAAGATAACGATGCGAGCGTAGAAATAGACGAAGACGAAGAAAGCGAGTGGAGATTAGAGCAAGAGGAAGATGAGGTGAGATGAAGAGCCATACTGTTGCCTTCGCTCCAAGACCGTCTGATTGGGAACCAGACGATTTCGGACCTTTTGTGGCGACAAGAGCTGGACCCTGAGGTTTGATTCTTACGTGCACCGCGAGATCTTTCGTGAAGTGCGCAGCCACAGTTCTTGTGGTATGGACGTCGTTCGATGCAAGAATCGCAACTAGAGATGCAACCTTCGAAGATGTTGCGAAACATTCCGTCCACGGATCCAGCAGCCATTCTCTTTTATGTTACGAAGGAGATATTTTTCAATTCTCCAACGTGAACAAAGAGTGAACGCGTTGTGGGTTAGGAGTAAAAAGAAAAAAAATCTTTTATTTTCAAATATGATTTTGGGAGTTATTAGTGAATTATTTTTATAACCATGCAGAAATAGTTGTTAAATGAAGTGGCGATTGCACGTAAGAAGCGTGATAAGTGTGTGTTATTGCTCTCTTTTCGGGATCTTTGACCAAACCACCTCTTCTTATTTTCTTCTTTTCTCGGTCGCTTTCTTTTAATTAAAGAGTTGATTAAATGATTTTTATAAGAGAAATTGTAGTAAATAACAAAAACTTATGTTGAAATTAAGTATCAAGATGGAAAATAAAGTATCTGGCAGTCAATTGACTAATTTAAGAATGGTTCCATGGTTAAGAGATCTATATTTGGTCTTTAACAAAAAGAAAATCTTTATTTGGTTTGATCTTTCAGAGTATCATGTATTCTCTTTTTTCCTTTAAAAACTTGGCTAATTATGTGCTGATCTGAACCTGAGATCCCAACCCTAATCCTAACGTGTCCTAAAAGCCAAAGCCCACACCTGGAAATATTGTAATTTGGCTTTTTAATGCCTAAGATGTAACCTCTAAAATCCAAATACCAAAAATCTAGTATAAAGCCTATTCAAGTCTAAAGAAACCATAATAGTGAGTCTCGAGAGAAGAAAGAAAGAATGGAGGTAGAGGGTTCCTGAGGCAGAGAGAAAAGGAGAAAGAAAAAAAGAAAGAGAAGGGAGCCGACAGAAGGATCTGCGAAGGGTCCGGGTCTGTAGCTGAAGGGTTGTATAGTGATCAAGAACATATCCTCGAGCAAGGATAGAAACAAATTAGAGTAGAGGAGGAAGAAAACAGAGGGAAAGAAAGAAAAAGAAGGAGTGAGAGCAATTCCAAGTTGGGAGAAAGGAGGAGGCGCAGAGACCGAGTCCGACCAGAGGAGACCCTATCTGAGGTGGATTGTAACACCCCGACGGTCTCTATCAGCGAGGCCCCACAATTCTATCGGACTGTGAGCCCGCCCCTATCTGACGGTTGGTGCATTATTTTTCTCGGTGGTCCGGCCGACTTTATTTACTGACTCTGCAATCACCACGTAACATTTCCCCATGTGTTGGGCTCACTCACACGGTTCCGCCGAGGACTTCCCAGAAGGTCACCCATCCTAGTAACTCTGAAGTTCTCTCGGGGTAAGTGAACAGAAAAGATAAGTGGACTTTGATGACATAGGTAGTCAAATCAATTCATTTAAACTTATTCAAATGGGCCGGCCCCGGATCGTTACAATTCTCCCCCACTTAACGGGAATTCATCCCCGAATTATGATCCCGCCGGTGTGAGCCTTAACCCTCAAACCCCAAGAGAGTCTCCTGGGACAGAATCAGATTTACTTCCATTGGCTCTGATACCACTTGTAACATCCCGACCGCCCCTACCAGCGAGGTCCATACTACTCTCGGGGTGTGGGCCCCCACCCCTGTTCAACGGCCACTGCGTAATTTTTCTCGGTGGCCCGACCGACTTTATTTATTGACCTTGCAATCACATCGTGACATTTCTGATAGATTTCGTGGCAAAGCACCGAGCTAAACATCTACGGATGGTTCGGAGGATTGATGAGGACATCGACCTAGCCGAGACCAACGAGCTTATACCAACGGTCAAGTCTTCACCAATGACACGGTCCAAGACCAGGAGGCTGAGAGAAGGGTTCAATGTAGCTGTGGAGACCCTCCTGAACACCATGGAGCTGGGAGACACGTTCAGAAACCCACCACCACGAACCGGCCTCAAAGATAGCTCCAACGCGCCCGATATAGACATCTTGGAGGATTTTGCAAGGCTGAGCATCAAAGACAACCAGCATCTTACAGCCCAAGGTAAGTCTGTTTACTTGACAGGAAATGGAGGCCAGGACATCAAGAATCTCGTGGAGATCACATCTCAGCCTCAAGATACCGCGGGAACAAGCCTTGAAGCCGAGAGAGAGCAAATGGAGCAAGATGACGTTTTGAGTGGAGCTATCTCATCCTTTCTATTCGAGCTATCTCATCCTTTCTATTCGAGCTAAAGGATTAAAGGATGAGATCGAACGTGAGATAGCTCGGTTTGGCCATGATGACTGCACTATGGCCGAGAACGCTTATGTTTGCTCCATCCGGTACGATGCATGATCGAGCGGATCAAGGACACGTCCAGATTCATAGCAGTCGAGGGGTCAACCTAAGCAATCCGCATGAATTCAAGGGTCATTGACTAAGGAATAAATTATAGTCTTCTATTTTCATTTACTATGTTTAGAAAATTCACAAACTTTATTTCTCTTTTCTTTTTTCGTGGTACGAATTCTATAAGTATTTGTAAAACTCATTCTAATAAAATATCAAAGTTTTTATCATCTTTTTTTTTTAGAGAAATCTCTTTGTTCTTCTTGAACATTTCGTTGAGTTTGGTAAGGGTTACTTCCAAGCGCAGCAAACCTCCTAAGATCCGTGGTCAAGGGTTACTTCCTCGGTTCCGTGGAGTGATGAATACCAAGAGACTTCCGCATCTCTTGACGGTCTCATCAATCCATCGTCTATCAAATCTATCCGATCTATCCAACTCACCAACAAAGAGCATAATCCATCCTACGATTCCATTACGTGGTATCAGAGCCACTATTTGTTGGTAAAATTGTTCATCTTCTTTTCTTCTCAATCAAAATAATATATATATATATATATAATATGTTCTCTTCTCCCTCTGTCCATTGTAAATCCGGGCCATCCTCTACCCTCATTCAAAAAAAAAAGTATAAAAAAAAAAAATACCGAAAAGGTTTAAAACAAACTGAGGAGAAATCCAGTTTGTGAGGGTGGTGGAAGAGAAATCCTGCTGGCTGAGGAGAAATCCAGTCAAGAGGTGGCTAAACGGATTTCCCTTCGAAATTTATGTATTTTTCTTTCTCCTTTGCTGTGTGGGAGTATTTGCTGGATCTGGTTTGAATTGTTTGATAAGAAAATCGAGAAAATAACTCAGTGTGGTCACCATAAAATCAGTAAGCAAAACACGTGTGTGGGTGAGGCAATAAACACTTGAGAGAAAGAGAGTTTTCCTAATCGTTTGTTAAGTATTTTCCAGGTATTCAATGGATAATAGTGAAGGGGAAGAAAATAACAATCCTGGATCCGGATTGTCTGGTATTCAAATGAAAGCACTAACTGAATATTTGATGAGATCTATGAACACATGTCTTGAAGAGATTCATGTTCGGCTTGACAAAATCCAGGAGGATCAACAAGGCCAAGCGCGGCCAACCCAAAGGAAGAACCGGGAAAGGAGACCTAGCTGTTCCTTTGACGATCATAAAGAAGAAGAACAATTCGATGACAACCGTTCTAACCTCAGGACAAGGAGAGTTCATAGAAACCGAGATGAAGAGAACCCATTCTCTAGAAGGTCAGATGACGGAATTGGTGGTCTCAAAATCAAAATCCCATCCTTTGCTGCTAAGAATGAACCTGATACGTATTTGGAATGGGAAAGAAAAACTGAGTTGGTTTTTGATTGTCAAAATCTCTCAGAACTTAAGAAAGTTAGACTTGCTGCCTCCGAATTTAATGGCTATGCCATTAGTTGGTATGATCAGGTTGTTTCTCTTAGGAGAAGGAACGGTGAAAGACCAATAACTACTTGGCAAGAACTAACCGAACTAATAAGAAAGCGTTTTGTTCCAAGTCATTATAACAGGGATCTTCATCAAAGGTTGAGACGTTTGATTCAAGGCACAAAGAACGTGGAAGATTATTTCCAGGAAATAGAGATGCTTATGCTTAAGGCGGACGTAGAGGAAGACATGGATGCAACCTTGGCTCGTTTTCTTGCAGGTTTGAACTGGGAAATTCAGGACCGGCTGGAGCTTCAAGAGTTTGAAAGTGTTGAAGACATGCTCCACAAAGCCATCTTGATAGAACAACAAGTCAAGAGGAGGGGTTTTTCAAAACCAGCTTATGCTCCAAAACCCGCTTATCCACCTAAGCCTAGTTTTCAGGATAAAGATAAATCTTTTACTTCTGAGTTTAAAACTAACCAACCTTCTCGTTTTAACAAAGGCAAAACCGTGGAATCCACGAGTAGAGCCCGAGATATCAGGTGCTTCAAGTGCCAAGGATTAGGACATTATGGAAACAAATGCCCTAACCAAAAGGTGATGATTCTACTTGAGAATGGAGAGATAGAATCTGAAGCTGAAAATGATGAAAAGGAGGATACCGGACCCATCTATGATGAGGAAGAGCCTTATGATTATTCGGCTCAAGGAAATCTTCTAGTGACCATAAGATCACTAAGTGTGCAGCCCAAAACCAATGATACCGTCCAAAGGGAGAACCTTTTCCATTCTCGTTGTCTCATTAATGATAAAGTTTGTTCTTTGATCATTGATGGGGGAGTTGCACTAATGTTGCTAGTGATGTGCTTGCCAGGAAACTCGGACTAGAAACCAGACCGCATCCGAGACCATTCAAGCTTGAATGGCTAAATGAAGATGGTGTTCAGCACATCAAGGAACATGCCACTGTATCAATCACCATTGGTTGATACCAAGATGAGATCATATGCAACGTTTTGCCTATGGATGCTAGCCATATACTCTTAGGACGGCCTTGGCAGTTCGACAAAAAGGCTGTGTACGATGGTTACACCAATCGGCATATGTTCGATCATCAAGGCAAGAAGATCACTCTTATTCCTTTGTCTCCATCCGAAGTTCACCAGGATCAGCTGCAACTTAGAAAGAGCCGTGAACATGAGAAACAACAGGAAGCAGCTAAGGCACCGTTCAAAAGGTCCAACTTCTACATTAAACCAAGTCAGGTAAAGAAAACTTTGTTTTCCAAACCTTCTCTCATTTTACTTGTGTTTAAAGAATCACTAATGACCACTAACCCTACACTGGAGCTGCCGAGTGAACTTAAGCCATTGATGACCAGATTTCAGGATGTGTTCCCGGAAGAAACTCCGAGTGGATTTCCACCTATCTGTGGGATAGAACACCAAATCGATCTGGTACCCGGAGCGTCCCTTCCAAACTGTCCTGCTTACCGAACCAATCCAGTCGAAACCAAGGAGTTGCAAAGACAAGTGGATAAGTTGATGGGAAAAGGCTACATCAGAGAAAGCCTGACTCCTTGTGCCGTTCCCGTACTGCTCGTGCCTAAGAAGGACATATCTTGGCGGATGTGCGTAGACTGCCGAGCCATCAACAACATCACGGTTAAGTACCGCCATCTCATTCCTCGTTTAGATGACATGTTGGATGAATTTCATGGTTCTAAGGTCTTTTCTAAGATATATCTTAGGAGTGGGTATCATCATATAAGGATGAAGGAAGGGGATGAATGGAAAACGGCTTTCAAATCTAAGCATGGACTTTATGAATGGCTTGTGATGCCATTTGGTGTGACTAATGCTCCTAGTAACTTTATGCGTTTGATGAATCATGTTCTTAGGGCTTACATAGGGGAATTTGTTGTCGTGTATTTTGATGACATTTTAATCTATAGTAAAAGCATGAATGAGCATATTGGGCACTTGGGAAGGGTCTTGGAAGTGCTTAGAAAAGAGTGTTTATACGCTAATGAAAAAAAATGCATCTTTGGAGCGGATCACCTAGTTTTCCTGGGTTTTGTTGTAGGTGCTGATGGTATCCGTGTGGATGAGGAAAATGTTAAGGCGATCAAGGAATGGCCTAGCCCGAAGACCGTAAGTGAAGTCAGAAGTTTCCATGGATTGGCTGGCTTTTACAGGCGCTTTGTCCAGAACTTCAGTACCATTGCAGCCCCTCTCACGGAAGTGATCAAGAAAAATACGGACTGTCTCTTATACACATCTAGATGTGTATAAGAGACAGCCCCCTCTCATTTTACTTGTGTTTAAAGAATCACTAATGACCACTAACCCTACACTGGAGCTGCCGAGTGAACTTAAGCCATTGATGACCAGATTTCAGGATGTGTTCCCGGAAGAAACTCCGAGTGGATTTCCACCTATCTGTGGGATAGAACACCAAATCGATCTGGTACCCGGAGCGTCCCTTCCAAACTGTCCTGCTTACCGAACCAATCCAGTCGAAACCAAGGAGTTGCAAAGACAAGTGGATAAGTTGATGGGAAAAGGCTACATCAGAGAAAGCCTGACTCCTTGTGCCGTTCCCGTACTGCTCGTGCCTAAGAAGGACATATCTTGGCGGATGTGCGTAGACTGCCGAGCCATCAACAACATCACGGTTAAGTACCGCCATCTCATTCCTCGTTTAGATGACATGTTGGATGAATTTCATGGTTCTAAGGTCTTTTCTAAGATATATCTTAGGAGTGGGTATCATCATATAAGGATGAAGGAAGGGGATGAATGGAAAACGGCTTTCAAATCTAAGCATGGACTTTATGAATGGCTTGTGATGCCATTTGGTGTGACTAATGCTCCTAGTAACTTTATGCGTTTGATGAATCATGTTCTTAGAGCTTACATAGGGGAATTTGTTGTCGTATACTTTGATGACATTCTAATCTATAGTAAGAGCATGAATGAGCATATTGAGCATTTGAGAAAAGTCTTAGAAGTGCTTAGGAAAGAGTGTTTATATGCTAATGAAAAGAAATGCATCTTTGGAGCGGATCACCTAGTTTTCTTGGGTTTTGTTGTAGGTGCTGAAGGCATTCGTGTGGATGAAGAAAAGGTTAAGGCAATCAAGGATTGGCCTAGTCCTAAGACCGTGAGTGAGGTCAGAAGTTTCCATGGATTGGCTGGCTTCTACCGGCGCTTTGTCCCGAACTTCAGTACCATTGCAGCCCCTCTCACGGAAGTGATCAAGAAAAACGTGGGGTTTAAGTGGGAGCAAGCCCAAGAAGATGCTTTCCAAGCCTTGAAAGGGAAGTTAACTCAAGCTCCATTACTTGTTCTTCCAGACTTTACAAAAACTTTTGAAATTGAATGTGATGCCTCAGGCGTGGGTATTGGTGCTGTTTTGATGCAGGAAGGGAAGCCCATTGCGTATTTCAGTGAAAAGTTAGGTGGTGCAACTGTTAACTACCCAACCTATGACAAGGAGTTGTACGCTTTGGTGAGGGCTCTTCAAACGTGGCAACATTATTTGTGGCCTAAAGAATTTGTCATACATACAGATCACCAATCCCTAAGGCATCTCAAGGGACAACAAAAGCTTAACAAGAGACACGCCAGGTGGGTTGAGTTCATCGAAACCTTTCCATACGTCATTAAGTACAAACAAGGTAAAGAGAACATAGTTGCTGATGCTCTTTCTCGAAGGTATGTACTTCTTTCTTCTCTTGGAACCAAGCTTTTGGGGTTCGAATTTATAAAAGACTTGTATGAGGCTGATTCAGATTTTAAGGAACCTTATTTGGCATGTTCTAGACACGCACATGGCAAGTACTTTATCTCGGAAGGTTTCTTATTCTTTAATAATCGATTGTGTGTGCCTCACTGTTCTTTGAGAGAATTGTTCACCAGAGAAGCTCATGGAGGAGGATTAATGAGTCACTTTGGAGTGGCAAAAACTTTTAAAGTACTCGAAGAACACTTTTACTGGCCAGGCCTGAAGAAGGATGTTGAAAGGATCTGTAGCAGATGCGTGACATGTAAGGAGGCTAAGTCCAAGAACACATCCCAAGGTTTGTATTCTTCCTTACCGATTCCATTTCACCTGTGGAATGATCTTTCTATGGACTTTGTTTTAGGATTGCCTAAGCCTAAGACAGGTAGAGATTCCATCTTTGTGGTTGTAGATAGGTTTTCTAAAATGACTCATTTCATTCCATGTTTGAAAACCAATGATGCATCTCACATAGCTGAACTGTTCTTTAAAGAAATCGTTAGACTTCATGGCATGCCTCGAACTATAGTTTCTGACCGAGATGCTAAATTCTTAAGTTATTTCTGGAAAACTTTGTGGACTAAGCTAGGTACTAAACTGTTGTTCTCTACTACTTTTCATCCTCAGACTGATGGTCAAACAGAAGTAGTTAATAGAACGCTCTCTGCCTTGCTTAGAACATTGGTTAAAAAGAACCTTAGAACATGGGAAGAGAACCTACCGCATGTAGAGTTTGCTTATAACCATTATGTGCATTCGGCTACAAAGCATTCACCTTTTGAAATTGTTTATGGCTTTAATCCGTTGTCTCCTCTTGATCTAATCCATTTGCCTTTGAGTGAAAGAATTAGTTTAGATGGGGAAAAGAAAGCCAAACTTGTCAAACAGATTCATGAGAAGGTCCGAGCCAACATTGAAGCCAAGACAAAGCAATATGATAAGTACGCTAACAAAGGTAGGCGTAAGGTGGTGTTTCAACCATGAGACCTCGTGTGGATTCATCTTAGGAATGAACGGTTTCCTGTGGAATGAAAGTCCAAGCTCATGCCAAGGAAAGATGGACCATTCTCGGTGGTCAAGAATATTCATGACAATGCTTACCAGCTGGATCTTCAAGGTAAGTATGACATTTCCACAAGCTTTAATGTTTCTGATTTATCTCCTTTTGTTTCAGATGATCCAGATTTGTGGACAAATCCTTTTCAAGAGGAGGGGAATGATAGATTCCGTGGCAAAGCACCGAGCCAAACATCTACGGATGGTTCAGAGGATGACGAGCAGCATGTACCGGAGCAGGTCACGAACGGTACAAGTGAGGTTCATCGAGGAGAGACCGGCATTGGCCGCAAACGGGATACCGACACAGCCGTGTTCCGCTTTGACCCAACATTGTCCGGAAATAATCTACGAAGGGAACTTCGTCCTGATAACTGAATCTCTCGACCATCTCGTGTCCGCCCTCGGGTCAAACATTACGAAGAAGTCGATGGACTTGTTAGAAATCAGATGGTTCGAGCCAATTCATCCGATGACAGGGACATTTCATTTTTAGTCCGAACCAAGCACCCGATCAACGAAGCAAGTTCATACGATAGGTATTTTCCCGAGCCATTCGACTTTTCTTCCGGTCAAAAGCTTTCTACTCGAGCTAAAGGATTAAAGGATGAGATCGAACGTGAGATAGCTCGGTTTGGCCATGATGACTGCACTATGGCCGAGAACGCTTATGTTTGATCCATCCGGTACGATGCATGATCGAGCGGATCAAGGACACGTCCAGATTCATAGCAGCCGAGGGGTCAACCTAAGCAATTCGCGTGAATTCAAGGGTCATTGACCAAGGAATAAATTCTAGTCTTCTATTTTCATTTACTATGTTTAGAAAATCCACAAACTTTATTTCTCTTTTCTTTTTCCGTGGTACGAATTCTATAAGTATTTGTAAAACTCATTCTAATAAAATATCCAAGTTTTTATCATCATTTTTGTAGAGAAATCTCTTTGTTCTTCTTGAACATTTCGATGAGTTTGGTAAGGGTTACTTCCAAGCGCAGCAAACCTCCTAAGATCTGTGGTCAAGGGTTACTTCCTCGGTTCCGTGGAGTGGAGAATACCAAGAGACTTCCGCATCTCTTGACGGTCTCATCGATCCATCGTCTATCCAATCTATCTGATCTATCCAACTCACCAACAAAGAGCATAATCCATCCGAGGATTCCATTATTTTCCCCGTGTTTTGGCCTCACGGTTCCGCAGAGAACTTCCCGGAAGGTCACCCATCCTAGTCCTACTCCAGCATAATCACGCTTAACTCTGGAGTTCTCTCGTGGGTGAGTGACCGGAAAATATAAGTGCACTTTGATGACATAGATAGACAAATCAATTCAATTAAACGTTTTCAAATAGGGCAGATCCGAATCGTTACATGGATCCCGGCAGACCTCGTGTCATAGGCAATATAGGAGCAAACGCTGCCTCATTCCTAAGGTAAACGCTGCAAATCGCGTTGCTCTTGGCCAAGAATCATTTGAATTTGTAACAAAATAGAATCCTAATACACTATGTCCAAAATGTTTATTCCAAATGTAGTTTTTCTAAACGCTATTTTCAACTTCCATAAGCAGAACGTCAGACATAATTTTTCAACCACCATAAGCAGAACGCTAAACGCAGTCTTAGTTTTTAGAAATAGCGTTTTTTTAATCGCTATTATTGGACTTATTAAGATTAAAGGTGAAGACCCTCTATGTGGATTCATAATGCACTGATGAGCTATCTTATGTGTAGTCTATAACTGGTTCTCATATAATTAATTTATTGAGTGTGATGTAGCTTATAGTGATGCATGTTAATATGATGTTAAGAACTTAAGATGTTTGATTGGTGAATGATTGTTGCATGGTTGATGAGAACTTAGTAGCATGATAACAAGGCAGTAAGATGATATATTGAGTATGATGTAAATATGACGACTCATTGATGATTGTCTTAATTATGTAACATTTTCGTTGATACTTATGCACTAATTAAAAACTGATAACTTTGTTTCAAAAATAGGAATCTGGGTCTACAATCTGTCTCCAGTCAATTTTTTGATCCGCAGGTTATATTTGGTCTGATATTAGTTATTTCTTCAACAAAAAATGGGACAAATCATTTTGTAAAATTCGGGTTAATTTGTTTTTCTTGATTTTCCTATATCTGAAAAAACAATTTTATTTTAATTAATTCTTTTGATTTTCTGCAATTTATTTAGATTATTTTGCAGATTTTTCAAAATTTTCTGTGATTAATATCCTTGAAAACAGGTGTAAATCGAGAAGTTCTTGATTCTGATTTTGCAGATTTATCTTGCTTCACTTTGTCTCACATCTGATTATTGGTTGATTTATGCTTTGTGATTATGTCTTTGCACTCAAATTTGCAATCATGTTTGGACGTCGTTGATCTGTTTGTGTCGTCATCAAAAGGATTTAACGATTCCACTTTGGTTTTGATCTGGTTAACTTGGTTCAAAGATTCTTGTTTGGCTTTAACCGATTTTTTGTTTCCTGGTTGTTGTCTCTTTGTTATTTAATTGTTAAAGGATTCAAAACAATTTTATGACCTTCATTTGATTTTTCCAAATTTGTTTATTGCTGGAATTATTTGATTAATAAATTTAGGCAATTTCTTTTTATTGTTTTAATTATATTATCTTTGTCTCTATATTTAGTTAAATTGTTAATTCATGAATTTATTAATTTTGAAAATTTTAATAGTTATTTATTGTAATTTAATCATATTTGTTTAAATTGCTTTATTTATCCAATTGAACTTCTAATATATTTTGGTATATTCTCAGGTTTGTTTATATGCGATTTACATAAAAAATTTGACTAAAATGAGAACAAATACTGTTTTTAATGACGGCAAGTTTGGTAAGTCGACATCCCAAAATGGCAATGATTTGCCACCTATGACTTTGTCTGCTATGTGGATTAGAATTATGATATTTATCGGAACAGATCCTACTTTTATGGTTAAAAATCTTGTGAATCGATGCACCAAGTTTAGTTTGGTAGTGGTCTGCCACATGTGATTGTTCCAAATTTTGATATTGATCAGATTGTCATGTTAGTGCCTTGTGATGTAAGCAAATGTCTAATGCTAGAATGTTCGATGGAACTCAATTCATTACATGCCAGGACATGATGTTTATCACCCTGAACATGCTAAAACTAGAAAAGTAACTCAAGGAGGATAGCATATGCTTTCTCTTAAGAATATTAAACGTTAGAAGTTAGAACTATAGTAAGTGTTAAATCTTGTACCATTAAGATTGTTTTATGTAATGTTGGAGAAGATCTATATGTACAAACCACTGTCTACAGTGAGTTGTGATGTAAAAATCAGTACCACTCCAACCGTACCAGAGGAGAGAAGTTGCATTAGAGCCAATCCGAAGCTAAACAAGCTTGCACCCGAGGTTGAACCAGTTGCCGAGATTGGATCCAAACGTGAAGCCAAGGCTTACAAATGGGCTGTGACCATTTGTACTCTTTTTCTTATCCTTGTTTTTATCCCAATGGGTTTTCCAGCAAAGGTTATAATGAGGCAAATTGGTTCACATGTTTTAACCCCATTCAGATCTCCAATGGATCTGATGTAGACCTACAATCACTCATCAAGACATTCTGGCCAAACCAAGATGAACCAAACAACAAGTCAATTTATTCCAGAAAGTTGACTCATCAGAGACTCACGCCAAAGTTAAATCAGCTCAAGCCGAGCTCATATGACAAAGTTATCCAACTTACAAAACGAGTGATGCCAAACTTACCCGAATCGGATATACGTGCGTTAATTGGAGGATTCCGAGCGAACAAAGAGGAACTAAGCTACGAACCGGCTTGTTATGGAATATTGATTCAAAGGAGAAGTTCATCAAATTGAATTCATGCCGAAATTCATTATGGTTTAAAAGTTATTCAACTTCTAAACTAGAGGCGTCTCAGCTTGCCTTATTTGGAAGCTCACGAGTTTAATGAGTTACAAACGAGACTTTGGCGACTATGAGAGACATCTGAGCATTCACGAGGCATATCCAACCATCCAAGAGAGTCAGCTAGCAACCTTCCATACACCAGCACCCACAGGATCAGGCGGATCCCATTGTTTACAAACTTTCCATATCCAGAAGCATTCACACTTGAAGTAATAAAAGATCAACGACCATTTACACCAGCTGATCTCGACCCTCCATCTCATACAGAAGATCCTAGACGTCCATGCCACCATGAAGGCCTAGAGAGCGTCACTTTCTCCTCAAGTTTCACCCAAAGCGCATCACCTTTAATGCCTAACGGCTAGAAGATCGACCAAGGAGATCAGATCATGATTTGCTCAATTTATTGCTTTCTCCTTTCATATTTGTTACCTTAAGCTTTTTTTTAAGTCGAGCATTATATAAGCTCTTTTCATTCACCTATTGTATTCTGATAATATGCATATTTTACCCATTTTTACTATAATAAGTGAGTGCTTTAATAGGCATTTCACTAAGGTTTTAATGCATAAACACTAGATTTCAAGTATTTGGTTGTTCAAGATTCTTTTCAGGTAATCTTAGCAAAAGACGCATATTTTGGAGCAAAATGCTCGAGAGCATAATTTCAACATCAGACGAAGGCCTTCCCACCACAAGATCAAGCTCATATATGGAGACAATGTAGCTTAATCAGCTATCTTTCACCTCGAAGTTGTTTGAGAACAACCGCACGGTTGGATCTCAAGTTATTGAAGAAACAAGAAGGTCCGTCAAGCACCCGAAAGATCAAGCTGACCGCGCCACGACCTGACCAGATGGCCAGTGGCCGTGCCACGACCAGTCGCTTGACCGGCCAGCTACTTGACGATTCCCGATCCCATTTGAGGCCAACTTAAACCCGCAGCCGTTTTATGCACTCCAAGACCTAATTGACGCCCAAGGGACTTGAAGACCTATATATACTCGATGTTTAGGGTTTCATAAATAATTTCTTTTCACGTTTTCTTTGATTTGGTTCTCGGCCTTAAGTACCTCCTCCCTGTGGTTCGATATCCTAAGTACTACAACGCACGCTGTGCACTTGCAGCTTAGGGTCCTACAAATTCAAAGCTCGAAAAGTCCCCAAAAAAATCCTCCAATTTCGGACGACTATTTAGACCCTATCATATTCACGCTTTTATCAATAGAAAACCCTTTGTTTGCTTCAAAAACATTTGTCTTTAAATCAATCTTGTTCCTGCAAGTTTTTAAGTGTTTGTGGAATCAAACTCTTGAATCTTCGTGTTGTTTCTTACTGTCCTTGCGGGGAATAGCCCTTGTACGTTAGAAACATAAACCATTGGTTGTGGATTCAATCAACAAACCAGTTACTCATCATCTTCATCGCCTCCATCTCGCGGCTATGTCTTGAGTCAAGGGTGTAAGACTTTGGTGGATTCCGAGTGTTGTGTCAAGTTGAATACTTCTATGGAACTCCAAGTTTCTTTGAGAAGAAGTAAAAGTCTAATAACACATGTTCAAAAAAAATTCGCACTAACAAAATTTATGGACTTCAAATTGATGGTCTCTAAGTCCCTCATAGAAAAGTCAAAGAGTTGTGATTGCTTATCCATGAAATAATGGCCGAAAGAATATCAATTTTTTTGACATACCAAACATGTTGTTTGATCAAGAATTTTCACTAGTTTGGAAAAATTTCATGAATTATCTTTGTCATAAGCGAAGGTTGTGAGCTGTAATGACTTGATGGTTAGGCAACATATTGAATCTCCAAATCTGATATACCCTATAATTTACAGCTTTTTAATAGTATTTTAATATTTTTTAATAAATAAATTATTGTGTTTTTTTATTATAAATCAATGTTTTCGGTGGTTTTTGAGTTTTAAAAGCTTTGGGAGGAAATTTGGAGGTTATGGGCAAAAAGAAGATGTTTTAGTCATTTTGGAGATTGAACAGTTTCTGAACATCAGAAGTTTGACAATATATGGAGAGTTTTCCACTGTGCGATCTTGCTCAAATTTGAACACAAGATAGTTGAGGATGTTATCTTTCATCTCCAAGTGGTTTGAAGTCAATCAGATAGTTCGATCAAAAAGTATGCACAAGTTATTGAAAACTGGTCCGTCTGGTAACGAAATGGAGTAATCAGAGAAAATATAGGGTGAATCTGATTGACATGATCTAGATTGATCAGGTAGTCGATTAGATCCCTTAAAAACCTCTAGAAATATTGAAAGAGCCGCATGTTCGATCCAACACAACTTGGATCGATCAAACATGTGAGTCTTACTGAGATGATTGCAAAGCTTGTTGCATTAATGAGTGAGCATGTTCGATGAATTGAGAAAAAATAAATTTTATGCGCATTAGCTTAGTCATAAGATTCAGAATGAATTGATTGAAATGCTTGCTAGAGACATCAAAATTATGATCATAAAGAAGATTCAGGATTCAGAATATTTCTCCATGATTCTTGATTGAACATATGATTTTTGTTATTCGATGTGTGGTTGTCTCTACGATGTCAACCAAGATAAAGAAACTGTTTTTGAAATTTTTATTGTCAAGGATAAATCAGGAGAATTACTTTTTGGTTATTCGATGTGTGGTTGTCTCTAAGATCTCAACCAAGATAAATAAATTGATTTTGAAAGTTTTTATTGTCAAAAATAAATCAGGAGAATGACTTTTCGGTTCACTCCAAGATGCATTGGTTGAACTAGAGTTAGACATTTGTGATGCGAGTGGACAATGAGATGACAATGGATCATTTATAAGTTGAACTAGAGTTAGACATTTGTGATGCGAGTGAACAATGAGATGACAATGGATCATTTATAAGTTGAACTAGAGTTAGACAATTGTGATGTGAGTGGAAAATGAGAAGACAATGGATCATATATAAAAGAAAAGAATAAGGAAGTTCAAAAGAGGTTTCTAGAAATTAATCTAAGTGCATTCTTACGCCATGTGGTTGTTACATTCTTAGCATTGTGTTATGTGATTCTTTCTCAAAAAATGTGTTTTTTTATTAAATTATTCAACGAATATACTGTTTATTTGCTTCTTCAACAAATAGGTGGGACATATTGACATATATGATTAAGCACTAACCCTTAAATTATTGTATCAGATACATTGGAAAAGTCATGGACAACAGTTTCAAGCTTTATAAATTAGAGAAGTTTTACCTTACTTGGCTCAAAGTACTGAAGACCCAATGATGAATCTCTTGCTTTAAATTGGAGGTTTTATTCAAGAAGTTTTACTTTACTTGGCACATAGAATTAGAGGTTTTAAGTAATGGTAAGAAACTTTAAATGAAGTACATAGAACACGGATATTTTGGATACTTCAAATAATGGTAAGAAATTTTAAGAAATTTTACCGGTTAAAAAAAAAACTTTTAAGAAATTTAAGAAATTTTTTAAAAAAAATTTTGAATAATTTTGAAAAACAGAAGATTAATTTTTTTTTTTCATTTATCGGTTAGACTAAAATAAATAATTCTAAATAGATAATTATTTAAAAGAAAACAGATATAAAACGGAAAAATTCGGACGCGAAATGGACACGCCTACCCAAACATAAGCTTTGGGTATTGGACAAACGTTTGGATATTTTATTCTCTTTCGAAAACATTTTCTTTTCAATTAAGTCCATAGTTTATGTCGTGGCCGTTTAAATCAAGTTTCAGGGATATTTGGCACTGATCCAAGGAAAGAGCACAGGAGAGGAAGAGGATTTAACAATGGCGTCTCTCTCTCTCGTCAGCTCCGCTCATTTCTCTTCAACTCCGTCTCGCTCCTCTGTTTCCACTTCATCGCTTTCTCCGTCTCCTTCTCTCCCTCTCTTCCGATCACTGATCCGCCGCAATCACCGCCGCCTTCGCCGTCGTCTCTACTTCTCCGTCATCCCCCGCCAAACTTCTCACTCCTTTCCCATTTCGACTTCTCAGGTTACTCTGTTCTCTATTCAATCAATTTCCTCAATTGAGTACACAATTAAAACCTAGACTTTGAACGAAAATTTTAGAGATTTTTTGTATGATCTTAGCTCTGATACCATGTAGAATTAGGTATTGAACTGACTTGCTTTATTATCAATGAGGAACAATCGTATTTATACAACAATAGGTCGGCATATGCTAACAATGAAATAAGGAAACTATACTTATCTCTATAGGAAATTATACATATTTCTCTAGATTCACAGATTTCCTAACATATCCTCAATAGAATCATATAATGTGTTTTTGTTTCCGTTTGTGATTTTATAGATTAGGTGTTCTGTAGATGAGCCATTGAAGGTGATGATTTCGGGTGCGCCAGCTTCAGGCAAAGGCACTCAATGTGAGCTTATTGTTCAGCAGGTACAATATAAACACTGCTGTCTATCGTTCTCTTGTTTTGTTTCCTTATATGATTAGTTTAACATTTGGAGAGTTTAGTGATTCTGTATATACACATTGCACTAATTGTCAGTTTTTAACTTGAGCATGGTACTAAGAATCACTAAACTCTCAAGTTAAAAACTGACTATGAGTGCATTATCTATAAGTCTTGATGCGGTGAAACTAACTAGATGATTTAACAAGTAGCCAATGCCATTGCACGGTGTTCTGTCTTAGCAGAGGATCTCTGAACATTTTTTTGTCTGTTTCTCTGATTTCCATGGAACCAAGAATCTATCATATGAAATGATATAGTAACAAAAACAAGTGAAGGACCTCTTTATATTCAAACAAGATGCCCAATAAGCATCTTTGAAACCGTTGTGTAATACAATATGTATGTCGTGTGGTGAAGAAGGGAAACGGAAGAGCTTGTTCACACATAGGAGATACAAAAATGTACAATTTCCTACTAGTTTTTTGCCTTCGCCAATGTTTATTATTGTTCTGAGACAACTTTAGTTTGCGCTCATCAAGTAGTTCCCTAAATGGCCTGAGATCCCTGAGGTTAAAATGCTTCTCTTATCTGATTGTCTTATGGATTTTGACTCCTGGTATCTTCTCTCTTAAGTGCGTCAAGATGGATATGCAATTAATTTATCTAGTGTACTGCACAATGCATAAAAAACAATTGATGTGAATCAGAAAATCTTACTTGCTTTCTTAAGGGTGGTGCCAAATTTTCATTGGATCTTGGGCTGTACCATAAAGTCTTGCCAAAAAAGCAACTGATTGAGGTTTCTAGCACATTTGATGCAAGGAAGAATTCCTACGTTTCTCTTTCTTGGTCCTGCAGTTTGGTTTGGTGCACATATCAACGGGGGATCTCTTGAGGGCAGAGGTGTCATCCGGGACAGAGATCGGAAAGAGAGCAAAAGAGTTCATGAATTCGGGTAGTTTGGTTCCGGATGAGATTGTAATAGCGGTACTGGTTTAACATACCTGCATCATGTATTATTGTATCATTCTTCCTCTGACATCTACTACTACCTTTACAGATGGTGGCTGGAAGACTATCACGTGAAGATGCTAAAAAGCATGGATGGCTTCTTGATGGATTTCCACGGACTTTCGCACAGGCGCAAAGTCTAGACAAGCTCAATGTCAGACCGGACATTTTTCTTTTATTAGATGTATGTGCAAATGCTCTTATTGCGTGTTAAAGGCAATATATCACATGTTCACTATCAATGGCTATGTTTCTTTGCTTATATGCAATTCTTGGTGACAGGTTCCTGATGAAATTTTAATCGACAGATGTGTTGGTAGAAGGTTGGATCCACTGACTGGAAAATTTTATCATATTGAAAGTTACCCTCCTGAATCAGACGAAGTTAAAGCAAGGCTGGTTACACGCCCTGATGATACAGAGGAGAAGGTTCATCTTTTGGGCTTATTACTTGCTTCTCAATCATTAACTACCTTTCAACTTTAATCTCCTTGGTTTATTTTGTTGCAGGTAAAAGCGCGTCTGCAAATATACAAACAAAATTCTGAAGCGATTATTTCAGCATACTCAGATGTTATGATCAAGGTGTTAGGCAATATGCTTTTTTCTTACCTTTTTGGTTCTATAAAGTATTGTGATGCCATCAATGATCTTTTGTTGTTTGGTATCATTTCTTTCGAACACAGATTGACGCAAACCGGCCAAAAGAAGTGGTTTTCGAGGAGACCCAGACTGTACTATCTCAGATACACTTGAAAAGAATGATAAAGACTGGCAAGTAGTCACACATTTATATAAATATGTTTTCATGATGCCGTTCTTGATAGCAGGGTCAGTGTTTCCCAGTTCAGGATGAGCTCTCCCAATCCTCGTAGCTTAACTTTTGTCATGTCTTGTTTTACTGTAGGTCATTTTGAAAATACTTTCTTGAGTAATCTGTCTCTTTGCTTCCATAGAGAAAAAAATTGAATTTTGGTTCTCAGAAATCTTTGATGGCCACACCTAACATAGAAAAAGAGATTCAGGAACTCCGTTATGTTACTCTAGGAGTAAATTACTCCGTTTACTTCTTTTTAACTTCGATTTGGTTACCGCTGTAGGAATCGATGCTTATTATGAAACAGGTTCTTGCAGATAAAGCATCTGCTGTTCAGGTCCTTGAATAACACTCCTATTTGAAGCTAGCAAGTAGCAGGAAGTTGGAGATGTTCTTATTTATGTTATGTAACATTTTTTTCAGGATAACTGGAGAGGAATACC
Source organism: Alliaria petiolata (assembly GCA_020283515.1). Lineage (NCBI taxonomy): Eukaryota > Viridiplantae > Streptophyta > Magnoliopsida > Brassicales > Brassicaceae > Alliaria > Alliaria petiolata. The sequence goes on from JAHZTW010000002.1 coordinate 19,640,463, forward strand.
AACGAGATTGAATAACATTCCTCATTCGAGGGATATTCGGTCTTATTTTTACGAAGATGTGCTGCAAGCCACAATCAGATCTATCAAGGATGGAAACACCCGTCTTCGGGTGAGAGTGAGACTAATAGTCACAAATCTATTTGCAATATCGCATATTAAGTTTGTCTGTCTTTATTTCACAAAAATTTACTAAAGCAGCTGCTTGCCTGGACTGATTCTGTTACAAATGAATAGGTGGACATAAATATCCCTGAGCTAAATCCTGAAATGGTATGTTTATTCATTTTTATATTTCTCTGAAGCTTTATAAATTTTACCAACAATCATGAGCTATTGTGATACGTAGGATGTGTACCGGATAGGAACCTTGATGGAACTGGTTCGAACTCTAGCTTTGTCATTCGCTGATGATGGAAAAAGAGTGAAGGTAGACATGGTTTTGAAGGCTAAGTGATGTAACTTGTATACGGTTTCACAATTCTTGTTCATTCAGTTTCTTTTCTCTTCCAGGTTTGTGTTCAGGGGTCAATGGGAGAAGGCGCACTCGCTGGGATGCCACTGCAGTTGACGGGAACTCGAAAGATTTTAGAATACATGGACTGGGGTGATGATGAAACTTTGGGAACTTTCGTCAAGCTTGGTGCAATCGGTAACATCTGAAACAGAGTATTTTTCAAAATTACCGATAAAAGAACTGCACCAATCTTCAGAATATTGATGTGTCTACATAATCAAACCTGTGGATGCATAATCAAGATTGATATATTTTTCCGGATACAATCAATACACATTCTCCTGCTCTTGATTATTTTGAGGCACATATGAACAAAGCTGGGTCGGCGATTACAGGTGGTAAAGAAGTTGATGAAGAAGACGACATGTTCATCTTAGTGGCACCACAAAATGCCGTTGGAAACTGTATTATAGATGTAAGGAGCTTGAAATGTTAGAATTCGTCATCCACGAATGTATTAACCTCATTTTTATAAAATATACTCGATTGCTTTTGTTAGGATCTACAAGCGATGACTACTGCTGCTGGGACGAGGCCAGTTGTACTTATCAATCCTCGCCTCAAGGTACATTTTCTTCTTTCATTTTCTTCTTTCATTTTCTATAGAGAGACTATTTGGTAACATTGTTATCTCTTGCGAGTTACATCTTTGATATACATTATTGTTCAGGACTTACCCGCTTCAAGCGGCATAATGCAAGTAAGAAGCAAACAACAGTGATTACCTAACCATCTGATACAAAAGGTTACATTGCTTATCACTTCCTTCACGTGTCAGACAATGGGCAGGGAGAAAAGGCTGGAATATGCCTTAACCTTTAATAACTGCTACATTTTCCGGCTTCTCTATTATGCCGGAACACAATACCCGATTATGGGCGCTCTAAGGTACAGTTGTTCGGTTGTGTACTACATAATGTTTTTCTTAACAACTTTATCAAGAAAAACACATATAGTGTCTAATGATCTTTTACACTGAATTTGGTCAGGATGTCTTATCCTTACCGGTATGAGCTTTACAAGAGGGTGAGCGAGGAAAACGGAAAGGAAAAATACGTCTTGATATCAACGTACTCCGAGAGGCCAAACCCTGACCAAATCAATGATGCCTTCTCTGGAAAATCGCGGTAAAAAATGTTTTCTGATGGTGCTTCTTTACACGCTGTTCAGTTTATGATCGTTATGAACAATAACTGAGGTTTTTCCACATTTAGGGAGCAAAGCAAGAAGCCGTCAGGAATCTGGTAATGAAAACTTCCATATCGCTTGACATTTTAATTGTGGATTCATGTGTGTTCGTAAAGCTGAAAGATAGGAATTCTTGCAGGGGGTTCCTAGGCAGCGGGTTTTATTAAAGGAGAGAAGCTAAAGTTGTGGAACATTCATCAAAATGTTCATGTACTTATTTATATATGTACTAAGTATAGAGAGTGGTGAGATTCATTATATTTTTGCTGCTACTTTTGGCCCATAATTTTCTTTTTTTAAATTAGGTCTCAAAGTTTCATGATCTCAGTTTTGTGCACATAAAAAAACTGTGAGTATTAGTCTCACACAACCAAAGAGTAACCTCACTTTGATCTAAATGGCCAAGAACTTCGCACGATAAAAATTGTTTCTTTTGAATGTCTTTTTCACTTGTTTACTGATAGAATTTATTCGTGATTTTCAAAACTTGTAATTAGCTTTTAAATAGGTTGAGACGGGCTTTGATTTCATCATGTATAAGAGTTATCAATGGGTAGAAAGTAAGTAAACTCAGAAGTATACTATTGTTCTTAGTAATTTCTAAAGATTGAATAACTCTATCATCATTACCATTAAATTTATTGTTTCATCATTACCATTAAATGTACTGTTTGTTTAAAAATCTGTCATCACTATAAATAAATCTACCATTTTAGTAAACCTACATATTCTTCATAACTACCATCACTGAAAAGTAAACCTACATATTCATCTTAACTAATAACTCTAGTATCATTAACAATAAATCTATTACGCCAATATTTATCTACCATCAAACAAAATAAATATGCCACCACACTCAACACCAATTTCATTGCTGATAACTCTACCATCATTAAAAATAAATCTACTTCGACATCATCAAAAAAAAAATCTACACTCAATTATAAATCTACGAGAAAAGTCTACCGTTCATGCATTAAGTCTAACAACCAAATACAAATATGCCATCATTACCCTTAAATATACTAATCTAACTAGGTGATAACATGCGCCATGCGCAGTATGAAAACTCTATAAATAATTTTATTAAAGTTGATTTTGAAAATTTTTAAAATAAAAATAATTTAATCAATTTTATATATATGTGAATAATATAATTTAATATTTCAACTTTTTGACATAATATTTTTAACTTGTTTTCAAGTTTAAATATTTATATTATTTGGTTAATTTATATGGTTCTATTAACAAGCCATATAAAATTTTTTTATAAATATAGATATCTATTAAAATCACACATATCGAAGTATTTTTATTGTAACCTAAATTATATTTTTAATTTGTTATAATATTTTTTTATTAAAATCACACATATCGAAGTCTTTTTTATTGTAAACAGATTTTCTGCTTAATACGAAAAAGTATTGTGTATATCATAAATTGTGTATAAATTATATTTCATTAAATAATATTTTTTTAAACTATTGTTTTATTCTTTTTTAATAAATGTATTATGTAATATGATGTATATCATAAATCATCACATAACCTAAAATTTAATTTTAAATAATTCAAAAATTTAAACATAATTTTTTGGTTATATTAAAAGTAATGAATGTATAAAGGCATATAATGTAATTAATCTAATCAAAAAAGGAAATTTGTATTAAAATAATGAGAGAATAAATGTGGTGATGACACATCAACAAAATGGTACCATTGTAAATATTTCAAAAAATAAGCCTACTCTCTAAAAATGTTTCTCAATTAATATATAGGGGATTAAAAATTTATCATTCCGAAACATCTCTACAGCTTCGCAAAAACAAGTACCAAATAAGTCTATGTATATTTACTAGTAAAAAGACTTGTAAACTTGTAAACAACTTTTATTTACAAAAATGCAATTATGTTTTTATTTTATGATTTAATAAAAAATGAATTTTTATTAATAAAAATGATTTTTAATAATAAAATATAAATTTTTAATTAAAAATATAAAAATGATTTTTAATAATAAAAGAAAACAAAAGTTTGCGATTAGCATTTGCGACCAGCGTTTGCGATCGACGTTTGCAACCAGCATTTGCGTTTCAAATTATGGTAGACTTTTTGGATTTTTCTTTTAATGTTATGGTAAACTTATTTGCAGTATGGCGGTAGATTTATTTTATGATAGTTTTTTATACTACAATGGTCATAGACTTGTTTTTAAGTGATAGTAGATTTGTTTATCGTCATAACTTATTTTATGATCGACACTAGTCCTGAACATTCGGATCCTCGGATCAGGTCGGATCGGATCTTTCGGGGTTCGGATAGTACGAATAGGAGAGATAAGAATCCATTTAGGACCCGAATTTTAATCTGGTCGGTTCGGTTCGGGTCTTCGTCGGGTCTGTTCGGATCCGGATCGGGTCCAGTTGAAAATAAATCTAATTGTTTTTTTTTTCCAGTTAATCCAATTATTTTTTTTCCCAATTACTCTCTTCCTCGATGTTTTCATCAAAATATATGTTTCTTCGTCTCCCCTTCCTCTGCTTCTTCGCTCGAGCCATCTTCAATCCTTTAACAAGATCTTACAGATCTGTTAAATTTTCGTTTTACCCTTTTCCTTATGAGCTTCTCTCCCTCGTCGCGTCTCCTCACGGCTACTGGATCTTCCTTCACCCTCTCATCCTCTTCCTCCTCCGCCGCTTCGAAATCTCACATCAAAGAATGAAAACCAATAAACCATATATATCATGAGGAGGAGGAAAAGAATAATCGGAGAGAAAGAAGAAGGGAGAAGGAGAAGGAAGAGAATCAAAGATGGAGAAGAAGAAGGAAGAAAGATAATTAAAGAAGAAGAATCGAGATCGGCTGCATTATTTTTGTTTTTAGAAAATTAGGTTTTTTTTATTTAAATAAATGAAAATTAAAAATATTAAATATTTTGTGATTTGGTTTGGGTAATTCGGGTAACCGATCGGTTCTCGGATTGGACCCGAACTGAACCGAAACCCGAATGTAAATTGATTGAAAACCATTCGGGTTATTGAAGAGAACCGAAACCGAACCGAACCGATTTTTTAGGATCGGTTCGGGTCGGATCCTTCGGGTCCGGGTCGGATGCCCATGACTAATCGAGACTAACAATTCTACGCCCTTTATGATGTAGGAACGAAATCACTCCAAATCCTATTGATCACCAGATGTCAAAGTTTACAAGCTTGTTGCGGAAGATGACCGTTGATAGAGACGGAATGGTAAAGAAATGATTGACTATCTCAATCTGTTAACGAACTAGCTTGTGTGAATCACACAAACAATCTAAATTCGTGGCTTTGATAGAAAAGAAGTGAATCGCACACTTGGTTTCTAAAGAACAAGAACTCGGTCTTTGAAAGAAAACGAAAATACTTTAGAAATCTTTGATCAAGGGTGATTTACAATGAAAACGAAACTGGGCTTTTATAGGCTCAATATACAACAGTCTTATAGTCAAAAACAAGAAAAGAAATGATACAAGCTCAGAAACCAGCATTGAAATTCCTACAATGAAGCAAGCTCCAAGAACAAGATCAGGAACTAAGGATCTAAGTGAGAGCTTTAATCAAGCTGTGGAAACACTACTCACCAACATGGAGCTTGAAGATATTACTTCTCAACTCAACAAGTTAAGCATTTCCAGAGAAGCAGCACTTGCAAACATGGAGCTTGAAGCTCACGGCATTATACAAGCTCAGGAAACAAGCAAAGAACATCCAGAAGCTGATTCAAACGGTCCAGGTATGAAAACTTTAAGTTATATCAAAGTATGGCCGGTTATTCAAGAGGAGAAAGGAGTGTCCTTATTTAGCATTAAGCTACTTAAGTGAAAGCCCCAAAACGCAGCATTCCATCTAAAGCCAAGGTATGTGCATTTCATTTCATTTCCATATGATTATTTGGCTAATAAAACTTTGGTTTATTTCTGTTTAAGCTTAGTAGTTTTTATTTCATTTCTTTTAGTAGCTAAGGCATATGTTAGCCAACATTTTCGTTTTATAGAGTAAGGCACATGTTTGGCCATTTTTATTTACATTTCTGTTTTAATGTAATCTGCTTCAAAGACCCCTAGAAGGGTAAAGCTGTTTGGACTAGTTTATAAAGTCCCCTCTCACAGCAGTGTATTCTTTACCCTAGATCAATAAAGAACATAACTTTCTTGCAAAGAAAACCTCTCCAGCCGTCAGGCTAGAAACCCTTTCATACTCATCTTGTGTGATTCATTTAAGTGTGTGAGATTTGTCTTATCAAAGCTTAGATCCATAAAGCTTTGTGGCGAGTTCATTCCCCTTGTTACTAATCCGCATTCCCCTCACTAATCAAACCAGAAAGAGTTGAACAGCCATCTGTTTTGATTCCATACTCATTCCCCATCGTTCATCATCCATCCATTGATCTTGTTGAAAGAGTTGAACATCCAGCAACTAGATCCCATCCTCCACCAACGAGATCACCCTCCTGTGATCTTGTGCCATCTGGTATCAGAGCTGAAAAGCTCCTAATCAGGTGTATTCCTATCCATCTACATCTGTTTTTCATTTCTGTTATTTTTTATATTTTGTTTCTGCATCTGTTTTTGAGTTTTTCTTATCGTATATCAAAAGAAAACACATAAAAAGATTTCTGTGCATTCATCTGTTTCTGTTTGCATCCTTTAAAAATATATATATATATATATATAAGAATCATCTGGATCTGTTGATTGCATCTCATTTTGTGTTCATCATATTCATTCCAGCGATTTGTTCATTCATATCTTTCAAAAAAAAAATATAAAAAGAGTCTTTGTTCTTGTTTTGTGTTCTTAGTTCATCCCTGCATTTCTATTTTATCATTCAAAGAGAAAAGAAAAAGCATCTTGAATCCGTTTGTTGGGTTTTATTTCTCATTTCTGTGTTTGTCATAATCTGGTTTCCATATTTTTGTTTGCATTTGAATTCTGCATTTGGCCTATTTTGTAGTATCATTCATTCTAGCATTGCAGCTGGGGTTTTCCTTGTTTGGGTTAGCATTTGTTGCTAGTCAAACCGTGTGATCCTAGTTTAGGAAAGTCTCATTGCATTTGATCATTTCTGGACTGCATTCATTTTGTTGGTCTTAGCCTCTTTTTATAAAAGAAAATCGTGTGCTTAGTTATAGAAAGCGTGTTGCATATTTTTGGTTCATCTTTCAGCATAACATATAGTTTCATATCTCATTTTTATCATATAGTTTTCATAGCATTTAAATAAAAAAAAAAGAGAGTTTAGCATTTCTGTTTACATTTTATACTTTTATGTTTTTATTTCCCAATTTGATTCTGCTATTTACTTGTGCAAGGTACCAGACATGGAGAACACTGAGCCACAAGTAAGCATGGCGCAGCTACTGGATGCTATGAGGGGCATCAGTGAGCGCATGACACTGCTAGAACAGCGTGCACCAGCACCAGCACCAGCACCTCCACCAGCACCAGCAGCAGCACAAGATGCAGCTAATGGTCCTAGAAACCGTGCAAGAAATCATCTAGACCAGGAAAGGGAAAGCTCAGACAGTGACATGCCGAGCTTAGAGGATGATAATGATGCACCACCTCCACCTGCTCCAAATCGTCAAAAAAGAAGGAATGAGAGGGAAAGAGACAGAGAAAGGGGGCGTGGCAGAGGAGGTAGAGACATAGAAGAAGATCAGCCTTGGCTTGGAGGCAAGGATCTCAAGCTTAAAGCTCCTACATTTGCTGGAAGAGTAAACCCAGAAGCTTACATAGACTGGGAAAGGCGCATTGAGTATATATTTGAGTACTACAACTACTCAAATTCAAGGAAGATATCTCTTGCAGCAGCTCAGCTCACAGAGAATGCTTTGTCTTGGTGGGACAGAGAAGTTTCAGAGAGAAGAAAACATCAGCATGGGCAAGTTAATACTTGGGAGGAGATGAGATATCAAATGAGGAAGAGATACATCCCAGCCTACTACCACAGAGAGCTACAGAAGCGTTTCAGGAAGCTTACTCAAGGAACTAAGTCTGTGGAAGAATACTTTGAGGAATTCGAGACCTTGAAGAACAGATTGGAAACTGGAGATTCAGAGGAGACTCTAATGGCTCAGTTTCTAGATGGATTACATGACAGAATTACAAGAAAGGTGGAAAGGCAGACTTACAGAGATTTAGATGAGCTTCTGCATTTGGCGGTTCAAGCAGAACAGCATATCAAGAGGAAAACAGCTTCTACAACTCGTATGAAGCCTACTTGGAGTTCTCAGCCGAGGAGCATGGACAAGGGAAAGTCCATAGACACTGCTTCTAAGTACAAGAAGCCTATTCCTGAGGTTTCTAAGGGAGCAAAACCAGAAGCTAGCAAGCCTCAGTTTCAGAGAGCCAGAGATATTACATGCTTCAAGTGTCAAGGAAAGGGTCATTATGCAAGAGATTGTCCTAATCAGAGGGTAATGATCATCAAAGACAGTGGAGAGTATGAATCTCAGGATGAGGCTGAAGCAGAACCAATGGAGTCTGAGGAAGAAGTAACTGATTATCCAGATGAGGGAGAGATACTTGTCACCAGGCGTGCTCTTAGTACATTCTTTGATCCAGAAACCCTCCAAAGGGAGAACATCTTTCATTCTCGCTGCACCATAGACTCCAAGGTGTGTAGCTTGATCATTGATGGTGGATCCTGCACCAATGTAGCTAGTAAGTACTTGGTGGAGAAGCTCGGCCTAAAGACAACAAAGCATCCCAGACCCTATAGGCTGAAGTGGTTAAATGATGAGACAGAGCTGAAGATAGGAGAACAAGTTCTTGTGCCATTCAGCATTGGAAAGTATGCTGATCAAGTGCTATGTGATGTAGTTCCAATGCAAGCAGGCCATATACTCCTTGGCAGGCCTTGGCAATTCGACAAAGAAGCATTACACAATGGCAGAACCAACTTCTACAGCTTCACCCACAACAAACGCAAGCATAACCTTGCTCCACTTACCCCACAAGAAGTCTTTGACTTACAGAAAGCTATGGACAAAGGAGCAAAGGTAAGTAAGACTAATCTCTATGTAACACCTAGTACTGTTTTAAAAGCTTTAGATTGTAAAACACAGGTGCTACTAATGATCTTTAAGGAAGGATTGTTCTCAGGTCAAGAAGAGAAAGATGTACCACCAGAAGTAACTAGGCTGCTAGATAGCTTCAAAGACATCTTTCCAGATGATATACCAGCAGGATTGCCTCCAATACGTGGTATTGAGCATCAGATAGACCTCATTCCAGGAGCTCCCCTACCTAATAGGCCAGCCTATAGAGTGAATCCAGAAGAGGCAAAGGAGTTGGAAAAGCAAGTACAGGAGCTAATGTCTAAGGGCTACATCAGAGAGAGCTTAAGCCCTTGTGCTGTGCCTGTTTTGCTAGTACCAAAGAAGGATGGTACATGGAGGATGTGTGTGGATTGCAGAGCCATCAACAACATCACCATCAAGTACAGACATCCAATCCCACGCCTAGATGACATGCTGGATGAGTTGAGTGGAGCCACTGTATTTTCAAAGATTGACTTGAAGAGTGGATATCACCAAGTCAGAATGAAGGAGGGAGATGAATGGAAGACAGCATTCAAGACCAAGAGAGGTCTGTATGAATGGCTGGTCATGCCATTTGGTCTCACCAATGCGCCTAGCACATTCATGAGGCTCATGAATCACGTCCTTAGAGCCTACATCTGTAAGTTTGTAGTTGTATATTTCGATGACATCTTAATATATAGCTCTTGCTTATCTGATCATATTGAGCATCTTGAAAAGGTGTTAGAAACATTAAGGCTAGAAGGATTATATGCAAATCTTAGCAAATGTACTTTCTGCACTGATCAATTGGTATTTTTAGGCTTTGTTGTTAGTTCACAGGGTCTTAAAGTAGATGGAGAAAAGATCAAGGCAATCCAGGAATGGCCTACTCCATCCACCATTGGTCATGTCAGGAGCTTCCATGGATTAGCAAGCTTCTACAGAAGATTTGTCAAGGACTTTAGCACCATTGCAGCCCCTCTGACTTCTGTGATTAAGAAGAATGTTGCTTTTACTTGGGGGCAAGAGCAAGAGAAAGCTTTCCAGAAGCTTAAAGACAGCCTCACACATGCGCCTGTTTTAGTTTTGCCTAACTTTGACAAAACATTTGAGGTTGAATGTGATGCATCAGGGACTGGCATTGGAGCTGTACTAACTCAAGGAGGGAAACCAGTAGCTTTCTTCAGTGAGAAACTCAATGGAGCTACACTTAACTACCCTACCTATGACAAAGAGTTATATGCCCTGGTAAGATCTCTGGAAACTTGGCAGCATTACCTTTTATCTAAAGAGTTTGTTATTCATACAGATCATGAGACTCTTAAGTACTTGAGAGGACAAACTACTCTGAAGAAAAGGCATGCTAGATGGCTTGAATTCGTGGAAACCTTCCCATATGTCATCAAATACAAGAAGGGAAAAGAGAACATTGTAGCTGATGCTCTTTCCAGAAGACATGCATTGATCTCTACAATGGAAGCAAAGATCATGGGATTCGAGCACCTCAAGGAATTATATGGAGAGGACCCTGACTTTGGAGAATTACACAAGCAATGCACCAGAGGAGCATTCGGTCCATTCTACAAGCATGATGAGTTTCTGTTCAAGGACAAGAGGCTGTGCATTCCACAGAGTTCCATGCGAGACTTGATACTCAGAGAAGCACATGGAGGAGGACTCATGGGACACTTCGGCATAGACAAAACACTAAGCATAGTGTCTGAGCACTTCTTTTGGCCTCATCTCAAGCGTGATGTTGAGCGCTTCTGCTCCAAATGCATCACCTGCCTCAAAGCAAAATCCAGGTCACATCCTCACGGTTTATATATTCCATTACCTATTCCTGACCTACCATGGGTAGATATATCTATGGATTTTGTTTTAGGTTTGCCAAAGATCAGAAACAAGGATTCAATCTTTGTAGTAGTAGACAGATTCTCAAAGATGGCGCATTTCATCCCATGTGCCAAGACAAATGATGCTACTCAGATTGCTGACCTATTCTTTAAGGAGATAGTGAGAATACATGGCCTTCCCAGGACCATTGTATCAGATAGAGACACCAAGTTTCTCAGCCACTTCTGGAGAACCTTGTGGAGAAAGCTAGGAACAAAGCTACTCTTCTCCACCACTTGCCATCCACAAACAGATGGGCAAACAGAAGCTGTAAACCGAACTCTCTCCACCCTTTTAAGGGCCACGGTTGGTAAGAACTTGAGGAATTGGCTTGATTGTTTACCTTTCATAGAGTTTGCCTATAATCGTGTCCCACACTCTGCTACTAAGATCTCGCCATTTGAGATTGTGTATGGTTTCAGGCCATTAGCTCCAATAGATCTTACACCACTGCCACAGAAAGAACAGGTGAATCAAGATGGAGTTAGCAAAGCAGAGAGGATGAAGAAGATGTTCCAGAAAGTTAAGGAGAACATAGAGAAGAGAAATGAGCATTACAAGAAGAATGCTGATAAGGGACGCAAGGAAGTGACCTTTGAGCCTGGAGATTGGGTCTGGTTACACATGAGGACAGAGAGGTTCCCAACTCAAAGGAAATCTAAGCTTATGCCAAGAGGAGATGGTCCATTCAAAGTCATCAAGAAGATCAATGACAACGCCTATCAGATTGAGCTTCCAGGTGAGTTTAACATCTCTAGTACTTTCAATGTTTCTGACTTATTGCCTTTTGATGCAGGAGAATCAGTTCTGAGGACAGAACCTTTACAAGGGGGAGAGGATGATACAAACTCAGAAACCAGCATTGACATTCCTACAATGAAGCAAGCTCCAAGAACAAGATCAGGAACTAAGGATCTAAGTGAGAGCTTTAATCAAGCTGTGGAAACACTACTCACCAACATGGAGCTTGAAGATATTACTTCTCAACTCAACAAGTTAAGCATTTCCAGAGAAGCAGCACTTGCAAACATGGAGCTTGAAGCTCACGGCATTATACAAGCTCAGGAAACAAGCAAAGAACATCCAGAAGCTGATTCAAACGGTCCAGGTATGAAAACTTTAAGTTATATCAAAGTATGGCCGGTTATTCAAGAGGAGAAAGGAGTGTCCTTATTTAGCATTAAGCTACTTAAGTGAAAGCCCCAAAACGCAGCATTCCATCTAAAGCCAAGGTATGTGCATTTCATTTCATTTCCATATGATTATTTGGCTAATAAAACTTTGGTTTATTTCTGTTTAAGCTTAGTAGTTTTTATTTCATTTCTTTTAGTAGCTAAGGCATATGTTAGCCACATTTTCGTTTTATTAGAGTAAGGCATATGTTTGGCCATTTTTATTCACATTTCTGTTTAATGTAATCTGTTTCAAAGACCCCTAGAAGGGCATAGCTGTTTGGACTAGTTTATAAAGTCCCCTCTCACAGCAGTGTATTCTTTACCCTAGATCAATAAAGAACAGAACTTTCTTGCAAAAGAAAACCTCTCCAGCCGCCAGGCTAGAAACCCTTTCATACTCATCTTGTGTGATTCATTTGAGTGTGTGAGATTTGTCTTATCAAAGCTTAGATCCATAAAGCTTTGTGGCGACTTCATTCCCCTTGTTACTAATCCGCATTCCCCTCACTAATCAAACCAGAAAGAGTTGAACAGCCATCTGTTTTGATTCCATACTCATTCCCCATCGTTCATCATCCATCTATTGATCTTGTTGAAAGAGTTGAACAGCCAGCAACTAGATTCCATCCTCCACCAACGAGATTACCCTCCTGTGATCTTGTGCCAAGAAATCAGAAAAGTAAATGTAAAGAGCTGTTGGAGACTTGATGAGGAAATCGGCTAAATAAGGTAAGTTGTGATAATGCTTAAGTCTTGAGAGCTTGGGTGTGAATGTGTGATGTCTTGGGACGTCTAGAATCATGGAAGAAGTGTCCAAAACGTAGAAGCAACAAGGATATAGTCGTTGGAGAGATAAGACACCAAGTGTGAACATATTGAATGTCTTTGGATCCAAATAAGGCAAGCCGAGGATCCTCTGGTTTAGAAATATGATAACATTCAAACAAAAATCGGTATTGGCATGAATCCAATTCGACGAGCTTGTATGTTGAATCAAGTTTCCATAACAAGTCGGTTTGTAGCTTAATTCCTCCTTGTTTGGTGTCGGAATCCTCCAATAAGCGCTCGCATGTTCAAATCGAGAAAGTTTGGGATCACCCGATTTGCAGGCTCAATAACTCCATCATATGAAATATGATTGGGATGATTCCACTTCAAGGCGTGCTCTAGGAGAGCTGAGAATGTTTTTCAAGTGGTAACAGGCTCTGAATCGTCGTGGTTGAGCTGAAAGGCATCGAACAATGGACATATGTCTAGAATTGCTGGTTTTATAAAATCGATTCTGGTTTGGTCTGAGCTCCTATTGACTCGATTCTACTTCGTAGTGAGAGTCTGATGAGTCAAATTTCTGGAACAAGTTGATTTGTTTCTTAAATCCTTCAGGTCACTTCGGTATACTTCTTGAAAGGCACATGTGTCCTGGTCGGATCTTAGGTGGTTTGAGTGGCACGTTTGATGGAGCTCCGGTTCAACTACTGGTATGATGACCTCATCATACCCTCCTCCTTGACTGAAATTTTTTCCTCAAAATTGTAGGATCTGCACAGACATAAATCAAGTTAATATCTTCACATAAATGCGAGTTTAGAAGATTACTTTGGGTAAGGGTTTGTGTGTGCCTTGGGTAAAGTCGATGTGGTGCATCTGGTGGTTCTTCCTTGATTAGGAACGAGGCAATGATTCCTCTCCATGGTTTGTTGCTGTTTTGCTTGGGCAGCAACGTGGTCTCCCTTGTGAAATCTCCTATTTCACTTTTGGTTTCTCCATTGATCTCTCATCAGGTGTAAGCTAGTGAGTGGGGTTCTGTTTATTTCTCCATTGCACCTAAACCTTCCTCAAGATCTTCTGAGCACATCAATTGCATTATCACAACCTTTGGTTTATTTGAGACAAAATGAATCAAGTGATCACTTACCTTAGCTTGTTTTGGTTTAGTATTCTTAACCATCACACCATTTGGGGTTTGCTTATGATCCGGGACTAAGGCTAGTGTTACTTCTGGGATTGCTTGCTCCATTTTTGTCCCTATACCTGTTTCAACATATCTTGGCAAAGACAAGTGCATTATACCATGATCTGGACATTTAAAATCTGATTGAACTAAACAATCGCTCAAATTGATTGAACCCAATTTGTGTTCTAGTGATGTTGAATGTTCTATTTGTCTTTCAGGGCAGGTCGCAGAAAAGTTTCCTCTCTTATGGAATCTATAACAGATGGTGTTAGCTACTTTAGAGGTTTGAGACGACTTACATTGTTTTGGTTTGTTGTGAGATTCAAGCAATGGCTTTGAACCTTGCTTTTGAGCTACGACTAGTTGAGTTGGCTCTGTTGGCACTTCCTTGACCTTAGCCAGTTATTGGATGTCCACATTCTCCTTCAGGATGTGGTGAGAGACTTTCTTAGGCTCAGGATAGTAAGATTTCGCTGGCTTTAACATTTGGATCCGGACTTGTTGCTTGAATCCATCTTCTTGGCTCGGGGTCTGTATAAATCTTTATGTATCTTAGCTGATTGGTTTCGGCAGTCTCCCCGAACTCTTCATGCAGTATTTGCTTCATTTCTTCCCAAGAGCATCTGGTACATCATACTTAAGTCGAACATATGCATCTTGTTCCCATTGCCAAAATGCTTCCTCGGTGAGAGTATCTTATGCATAAGATGTCTTCTCCTCCTCAGGAATCTGGTTGGCTTGAAGCAAATCTTCCATAACACTCTCCCTTCTTAAATAAGCCTATGTTCCTTGGCTATAACCTGAAAAACATATATGATGTTATTCAAACTCTACCTCATCATATGTTGAATGTTCCCATGAATCGGTTTGATTGGTGGCGTTCATGTGCTCTAGCTCTCTCTCCTCTTCAAGCTCTAACTCATCATCAAAGCTAGCTTCAGGTTCATTTTCCTCCCAAGTTTCAGCCACATTCATGTCATCATCTTCCCATGAGTCCTTGCTGAAAATTTATACACACTCTAGTTCATCCTTGTAACTGATATCAGAATCAGCCTTATCATCCCACGTTTCTTCTATGACTTTCTCATGCCATGATTCACCGTTGTGGATATCTTCTTCTTCAAAGGCACCTTCAGACTCATGTTCTCCTTCATCACGTTCTAGTTCCTCCTCATAACTGATTTTTCAGAATCAGTTTCGTTGCACCATGACTCGTCTTCTTGGTCAGCTCCTTCTTTGTACCAACTCTGGTTTGGTTTAGGGTGTTTTGTGCTCGCTCTAGAATAGTTTGGTGGTTCAGGTTCTTCTTCCTCACGTTCTAGCTCTTCTCCATTACTAATATCAGAATCATTTTCTCCACTCCATGAAGAGTTGCCTTGATCTCCCCCTTCCTCCCATGAGTTGTTTGATTCTTCACCCCAATAAATTTCAGAAGTGTAGAACTCACTTCTCTCATCTTCTTCATATTCCATAGGTTCTGAATCGTCGTGGTTGAGTTGAAAAGCATCGAACAATGGACATAGGTCTGCGGTAGCTTCACTAGCCGAGTAGTCTGGAATTGCTGGTTTTATAAAATCGATTCCGGTTTGGTTTGAGGTCCTATTCACTAGATTCCACTTCGTAGTGAGTTTGTGACGAGTCAACTTTCTAGAACAAGATGATTTGTTTCTTAACTCCTTCGGGTCGCTTTGGTATACTCCTTGAAAAGTACATGTGGTATGTTTGATGGAGCTCCGGTTCAGCTACAGGTCTGATGACCTCATCACTTTAGCCTCATCCACGATGAAGAGTCATCGATTTTTCTCAAACATGTCGGGTTCGTCATTTGGGAGGATGAGTAGTACTCGAGCTGGTGCTGAACTGTGTCTCCAGGCTCTGAAATCACTAGCAGACGGTTTAGACAACCCACATGAGGAACGAGAAAAGGTTTTCCTTCCGAAGGTTCTCTGATGCCCAAGTCAAGCGTGCACAACTGGGACCAAGTACTCGAGAGGTGTGAGTTTATACGGTTCGATGTGGAGCATCATGTCCGGAGATCGTGATGCATGTCTGCCTATAGGGCTATATCTTGCGTGAGGGAGGGGGGAAGAGTTTCCACGGCGGTTAGGTGGCGAGGGAATTACTGACCTATTGGGACTTCATGGGGCATGGACGAAAAGGACATGCCCTCACAAAACCCATTCGTCCTATATCGCCGGTTATTATCAGTGTTTATGGTGTTTTTGATGTCTCTGGGAGCCTCTCTGGCATTCTCCTGAGGTCCGACCGACAGACCTCTTCTTCGGTCGTTTTTTTATTTATATTTTTTTGGTGCATCTTCGTATTGGCTCCGGCAATCCCGCCTTTCAATCACATCTCCTCTGGAACCGCTGAAGGTTTCGACCATCGGGAATTTCTTTTATCTTGGTGCCCGTCCCATCAGTCGTGATGCCTACGGGGAGGTCTGCAGGTAGGTGCACTGTTTAGCAGGCCCTCCTATTGACGCGGCGCACTGGAATTGCCCACAATAAAACCGATATCAATAATTTCCCTCGACTTCATGTGTTGTCGGGGATGAAGCAGGGAGTCAAACTATAATGGTCCCTTATTTCATGCAAGAACATACAAGGTAACTTTTGTTTCATACGCGAAGAGAATTCTGAACGGAATTGCCTCGAGGAGGGCTTTCCCAGCCAATCGCTTGTTGGATTAGGCTGGGATAGAGGAGACGAGCTCCCTTGATTCGACTATTTTCATGCACATGTGGATTAGTCCTCGACTGACTGCGCATCTCGGAGGAGTAAGAGTCAGTCGGAGGATAGTTCAAATCTGCATGCGACTTTCAGGAGAAGAGAGCGCATGATTTCCTGTGAGGTACCTCTCCCTGGAAGGATTTTGTAGCATCTCCGACCAGAAAATCTGATTATGAACAAGGGGGTCGTGGGACGGCCGATGTAAATATGTTCTGGGTCGAGTGAGGTTCGTCTGTCCGTGAAAAATGTCTGTATAGTAACCGTGTCCGTGAGAAATGGATTGTACCGTGGCTGTATCCGATTATTAATCTGTTAAGTCCGAGAGAAGTTTGGAAACTACCGAGAAAAATGCTAAGTGTTCGAGTAAAAAGGGGCTGGGCCCGTGGGCCTTGAGTTTGGTCTGCAAAAATAGAGTTTTCCTTGTGGGAAAAGGATTTCTGGCGAGTTTAATCGAGCGGTTCGAGAATTAGTCAAGAGAAAGTGGGATCTGTCCAGTTTAAGCGGAGAGAACCTGGACCGGCTATAACCGAGTGAAACTTAAAAAAAGGCTGGTTAAGTCTCGACTGGACGGTTTTATTTAGGGTTTTAGTCGTATAAAAGGGATTTCTCCCATGGCCGCATCATTCTATCGAGAAATATCCGAGAGAAAGAACCCTAGTGCGATTTCGGCCTTCAGAAAAAGGGTTTCTACCGTGAGATAGTCGATAGATCTCACTGTTTCCAAGAGTTGTTCGAGTAATCTGAGGGTTTATCCAAGAGTTTCTGAGTTATCCGAGAGAGGGGAGTTTGTCCGAGAAATTCCGAGAGATCAACGTGAGTTGCTTGTTCCGTTCTGATTCTGTGAATTCTATCCGAGTTAATCGATTTGGAATAGTCGATTTACCGATAAAAGGATCGAGTTTGTCCGAGGATTTCTGACCGGATCGTGAGATAGCCGAGAGTAGCCAAGACGATCTTACTGCATCCGAGAGACGCGTGACTGTCATCGAGAGATTCATGTTTGGTCGAGTTTTCACCGACTAACCTCTGACCAAATCCCCTTTATGATTGTACAGGTTCGTACGTGAGACAAACTCAATTTGCTAATTTTGCCTATTGTATTTTAAAGATAATAATTTGAGTGCTATGTTGATGCTTGGTTTTTCGATCCCCTCGACAGGAATAATCCTTTTAGGAGCGAGATCTGAGGTTGAAGGCAACGCCGCTTGAGCGTCAGATGAGGTATTTTCTCCTCGTGGTATTTGGGTTAACTCGAAGGACTCGAGCTTTTCAGTGAGGCTGCGAACAACGTCCAAGTAATCTTCCATACGTTCTTCTTTTGCTTCGTACTCGCCTTTGAATTGGCTCGTAAATAGCTGTGAATCACTGTAGGCGTTAACATTCTGAGCTCTGATCCCAATGGCGAGCTTCAGACCAGCGATTAGTGTCTCGTACTCATCTTCGTTGTTAGAGGAGACGAAGTCGAGTCTGAAAGATTGTTCTAGCACTTCTCTTGTAGGAGATACGAGCTTGATTCCTACTCCGGATCCTTGCTTGGAGGATGCACCATCGACGGGGAGTATCCATTTTCTGTTTGGAGAGGACACGATGGAGGGTGGAGCTCTATTATAAAGTCTTCTAAAATTTATGTTTTCGCGCGGGTTCAAGTTCGATACTCGATGTTGTACTCACTGATTTCAATTGCCCATTTCAATAGGCGTCTCGATTGGCTGGGACTGTGCAATATGGTCCTCAGTGGTTGAGATGTCATCACTACGATTGAGTGTGACTGAAAGTATGGACGAAGTTTTTGAGCTGACATGACCAAGGCCAAAGCGAGCTTTTCCATTGTTGGGTATCTTGTTTCGGCGTCGATCAAAGTTTTACTCACATAATAGATCGGCTTTTTTCGTTTTGTTCTTCCGAATTAGTACCCGCTTACCGCTGCGGGTGACATAGCGAGATAAAGGTATAATGGTTCTCCTTCCATTTGTTTATCCAGTATTGGGGGTTCACTCAAGTAGGACTTGAGTTGGTCGAAGGCCTCTTCTGACTTCTCGTCCCATGTGAATTTTTTTTGTTTCCTTTCAGGAGCTGATAGAAAGGAAGGCATTTGTCCGTTGATCAGGAGATAAAGCGGTTAAGAGCAGCGATTATTCCAGTGAGTTGTTGCACCTCGCGTGTCATTTTAGGTGACGACATTTCGATGAAGGCAGCGATCTGTTTTGGGTTAACATCTGTTTCTATTTCAGTTACTAGATAACCGATGAATTCACTAGAGGGAACTCCAAATGTGCATTTGGCTGGATTTAATTTCATCCCGTATTTTTTGAGAATTATGAAGCATTCTCTTAGCTGAGAGTTGTGGTCTTCTTCTTTGGAAGATTTGACCAGCATGTCGTCTATATAGACTTCCATGGTTTGGTCAAGTTGTTCGGCAAACATTTTGTTAACTAGCCGCTGGTTAGTACCTACTGCATTTTTCAGGTCGAATGGCATTACTTTGTAGCAGTATGTACCATGATTTGTTATAGCCTGAGAACGCATCCATAAATGATAATAATTGGTGACCTGTCGTGGCTTCCACCAGGCGGTCGATGTGGAGAAGTGGAAAGCTATCTTTTGGACATTCTTTGTTTAGGTTGGTGAGTCGACACAGACTATCCACTTTCCGTTTTTCTTTTAGACTACAATCGGATTGGCGAGCCAGTCGAGATATTTTACTTCCCTGATCGATCCAACCTTTAGAAGGCGGCCGACTTCGTCGTTTACTGCTCGAGCTCTTTTAGGCCCGAGTTTATGACGTTTTTATTTTATTGGCTTGAAAGTAGAACACACGTTTAGCTCGTGAGAGGTTACGTCTATGTTGATCCCTTTCATGTCAGATGTGTGATGCGTGCGGTTTTGTACTCCAAATTTTACCCTTAAGATAGCTGCAAGTGCACATCAATCTCAGTAGTATATTAAGGGATTGAATCTACATAGATTGTTGTTTCGGGAAAGTCCTATGATTTCTAACATCTTTAAACCAAACAAAAGAGATTGGGGGGGGGGGGGTTTGTGTGTCACGGTTTCATAGTATTGTTTTAGGCAGGAGGCGGAAATTAAACGGTCGTAAATCAATTGATAGAAAGCATTGGGTTTAAGGAAATTATTCGGGGTTCATGGATCGAATCTAACAAGAAATAGATTAGGGTTTTAAAGCGACTTGGTCGACTGGATTCTTTAAGCTGAAACGGTCTACTATGATCACCCCCACTTTCGCGGATCTAACCACCTATGTTTGCTTCATAACACGTATATGAGTTATCATCCCACGTTACAAATACAGCGTGCAAGCATATCATTCACCTATTTGTAAACACTCACGGTACGGTCCGTCGATATACGTTAGTATCATATGTTGTGATCCGCTCGTTAACTTCTAGATCCAGACAATAGACCACATGTTAATGTGTCAATCAATCCTAGGATCAATTGCTAATTGATCAGAAAAGCAGGCATGCAATAAGAATAAGACACAAACGAAGATACATAATAGAAACCTTATCTCTATCAACCTAGCGAAATCGATCCATGATTAAACCCCTTTGAAACCCCTTTAAACCCAACTAGACGACTACTCGTTCATGGGAACGAGAGATATCATTCGAGATATGAAAAGGTTCAATTGGTATTGAATAAGAAAAGGGATTCGAAAACTTCTCCAATAAAACTGATGTTGAAGAGATCTTCTTAAATTATTGAAAAACAAAGAACTAAGAACAATAGATGAAAAGAGAAGGAGGGAAGGTAGCGGCTGGTTGAAGAAATCTCTCTCGAGCTCTTCATCTTTGTGCGGTCGTCGATCTCTCTCTCTCTCTCTCTCTCTCTCTCTCTAGGTGGCGTGAAGTGTTTGTGAAAAAGCTCTTGTGAAAGGCACGTCTCTTGTGAAGCCCAAGGAGTCTTCTTATATAGGCTTTCACGTCTTCATTAAGTGGGATTCACATTTTAAACTCGAGAAATATCGGATAAGTACAAACGAACTTGGAACGGGCTGAAGTGTCCTGGCCGCACGAGCGACCAGGCGTGGCGCGGCCAGCATGCTTCTCCTGGTGTTTGACGAACCTTCTTGCTTCCTTCATAACTTGAGATCCAACCGTGGGATTGGACTCAAACTACTTCGAGGTGAAAGACAGCTTCGTTCCTCCCTCTCCGGCGTTTTTGCACATATCTGCATTATGAAAATAAGAGAGTTGCATGAGGCATGAAAAAAAATTAAAGGTTTCAGATATGGTACCAACAGAAGATGCCTAGGCCGTTCGAGAACAACAAAGGGTGGTGTAAAATGGAAAAGGAGTCCCTGACATTCTAGTTTTCTCGTTGACTGCTTAAATCTGTTGACAAAGAAATTAGATGTCATGTTAAAGTCCAAATAAGGTAGAACTAGTATATTCATTCCCTTGAAATCTCTATAGATCAAATTTCTCCAGGATTTCGTATCGCAGGCTTTCTAGCTACCGCCTAGTCCAGCACTTAAGCTTGAAAGGTCACTTACTAGCATATAGCATAGAAGCACACTGGTCGATTATCATCCTTAGTTTTGCGTCATAGTTCCTAAAACCATATCATATATATCGAAATACATCACCATTTTTAGTTCTTAGAATAAATAAAAATCATTAAAATGACTCAAGTAAAACCAAAACAAAGAGAAAAAAATCATTAGTACGGATAAATCCTCCCCCAAAATTAAATCGCACTTTCCACAGTGTGAAATAGTAGTGAAAGGATGCGACTGACCCAAAATAAAATAGATAAAGCATGCGAAAGAGATAAGGATGAAGTAGATGGAACCAGGCTCATAAGCAGGAAGAGTTTCGGCCGAGACGCAGAGTCTTCAAGGCTAACGAACTCAGGGTCTAAAGGTCACCATCTATGTGTCCTTTCTCTCGAAGTTGTCGCGCCATCGCATCAAGCATCATGGTCTGGCGTGGCGTGCCAGCTGCTCCTGAAGGGCGACGATCGCTGGGTCGGCCTAGGTAGAAGTTGCAGCAGAACGTGACGTACTGCGTGTAGAGGAGGAAGAAGGGCGGTGAAGTCTTTTCCAGGTCACTTCCTCTCTAGCCTTAGCGGCCATATACCCGCCAATTGTAAGTGGTAGGCGTGTGATCTCAGGATGAAACTCCTCGGGGTTCAGGTTTAAGCGTGGGACTCCATCGAAAAGACGTGGAACGGTGGAAGAAGGTAAGTAAACAAATCGATCCGCCATCACCTTTCCTGGTCGAAAACGGTACCCGAATCTATCCGGATTCATGGTCGCCCCTTGTAGGTTCCTATCCTTTTGAAATTGAGCGAGGTCGAATCAAGCTTCATCAAGTGGCGTCTCGGCACTAGTGTCGACGCCCGCAGCCTCCATAATTGTAGTGATAACGTCCTCGTATCGTGTTTCAGCTTCACAAGACTCTCAGCTATAACACAAGCAAGAAAAGTGGGCAGCAGATCATCCTTGAAAACGGATTGAAGTAACTCGGGCTCCGATATAAATATGCAAGACTGATAGGCTCGGGAGAAAAGCTTATGTGCCATCAATTGATGCACAAATCTCACGGCGGGATGTGATAAAAAGGCGGATTTGTTCCTACCATGCTCGTAGTCATCCTTTCCCATTACTCTCCAAAGTTCTTCAGCCCATTCTTCGCTCATCTCAGTCTCGTGCCTCAACTCCAATCCTAGTACCTCACAAATTCGTGGAATACCAATAGAGAATTGCACTCCTTGGATTGTGAAAAAGAAAGTACCATCCTTGGACTCCGGTTTTCTCCCTCTCTGGGACGAGAGTTAAACGGATTCTAGGAACTCGCGCGTGAGTCCCTAATAGGTGGATTTTTTGAGCTCCATGAAGGCTCGGAGTCTCAGCTTCTCCAAATTCGGTGATGCCCAAAGTCTCCAAGGTGGAGTAGTCTAGCTTAAGTGTTGGCTTGATTTTCATCTTTTTCATCGCTTCAAGATAGTTAATTTGTGAGTTCATAGGGGCTCCGAAAAATCGCACTTGACGTCTTTGAGGTGGTGGCGTAGGTTCTTGAGGTGGGGGAGAACTCTCGCGGTGTACCCGTGCTATCCGCGAGGTACATAACCTCCTTTGTTGGTCCTCCATATAGCCTCAGAGGGTAGTATCGTTGCTTGGATTTCCCAGCGCTGTTTCTTGTTCTCGCAGCCGCAAAGAATGTCTCGGAGAGTCTCCTTGCTCACGATTCTTTGACCGGACCTCGAAGTTTTGGTCATAACTCATTGTACTGTGCAAAACAAAGCAAAAACTCTACCAAACATGTGAATTTGATGTGTCATAAGGATTCTCAAGTGCAATGACACATTAGACATATATCAAGAGTTTCCAAGATTAAGAGCAATCGAGTTAATGCATAAACTTTAAGACCAATTTGGTACTCAAGTTTTATTTTCGGATTTTTGAAGTTATAGAGCAATTTGTTTCCAAAAAGTTGATTTTTGCAACTAATCTTCATCAAATCTTGGTTCTTAAGTGATACCTAGCATAAATTTAGTTGAATCTAAGCAAAGTTTGGCTAGAACTACCTCTAAAATTCGTTTTTAAGAACAAGCTCAATTTCCAACTTTCCAAAATCTCAACTTTATCAACAATAGATTGCAAAAATCAAAATCTAAGCAACCTAATACACCAATTCAAGGTTCTCTACCATTACTCAAGCATCCTAGACATTGATCTAGTCAAGCAAGAGAGATCTCAAAATTGAGTTCTCTAGAGAAATTTGAAATTAGAAAACATACCTTGTAGATGAGAATGAATGGTTCTTAAAAGAGAATTCTCCTTTGAAAATAAAAAAGTTTAAACCAAAGAATTTTTGAAAACGGTGCAAACCAAAAATGTCCAAGTCTTTTGGAAAAGAAGAAGAAAACAGAGTTTGGTAATAAAAAAAACTGGTATACTAATCCTATTTCGTAGAGTTATTATTGTCTACGTGGCATAATATAGTAATGACAGTTTTATAATTACGTTTTTGTCAATAAAAGAAATAATGGTAAAATGATGTTTAAATTTTTTTCAAGTCTATTTAAACAATTTCTAAAGATTTGTTTTATTTTAGTAATTATACCCCCTTCTAAGAATATTATAATTTTTTAACCTAAAATAAAATAAGTTCATAGAATTTGCAAATTTGAAAAGTTAAAAGATGTTTTAAGCAATTAATAACAAAGTAAGAATGTAATATGTTTGAAATATTCATTTTTTGAAGAGCAAAAATAAAGGTAACCATTGGAGTAAAACTCAAACTCATTTTTATGTTATTTCATTTTGAGAAGAAAGATTAGGTTAACCATTGGAAATGTTCTTAGCTATATTATGAGTGTAAAAATACCGACAGCATAAGAAACATCATTGTCCTCTAAAATTATTTAAGACTTGCACTTTTACATACTCATATTACATTGAAAGCATTGATAACGAATGACATACTTTGACTACTGATAGGGCTCAGGTTTTACCCAAATAATCAACTACTGCAAGTGCACAGCAATGCAAGTGAAGTATAAGGGGTATCGAATCCTCAGGGAAGTAGATGCTACACTAATGGTTTCTAGGTTTAGATTATGCTAGGCGATTAATATTAAGTAATCTAAAAGCAATGCAGAAATAAGTAAACGAGTTTAAAAGGCGATGTAAGTTCAGAGACAAAGGCGCTAGGCAAGGGTAATTATCAGGTTTGAATCCAAGAATGCAGAATCTAAGTTTATTAGGGATTTATTAAGAACCGTCTAGAACTCGAATCACTAAGTTAAAACCAATCAACTCTCGTTGCAGAAGTTATCTATGCCTAGATTCCTAAATCCCAAATCTCTTTGCGAATTTAAACAATTAAGACAAGCAATAAGAACAGGTTCGATTTGTTCACAAAATACCTAAACCAAATCTCTTTGCGAATAGATATTTTGCTCACCTATGATTAGATCAAGTTACTAATAATGCTCTCGCATCTATTAAATAACCTAAGGTTTGATTTCTAAGTGATCAATTCAGAGAATCAAGTTAAGCACAAATCAAGGTGAAGATCCAATTGATTTCCCTAATAATTCTAGTGATTCTACAAACTCTTCATCAAACCCTAAATCACCCTAACCTAACTAGCAAACTACTCAGACATAATTATGCAAACACAAAACATGGCTGAATAATATTGCATAAAAGAATAGAGAATGATACAGGGGTTCGAAATCTGGCTCAGATGAGTTAGAATTGTCTCCCCAAAAGCTCAGGATCAATCTCTCTCTAAGTCTCAAAAACAGAAAATAATGATAAGGTATTTGGCTAAACAATGCCTGAAAACTATTTATAGAAGGGGATTTTTCGTCCAGGGGCAGACTTGTAATTCTTCAGAACTTGAGTGATTTCCTTTTTCTGATGGAATTGGGGAAACTTGGCCGACCTTCCTTGGTGTCGATCGACACTGATGGTGTCGATCGACACTCAGCTCGTGAATTCACTCTCTTGACTTCATTACTTCGGCTGCTTCTCCAAAGTGCTCCAAAATGTCCCATAATCTCCCATTTAGCTCCAAATGCTCTCCATCCTGTAAAGACTCTAAAAAGATTCCAAAACTAGCAAAAGACTCTATAAAAACACTTATATCATGGCTTAAAAACGGGTAAAAACCATGATATATCAACTCCCCCAGACTTAGCCTTTGCTTGCCCTCAAGCAAAACAGAAACTTAGACTGAAGTAGAAGTTTGAAAACAGGAACTTCCGAGTACTTCTTCAAAACGCCACATTGATTAACACTTCTTGAATCCACATGATATTAGAGCCAACCTTAGGAAATGTTCAATGTACTTACCACAAGCTTAGCAATCCCCCAGTTCAAATCCAGATCCTTTCCTTGGTAAAAGATTCGAACTCTAACATTGGTAATGCCATAGAACTTTTCTGATTCTTTTCCCTTCCATAGTACCAAAACAAGATATTCTCATACAGCTCCCCTATTTTCTCTTCCCTTAGTCAACTTCTGCCCATTTTCAGGGTGTTCTAAGATCTTTTCATTGACTTTTCTTATTCTTTTTTTTTATGGGATCTCTGGAATAATGCTACTCTCTACTTGTGTTCCTTGTTAGGAGACGTGTTCAAGAGCATCACTAATATTGTTCCTTGTGAGGAGACAGGCTCATGACAAAGGCACTATTCCAGACTTAGACTATTTTTCTTTATTTTCTTTTCTCTTAAGGGAAGATCAAGGAGAAACTGCAATTGCCTATCTGTTCGGACTGAAAGAGGAATCAAGTTCTGCACATACCTAGTTCTTATAAGGGGATCTGAACTCGCCCTGTTAGACTGATTCCACTTGTAGCTTTCTACTTAGTAAGTCCTGCAATCAACTCTTATAGCAATGGTTCTTCAAGTGCTAATTTTCTGTGGTTAGTCCCTAGAAAAACTGAAAGTTCCAACTAATTTTGACTCAATAAAACAGATTTTGAAAACTTTTGACTCAAGACTTAACTGACTCTCAAAACAAAACACTAAATTAGCAACTACCTCCCCCAGACTTGAATAACACTGTCCCCAGTGTTACTAAGAATGAGTTTGGATAGAAAAAGAAAAAAATGTGCCAAACTGTTACAAACAAAGAGAAGAATCAGATTACCTGACCTCTGCGCGTAGCGTCGATCGACACAGGTGGTGTCGATCGTTGCTGGGTCTGAAGGTGGTGTCGATCGACACAGATGGTGTCGATCGACACTCTGTCCGTAGACAGAGTTTTGCCATTCGAACATGATTGTTGCTAAGTCATATTTGTTGTTAGAGTTAGCCTAGCTGTTAGAAAAACTCAAACAAACGTTAAAAGCACAGATAATCCAATAATCTCAATGAGTTTAACAAGTTATGAAGCAAAGTACTGAAGCAAATGCAGACTCAAGAGTAAAAGAAAAACTGACTCAAAAGACTAAAAGGAATGGAGAATCACTCATCGTCATCTGGTCGTGGTGGAGAAGAACGTGGTGGTGAAGCAGGTCGAACGCAGCCACAGTTAGACACAGTGGCAATGGCGTTCCAGATGGCCTGGAAGCTCTGAACCACGTATCTCTGGAAAGCAGCTTGCTCCATAGGAATCTCAGGAGCAGCTGGAAGGTGATGAGAACCAATAGGCTCTAAAGTAGCCGGTGCTCTGCGCCTAGAAGAGGATGGTCGTGAAGGCTCTGCAGCTGTGCGTGATGAAGTGCCTCTGCGCCTAGTAACGGGAGGGTCCCTGAGCTTGCTCGGGCTAGGGCGGAAAGCGAGGCGGTTCAAATCTGATGTGATGCGAGTCAGGTCCCTGTCTGGCAGCTGTACCACTCGCTGCACTCTCTGCTCGTCGGTGAAAACCCACATCTTCTCTGGCGTTACCCAATGAGTCCTCTTCAGATACTCCATATCAATCAAAGATCGTGATGTCTCAATGGAGCAGGGAGAAGTGTCTATCCCGCAGTGCAGGAAGATAGGAGTAAGAAGGCTCCCTATAGTCTCTGGCTTAGACTTCGTCCCACTGAAAGGCTTGGACTTCAAAGAAGCCAAGTGATGTGCAAAGACCGCGCCTAGGTTCGCGCTCTGTGGTGCGTACTGGTCCTCATAGATCTCAGACCAAAGACCCCGGTAAAGCAATACCAACTCAGAAACGCGCATCTTCCCTGGCTCGCTCTTACACAGAAGTGTAGTGGCAAAGAGACGAACCAAGTAGCGAAGTGTGGGATGGCGAATATCCGTCTGAGTGGAGGTCTTAGAATCGTACCTCCCATTCCCGAAAGAAGACCAGAAATCCTGGGTGTCTGGAAGCTGTGTCTGAAGAGAGACTCCTGTAGCATGCTCATCTTCGAACCCATAGATTTGGCAAAGCTCTGGAAGTGAAATGCGGTAACGGATCCCGCGGATGAGAAATGTGAGTGTCCCTTCCAGAGCGTTGCGGACTACCTCGTTCCTGTAGTAGACTCTGGCAGTGGCGATGAACTGACGGACTAGATCAGGGTACAAGTCGTATTGACGAGTTGCAATAGTACCCATCCCAATGCGGTTCAGCAAGTTCAGGACGTCATCCTTAATGCCAAGTTCCTGCATTGTCTTTTCGCAGGCAAAACGTGTTGGAGCAATCTCAACTCGCAGCCATGCGTTGTAGAACAAGGTGTCGTAGTCATCCCAAGCCTCGTCGACACCTCTGTACAGACACTCATCCTTCTCAATCTCCTGAGCTGGAGGATCAGCCCATTGACTTCTGCTTCGAATCCTTGCCTTTTCCAGTTTAGGCCAAGGAGCAAGACACAGAATCGCCTCATCATTAGCGGTTCCTGAAGCGGATGCTTCAGTGTGGCATGATCTCTTGCTCACTGGAGCCATCTGCAAAAGAAAAATAAACCAAAATCAAATCCACATTCTAAGAAATTAAGAACAAAGTGTCTGTTCGGGTTGGGTGTCGATCGACACCATGCGGGAAAATCCAATCCGACTCAAAAATCACAATTGTAACTTCATTAATCATCAGAACGTCAATCCAACAATCCCAATAGCAATAATCGACCTAGTCTATACCATAAAACCCAAAGAAAAATCCAAATTCACAACATGCATCATCAATTTCCAAAAATTCCGAAAATTTCAAATTAAGTGAATTAAAGGATGAAAAACTGTTGGGTAGTGATCTATACCATGTTAGACAACCTAAATAAACATGATTCCACAGAGAAATCAAGCTAAAAAGGTTGAATTCGAAACTTTTCACTTTAGATCCGAAAATGAAATTGGGTGATTTGAAGAACATACATTTGTAGATCGAATGAATGGAAAATAGATTGTGAAAGAGGGTTAAAATCCGCACGGATTAGAGCAAAGAATCACTCAATTCGGTTAAGTTTTGAGAAAAATCGGATTTGGGCGAAATTCTCTCAAGTGAGCGGTTTTGAAAAGATTGATGCACAGGATTTAGAGCTTCAGTTCTTCAAGTTTTAAATTTATAAACCCTAATGCCTGCAAGTGCACAGATGTGCATTGTAGTACTTAAGGTATCGATCCACAGAGAGTGTCTGTCCAACTACATAATCAGTGACGGTTAGAAGACGTTCCTAAGACAAGAAGGGGGGTTTGGAGAAGGGTGTTTCGGTTTCAGTGGCTATTGAATGCAGGAAACAGTAAAGCAAGTTTGTATAGAGCCGGTCGTCAATCGACTCTATACACGGAACAAAGTAACATCAAACATGCAAATAAGGCTTTGTGCTCTAGGTTGTTTTCTGGGATACTAGGCGATTTCCCCAAACTGATTCACTGGTTTTAACAACCTAAATTTATCAAACTAGGTCGATCTGCGAACTTCTATTCCAAAGGTATACTTTCATATCCTGCAGCCTAGACGAACACGCAATAGGAACGGGACAATAAGCATTCAGACATCTTTTAAAGGATGCTCTCTACCTTATTTTGGTCTAGATCTGAGATTCAGGATGTTTGTCGTTCTCAATATCCTACGATCAGAATATAGTTCATGACGCCATACTCATGCAATAAGAACGAATAAGGTGAGACAGAAAACCCTAATATGACTAAGCAGTTGACAAGCTACTTATTCAAACATGTATGAGATCGAAAACAAGATAGGTAGACAAAAGAGAATCGGAAGACAAACTTCGATCTAACAACCTAGCAATCAATCCATTAATCCCCTTTGAAAACTATTGAACACAACAAACGAATCTACCCTAACATGATTGAGGCGAGTAGAGACGAAATCAATGAATGCATGCTTGAATTAAACAAAGAATGCTCGAGGGGTCGAGAGAAGATCTCTCTCCCCCTCGAGGGAAGCCTTATGCGGCTAGGTTTCTGGTGGTTACGAAGAGAGAATAAAAGTTTAGGGTTCTGAAAGAATGACGAAAACAATGAGTAGAGATGAGTATTTATAGGTCTTCAGCTCCTCTTAGGCGTCACTTAGGGTTCCACAAAGTTTGGTGGCTATCGGGCTTGATTTGGGCTTGAAAACGGGCTCGGGATTCGTCAAGTGTTGTGGCCGCGCCACCGTGAGTTCATGGGCCGGCCATTGGTCTTCTGAGCTTTCATGGCGCGGCCAGGCTTCTTCTGAGGATGTGTCTGATGGGCCTTCTTACTTCCTTCATAACTTAAGATCCAACCGTGGGATTGGACTCAAACCACTTCGAGGTGAAAGGTAGTAGTTCAGGCTATCTTGTCACCAAAATTCAGCTTGATCCCGTGGTGGGAAGGTCTCCGTCTTGTGCTAAACTTCTGTCAAAAAGCTCATGTTCCGAAAATGTCTGTTTTGCTCCCTTTTCCCTAAGATTACCTGAAAAGAGTCTTGGTCATACAAATACTCGAAAACTACTATTTATGCATTAAAACCTTAGTGAAATGCTTATTAAAGCACTCACTTATGATGGTTAAAATGGGTAAAATATGCATGTTATCAACTCTCCCAGACTTAAACTTTGTTTGTCCTCAAACAAAACAGAAATCTAAGTAAGGAAAAGAGGTTTGAAAACGTGGAAACTCACCAATACTTGGGAACTCATCAAGTCTATCAATCGACCTGTTGAGACACATAACTCGGAATTCAGCTTCAAGGCGTTTTGGGTCTAGTTACCTTGAGCTTTTCACCCTTCCCGGATACGCTTCACGGTCGCTTTGAGTATTTCGAGCTCCCTCTTGTTGACTCCTTTATTCATTTAGGCGTGCGGTCTCTATCGAGGGAGCATTGGTCGACGAGACATCATACTTTCTCTTCCAAACATCTAGACTTAGACATTTCAGACACAACTCTCCTATTTTCTCTTCCCTTAGTCGATTTCTCCCTACTTTTCTAGGGTATCATTTTATTTTTTCTATCGACTTTCTTATTCCATTTTTTTTTTCTTCTTAGCTTGAGAATGATCACTTCTTTGAAGTTTACATGATTGCTGCGAACCGTCATTGTCCTTTAAGGAACTCTGGTTGCCATTCCCAAACTAAAAACCTTTCTTTCTATTTTTTTTTTCTTTTCTATAACAAGGGAATATAAAGGAGAGGTTGCATTGCATCTACTTAGTCATGCTAGAGTCTAAAAGAGGAGTAAAGAACGAAGTACCTCAAGCCCCTTGACGAGAAAATTTGATTCATTAGGTGCGGAGTCAACGCAAGATCCTTCGAGTACTCTAGAGATTAGAACTTTCTCCGCTGGTGTGATCCACTCGCCGTGTTCAACTTAGTAAACCTTGCTTCTAAATCCGTGAGAATGGTCATTAAGGTCCCTTGTTCAAAATGACAAGTACCTAGCAAAGTTCATAGTTTCCGACTAAAAGAAAGAAAAAAACGTTTTTGACTCTATAAAACGACTCGATAAATGATGCATGTATGCATAAGACTCTTCAAAAAAGAGTATGATTAGTAATATAAGAAACCCCCCCAGACTTAAATCAAACTGTCCCCAGTTTGTTTAAATCGAGTGAGGTGAAAAAGATAGGTAAATTCAAGTACAAGCTTGTGAAGACTTACTTGAAAGTGG
>JAHZTW010000002.1:19672976-19758378 GCA_020283515.1 Alliaria petiolata
ATTTAAGCAACTAATCAAGCTAACTCTATGCCAAGAACACTTAAACAAGATTAAACCATGATGTGTGGCCTTAATCCCTTTCTTAATCACCCTAATGAACTAATGATGTTTTAGCATTAAGATAATCAACAAGCATTAAATTCAAGTCTATAAGGCATGATAAACACTCTAAACAACTAATGTCTTAGGCTAGAAATGTAAATCTCTTATTAAGTTGGTTCAAGCATTTCATCAAACACTTGGTGGGTGTATGAAATGCTTATGATCCAAAATAGCAAAGATTAGCTATTTGGCATTAGGAATCACTTAATAAGAAGAGAGAATGAAAGAATCTATCATAGATTGCAAAATTAGTCCATTAGAAAACCCTAAATCTAACCCATCCCCAAGTTTCTAAGGAACTACTCACTAATCATGCTTAAACACATCAAATCAAGGATTAATGAAAGGTTAAACATGATTAGAGAAAGATTAAACAAGAGATCTAAGAAAGATATTGCATTAAACTCAAGATTCAAAGCATAAACAAGGTTTTTCTCAAAGTGGCTAAAAGTTTAGGCTAAGAACAAGAGAATCAAAGTTGAGACATAAAATTAGGTCTAAAATGTATTTATAGTGAATAGTGATCGGACCGGGTCAACCCGGAACAAACCGGGTATTGACCCGGTTTTCTGGTTCAGAAAAAACATGCATCGGACAGTTGTCCGATGCACTCTGTCTGATGCGGACCAAGACGAAATGAGGCCAATGTTCGAAGATGTGAGCATCGGCTTGTATGACTGATGTGCTGTCCGATGTAAAACTCCGCGTGCTTCGCATCGGACTGTTGTCCGATGTGTCCGTCCGATGCAGCTCTTGTCGCCAAACCTCAAGGAGGCTCACATCGGTATGTTGTCCGATGGGCCACAAACCTATGTGATGCCAGACGATTCTTCATTCTTGTTCTCCAACTCCTCCTTGACTCCAAGTTGTCCACCAATCTCCAAATAGTCTTCCTAGCCTCCAAAGTACCTAAAATAAACTCCAAATGCGACAAAACATGCAAGGACTATGCAAAGACACTCTAGGACTCTGAATGATACAATGCAACACAATGAAGATATATTAGACTCCTAAATGATGAGAAACTTATACTAAATGGATGCTAAAATGATGCAAGATATAGACATATCAACTCCCCCAAACTTGCCTTTTGCTTGTCCACACGCAAATGAAACACAAGCTAAGGAGAAAGGTTTGAAAGTGGGGACTCAAATCCAAAGGTGTTTAGCAAAAGAATCAATTCAATGGTCCTAGTTAGTAGTTCTAGGATGCTCTTTATGCAAATTTCTACTCCAAAAGGTCTAGCCATACCCATACTCATTCAAGTGAACCCAAGCCTTAACCTACACAAGCATTCATTTTCACTAACTCTTTAACATTCATTAAGTAGTAACCATGGATCATGAATCATACAATGCTAGAAAACTTGTTTGGTTTTTGGGTAAGGTTTTGAGATGATAATGATCTCAACTTCATGGGGTTCCAATGCAAGGGATCTCTCCATGAACAAATGAACTTTGACAAAATGCTAAGAGTAAAAAGCAACCTATGCATACAAGGACAAATTTCCATCTACCCTTTGTAACACAAAATGCCTTCACTCTCATTCCTTTTTTAGCTCACTCACCAAGCCCAACCTAAACTACCCATTGCAAGGCAATTCGCCAAACCCAACAGAAACTCAAACACCTTCTTCTTTTCCTTTACTCTTTTAAGCACTTAGGGAAACATCTTCTACAACCACAAGTGTTGGCACACTTTTACTTCAAGCTCTTTCTCTTTTCATTCACAAATTGCTATCCTCTTTCTTATAACAACTTAGCCATATTTTTTTTTCTTTTTCTTGGCTCTCTTACTTTTCATTTCTAGAGGATTTCTTTTCTTTTCTTAACTCTTAGAGCACTATACAAAGCCAACACTTGTTCAAATATTTTGTTTTACCCTTTTCACCAACTCAACTTCGCTCAAATCACTTGTTCCACAACAAATATCAAGCCAAAATTCCCACCCAAGAATCTTATCCTATCATCTAGCTCATTTTTCTCGAGCTAGCTACATGGAAGCCTATCCTTGTCGCTCTAAACTCAACACTTTTTGCTAAGTTCACGAGATGAAAAAGGCCTAATCACTCAATAAGGAAGAGGTTTCAAAGGAAGCTTAGTTAGGGAGTTCGTTTTAAACCGCTCTAAAGATGAGAGTCGGCTATTTGGGTTAACAAGAGTGGTAAAAAGAAAGAAGATAACCCAAATATGTATGTGGTATCCACAAGTTCTCTAGCAATGCATAACCATGATAATTACTTATCCAAATTAGTTTCAAGTTCAAGAGAGTTGGTTTCTATTCAAAGCTTTCTTCAATTAAAACTTGAATTTCAAATGGTAAGGTCCAAGTAGTGTTCAACTTTAACTTTCAAAATTTGCACACAAAGCATCAAACAACTATTAACTAGGGCCTTGAACTAATTCATGAGCTAAACACCTTTCAAGGAAAAATTTATCATTGTCCCCTATGCATGAATGCAATCCTATATGAAATCTAGACTCAATCCTACTTATGTGACATATGCAAATGCAACTACATGCTATTTTTTTGAAATTTTCGAAATTTTCCAATTTTTTTGTTTTTTCTATGCCATAGATGTATGCATGAGACTCAAGAATGCATGAGAAAGAAAAATAAGATCACAAAACACAAGATCAAATACACCATACTCCCCCAAACTTAAATTACACAGTCTCTTGTGTAATCCAAGCTTGGAGAAGATTTCAACATGCAAAATAAAAAAAAATAAAAAAATAAAATAAAAAAATGTGTTTTGGGGAAGAAGAAAGGAGTAAACCAGACAAAATTCTGTAAAAATCGGTTCAGGAAAAGCTGGTTTACTCGAATTGGACCGGTCAAAGCTAGAAAGAAAAAGGGTTGACTTACCCGTTGGAGGCGCATCGGACGTTGCATCGGTCAGACAAACCGATGCGCCTCCAACGGGTAAGTCAACCCTTTTTCTTTCTAGCTTTGACCGGTCCAATTCGAGTAAACCAGCTTTTCTTAAACCGATTTTTACAGAATTTTGTCTGGTTTACTCCCTTCTTCTTCTCCAAAACTCATTTTTTCTCCCCCACAACTCACTCTCACGATTTCTACAAGAACTCTCTCAATTTTTCAACAAAATTTTTGTGTTTCAAATACCAACAAGCTCGAATTTCCATTCTTAAACCATTTCTTCAACAATTTTCGGCCATCCTCTTGCAATTAAACAAGGTATGCTTCTAATTCCTCTTAAAATCCATTATTCTCTCCCATGGTGCTTTTTGAGGTATGTGTTGCCAAATGATCGAATTAGGTTGCAATTGGTTTGGGTTATGCTTGAGAATGGTTTATATGTTGATTTCGTGAGGTATTGCATTGTTAGCATGATAAAATTTTGAAATTTTAGCAATTAGGGTTCATAGGTCCTAAAAGGTGCGAATTTTGCAATTAGTCTTGGGATTCTTGTTAGAATTTGGGGCTTTCAATTGTAACCACTTGCATTCATCATGTATAATGCTTAGCACTTGTTAGCCAACAATTTTTGAGAGGTTGAGATTTTGCACTTTTGGTAAAAAATTTCAAGTGTTGGAAATGTTTGGTTCTTAGAAAATTTTTTTGTGCTCGTAAGCTTTCCCTATTGTTGTTAGCCACGCTTAATTTACCATGTGCTAATTCTTGCTCAAGGCTATCTATTTTGTAGGTACTACTATGGGAAAGACCAAAGGTACAAATGATGGAGAAGCTAGCCAACAAAGGGAAGACAAGAGAAAAGGGAAGCGGGAAATGGCGCAAGGCAGTGGCCGTGGGAAGGAAAAACAAGGGAAAGAGCCCGGTGCTAATGAGATTTGCAAGACTCTTATGGCTGTGGAGCACCAAGGGACAAGATACCCCGACATGGAAACGCTTAGGAAGCTCGGGATATTTGAGGATGTGTTAGCTCTCTTCACAAACATGGGAATGGGACAATTCTTCCAAATGGCTCACCCTACACATCAAGTCCCTCTTTGCCAATTCCTTTCCACATTGAAGGTGGAGTTCTATCCCCTTTGTGTTGAACCGACCGAAGAGGAAGAAGCAGATGGGCATGGTTATATAAAATTCAAGGTGGAGAGGAAGAGCTACAAAATGTCCTTTAAAGAGCTTAGTGAAGTGTTTGGGTTCCCCGAGGGATGGAGAAGAGGGAAGTTCTTGGAGTTCCCAAGAGGAGAACTTACAGCATTGTGGAGCTACATTGGAGTTGGCAAGTTTAGGCCCGGGATAAGCAAGGGTGGCGCCATTACTCATCCAGCAGTAAGATATGCACACAAGGTGCTAGCCCACACGTTTTTTGCAAGGAAGGAGTGTGGGTATGTTCTT
Source organism: Alliaria petiolata (assembly GCA_020283515.1). Taxonomy (NCBI): domain Eukaryota; kingdom Viridiplantae; phylum Streptophyta; class Magnoliopsida; order Brassicales; family Brassicaceae; genus Alliaria; species Alliaria petiolata. The sequence continues at coordinate 19,677,402 of JAHZTW010000002.1, forward strand.
GAAGACGAGCTGGAACTCTTGGATATAGGGATCACGCCAATTCTAAGGAGCATATTTGTTCACGGGAACACGACAATCTTGAGGGGTGATAGTTCTGGAATAGGATTGATCACTCTACTTATGAAGAAGTTGCTGAGCTACAAGGAGTGGGCAACAACAACTACAGATCACACGCCACAACTCAGCATTGGAGGAATTGTGACACCCATTCTACTTGCTTGTGGAGCGGATCTTGGAGAAGATACATGTGAGCCTAAGTGGATGGACATCCAATACCTTAGCAGGACAAGATTCATCAATGGGAAGTTAGGACAGAGCTATGTCTACAAGTTCTCCTACAGCGACTCAGAAGAAGCAAGAGTCAAACTCCCTTGCCCACGCTTGACAACCATCACCACTCCAAGGAACCTTGACTTCCGCCCTCGCCTCGCTGATCTCTATGATCCTACAAGGGAACTTCCAGTTCAAAGTATAAGAAAATCCGGAGGCTCCACTAGTGCAGCAAGAGAAGAAGAGCCTCTAGGAGAGCCTCAAGAAGAAGCGCCACCAAGCCCCACATATGGAAGCCAAAGATACTACTTTGATGCCTATGATTCACCCATCCCTAGTCAAGCTTTGCAGGAAGCTCACCATCGCATCAACATCCTTCAAAGGTGGAACAAATGGCAAGATAGAACCATTCGGAAGTTGGTGAAGACAGTTCAAGGGGTGAAAAACCAAATGAAGGAACTCAAGGCCAAGGTGGGAGGCGCCTCTTCATCACGAGCTCACCAAGCGGCTGAGCATGAGGAAGGAATGGCAGAGAGTGCCATGGAGCTTGATAGAAGACACTCTTTCCATTCGCAAGAGAGGACGTCTTCTCATGAAGTCCCACCACAATCCTCTTCTTATGAGACTCACCGAAGGAAGAGGAGAGCAATGCGGTCACCAACTCCGGAATCCAGCAACGTTTCCTACTCCATGGAGAAATCCTCCTCCTCCTCAGTCCAATTCTAGGTAACACTCCAAACTCCATTGTAAATACCATCTAGATTTTTTTTATTTTATTTTATTTTTTTTTATTTTTTTTTATTTTGCATGTTGAAATCTTCTTCAAGCTTGGATTACACAAGAGACTGTGTAATTTAAGTTTGGGGGAGTATGGTGTATTTGATTTTGTGCTTTGTGATCTTATTTTTCTTTCTCATGCATTCTTGAGTCTCATGCATACATCTATGGCATAGAAAAAACCAAAAAATTGGAAAATTTCGAAAATTTCAAAAAAATAGCATGTAGTTGCATTTGCATATGTCACATAAGTAGGATTGAGTCTAGGTTTCATATAGGATTGCATTCATGCATAGGGGACAATGATGATTTTTTCCTTGCAAGGTGTTTAGCTCATGAATTAGTTCAAGGCCCTAGTTAATAGTTGTTTGATGCTTTGTGTGCAAATTTTGAAAGTTAAAGTTGAACTCTACTTGGACCTTACCATTTGAAATTCAAGTTTTAATTGAAGTAAGCTTTGAATAGAAACCAACTCTCTTGAACTTGAATCTAATTTGGATAAGTAATTATCATGGTTATGCATTGCTAGAGAACTTGTGGATACCACATACATATTTGGGTTATCTTCTTTCTTTTTACCACTCTTGTTAACCCAAATAGCCGACTCTCATCTTTAGAGCGGTTGAAAACGAATTCCCTAGCTAAGCTTCCTTTGAAACCTCTTTCTTATTGAGTGATTAGGCCTTTTTCATCTTGTGAACTTAGCAAAAAGTGTTGAGTTTAGAGCGACAAGGATAGGCTTCCATGTAGCTAACTCGAGAAAAATGAGCTAGATGGTAGGATAGGATTCTTGGGTGGGAATTTTGGCTTGATATTTGTTGTGGAACAAGTGATTTGAGCGAAGTTGAGTTGGTGAAAAGGGGAAAACAAAATATTTGAACAAGTGTTGGCTTTGTATAGTGCTCTAAGAGTTAAGAAAAGAAAAGAAATCTTCTAGAAATGAAAAGTAAGAGAGCCAAGAAAAAGAAAAAAAAAATATGGCTAAGTTGATATAAGAAAGAGGATAGCAATTTGTGAATGAAAAGAGAAAGAGCTTGAAGTAAAAGTGTGCCAACACTTGTGGTTGTAGAAGAAGTTTTCCCCAAGTACTTAAAAGAGAAAAGGAGAATGTGGTTTGAGCTTATGGGTTTGGCGAATTGCCTTGTAATGGGTAGCTTAGGTTGGACTTGGTGAGTGAGCTTAAAAGAAAATGAGAGTGAAGACAATTGTGTTACAAAGGGTAGATGGAAGTTTGTCCTTGTATGCATAGGTTGCTTTTTACTCTTAGCATTTTGCCAAAGTTCACTTGTTCATTGAGAGATCCCTTGCATTGGAACCCCATGAAGTTGAGATCATTTTTATCTCAAAACCTTACCCAAAAACCAAACAAGTTCGCTAGCATTGCATGATTCATGATCCATGGTTACCATTAATGAATGTTAAAGAGTTGGTGAAAATGAATGCTTGTGTAGGTTAAGGCTTGGGTTCACTTGATTGAGTATGGGTATGGCTAGACCTTTTGGAGTAGAAATTTGCATAAAGAGCATCCTAGAACTACTAACTAGGACCATTAAATTGATTCTTTTTCTAAACACCTTTGGATTTGAGTCCCCACTTTCAAACCTCTCTCCTTAGCTTGTGTTTCATTTGCTTGTGGACAAGCAAAAGGCAAGTTTGGGGTAGTTGATATGTCTATATCTTGCATCATTTTAGCATCCATTTAGTATAAGTTTATCATCATTTAGGAGTCTAATATATCTTCATTGTGTTGCATTGTATCATTCAGAGTCCTAGAGTGTCTTTGCATAGTCCTTGCATGTTTTGTTGCATTTGGAGTTTATTTTAGGTACTTTGGAGGCTAGGAAGACTATTTGGAGATTGGTGGACAACTTGGAGTCAAGGAGGAGTTGGAGAACAAGAATGAAGAATCGTCTGGCATCACATCGGTTTGTGGCCCATCGGACAACAGACGGATGTGAGCCTCCTTGAGGTTTGGCGACAAGAGCTGCATCGGACGGACACATCGGACAACAGTCCGATGCGAAGCACGCAGAGTTTTACATCGGACAGCACATCGGTCATAAAAGCCGATGCTCACATCTTCGAACATTGGCCTCATTTCCTCTTGGTCCGCATCGGACAGAGTGCATCGGACAACAGTCCGATGCGTGTTTTTTCTGAACCAGAAAACCGGATCAATACCCGGTTTGTTCCGGGTTGACCCGGTCCGATCACTATTCACTATAAATACATTTTAGACCTAATTTTTTGTCTCAACTTTGATTCTCTTGTTCTTAGCCTAAACGTTTAGCCACTTTGAGAAAAACCTTGTTTATGCTTTGAATCTTGAGTTTAATGCAATATCTTTCTTAGATCTCTTGTTTAATCTTTCTCTAATCATGTTTAACCTTTCATTAATCCTTGATTTGATGTGTTTAAGCATGATTAGTGAGTAGTTCCTTAGAAACTTGGGGATGGGTTAGATTTAGGGTTTTCTAATGGACTAATCTTGCAATCTAGGATAGATTCTTTCATTCTCTCTTCTTATTAAGTGATTCCTAATGCCAAATAGCTAATATTTGCTATTTTGGATCATAAGCATTTCATACACCCACCAAGTGTTTGATGAAATGCTTGAACCAACTTAATAAGAGATTTACATTTCTAGCCTAAAACATTAGTTGTTTAGAGTGTTTATCATGCCTTATAGACTTGAATTTAATGCTTGTTGATTATCTTAATGGTAAAACATCATTAGTTCATTAGGGTGATTAAGAAAGGGATTAAGGCCACACATCATGGTTTAATCTTGTTTAAGTGTTGTAGGCATAGAGTTAGCTTAATTAGTTGCTTAAATGATTGCAAGGTTGTCCATTTAGTTTCCCAAATCAATGATTCCATCCCTAGGTTTCGTTTTAGTTAAATTGTTAATCTTGCTTAGTAGCTAATCCTTGTTTAGTATCTTGATTAGTAGTAATTAAGGTTTAATTTCATATTATTGCTCAAGTAGTGTCTCTTTTAGTTTGTGTTTAGCTTTCAATACTTGTTTGTGACTTGCTTTTACCAATTTAGCTTAGCTTAGACTTAACTTTGTATTCTTATTGCATCATCTCCCGAGATGGATTGATACCTCAATATATTGCAATGATATGAGCAATTGAGGAATTGCAATTGCTTGCAAGACATAAAAAGTCTTGTTTCAAGTGACAAGTGCATGGAGATTAAAGGGACCACGTTTTCCTTTAGTTGATGCTCATCACATCTTAATCCATACAAGTCTAGCTAAAAGACTCTAAACAAAAGCGCTGAATGGGAGGCAACCCATTAGGTATTTCTTTTTCTTCTTTCTTTTGAGGTTTCTAATACTCACTTTTGGTTTTAGTTTCCTCTTATATTCAGTTTCATAAACAACACAAAATCCAAAAAATAATAATCAGAAAACAAAGAAAAGAACAAAAAAATAAAAATCAGAAAAACACGAAAAGACCAAAAAAAATGAAGAAGAAGTTTCGAAGAACACTCACCGGGCGACGAACCGCCCGTCGGCCGGCCAGAAGGAGTCTGGCCGCGCCATGAGCCACGATGGTGCGGAGGCGAGACGCCTGGCCACGACCGTGACAACCCGTCGCACGGCCGGCCGTCGTCTGCGACATCTTCCGTCCCGACCTCACCAAACCGGATCTCCTTCAACCTGTTTCAAGCCTTTCAAGTATTCTCCTTGATTCAATGGCCTAAACACGACCTAAAGACCGCAAAGATCACTTCCACAACCGCGGCACATTGCTGTTGCATCAAAGATGGCGAGACAAGACAAGACTCCATCCAAGTCAAGTCAAGTTAATGATCCATCTCTCTACTTACTTCGTCCAGCACGTTCAACGGACCTGTATCCACGAAAACGAAGAAGAACACCACGGTTCCAGAGGATGAAAACCGTAGTGCAAGCTCCAGAAGGAAGAAGATGCAACTTCCTTCACCAAACCGCGAAGAGGAAAGTTCCCGAAGACTAGCTTCTCTCTTCCGCGACCAAGACCTTTACCGAAGCCAAGTAAGGATTTCATATGGCATTGAAGTTCATACTAGCAACACCTGTCTTCCGGGATCCCGAACAGATCACTGGATAGGCCAGCATAGACCCAAACTTCAAGTCAAGTTTCTGAGGTGACGCAATCTTCAAGACGCAAGGACGGAAGATTTTCCATCTCTCATTCACGGTGTTATCAAAGGTCAAGGAACCAAGACGAGTACTCAACAACCGGAGTACCTGTTCTTCACATCAAAGGCGAGCCAATCATCACCACCAAACGCCTATCACCATCCTCATCCATCACCCACACACGCCCACCACCACCATCCGAAGCAAGGAAGCTCAACCGCGCAACACATTTCCTTTCGAGCTAAGTTTTCGATTTCTTTTGTTCAATCAAATCGATTCTAAGCAGGGACATAAGGATAATGATCAAGTCCTTCGCTCAATCATACCACACGCCCATCCACCCATACCAAACCCAACGCCACTTTCAAGTAAGTCTTCACAAGCTTGTACTTGAATTTACCTATCTTTTTCACCTCAACTCGATTTAAACAAACTGGGGACAGTTTGATTTAAGTCTGGGGGGGTTTCTTATATTACTAATTATGCTTTTATTTGATGAGTCTTATGCATACTTACATCATTTATCGAGTCGTTTTATAGAGTCAAAACTTTTTTTTTTTTTTTAGTCGAAAACTATGAACTTTGCTAGGTACAAGTCACTTTGAACAAGGAACCTTAATGACCATTCTCACGGATTTAGAAGCAAGGTTTACTAAGTTGAACACGGCGAGTGGATCATTCCAGCGGAGAAAGTTCTAATCTCTAGAGTACTCGAAGGATCTTGCGTTGACTCCGCACCTAATGAATCAAATCTTCTCGTCAAGGGGCTTGAGGTACTTCGAACTTTGCTCCTCTTTTAGACTCTAGCATGACTAAGTAGATGCAATGCAACCTCTCCTTGATCTTCCCTTGTTATAGAAAAGAAAAAAAAAATAGAAAGAAAGGTTTTTAGTTTGGGAATGGCAACCAGAGTTCCTTAAAGGACAATGACGGTTCGCAGCAATCATGTAAACTTCAAAGAAGTGATCATTCTCAAGCTAAGAAGAAAGAAAAAAAATGGAATAAGAAAGTTGATAGAAAAAATAAAATGATACCCTAGAAAAGTAGGGAGAAATCGACTAAGGGAAGAAAAAATAGGAGAGTTGTGTCTGAAATGTCTAAGTCTAGATGTTTGGAAGAGAAAGTATGATGTCTCGTCGACCAATACTCCCTCGATAGATACCGCACGCCTAAATGAATAAAGGAGTCAACAAGAGGGAGCTCGAAATACTCAAAGGGACCGTGAAGCGTATCCGGGAAGGGTGAAAAGCTCAAGGTAACTAAACCCAAAACGCCTTGCAGCTGAATACCGAGTTATGTGGCTCAACAGGTCGATTGATAGACTTGATGAGTTCCCAAGTATTGGTGAGTTTCCACGTTTTCAAACCTCTTTTCCTTACTTAGATTTCTGTTTTGTTTGAGGACAAACAAAGTTTAAGTCTAGGGGAGTTGATAACATGCTTATTTTACCCATTTTAACCATCATAAGTGAGTGCTTTAATAAGCATTTCACTAAGGTTTTAATGCATAAATAGTAGTTTTCGAGTATTTGTATGCCCAAGACTCTTTTCAGGTAATCTTAGGAAAAAGGGAGCAAAACGGATATTTTCGGAACATGAGCTTTTTGACATAAGTTTAGCACAAGACGGAGACCTTCCCACCACGGGATCAAGCTTAAATTTGGTGACAAGATAGCCTGAACTACTACCTTTCACTACGAAGTGGTTTGAGTCCAATCCCACGGTTGGATCTTAAGTTATGAAGGAAGTAAGAAGGCCCGTCAGACACATCCTCAGAAGAAGCCTGGCCTAATGATCACAAACACTTAAAGACAAATTATTGAAACTAAAACAATGCAGATATATACAAGGATACCATGGAAATGCCTCCCAAGTGCGCTTGTTTAACGTCATTAGCTCGACTTTTCAAACCCTTAGGCGTGAGGAGGATTTTGAAGAGGGATTGAGCTTGTCTCTTCCTTAGACTCATGCACCAAGAATGGCTTGACCCTATGGCCATTGACTGTGAAGTACTCACCATTATTTCCAATCAAGGTGATGTCTCCATATGGAAAAACTTCCTTGATTTCAAAAGGCCCTCCCCATCTTGACTTGAGCTTACCCGGGAACAACTTCAACCTTGAATTGTAAAGAAGGACTTTGTCACCAGCACTTAGCTCCTTCCTTACAATCCTCTTGTCTTGAAAAGCCTTAGTCCTCTCCTTGTAGATCCTTGAGCTTTCATAAGACTCAAGTCTAATCTCTTCAAGCTCTTGGAGTTGAACCAATCTCTTCTCTTGGGCAGTTTTTACGTTGTAGTTGAGTAGCTTCACAGCCCACAAAGCCTTGTGCTCAATCTCCACTGGTAGATGACAAACCTTTCCATACACAAGGTTGAAAGGAGACCTTCCAATTGGTGTCTTGAAAGCTGTTCTATAGGCCCACAAGGCATCATCAAGCTTGATTGACCAATCCTTTCTTGTTAGACCCACAATTTTCTCCAAAATAGCCTTAATCTCAGGGTTTGAGACTTCCACTTGACCACTAGTTTGAGGGTGGTAAGGGGTGGCTACCTTGTGCTTTACACCATGCTTGTTCAATAACCCTTCAAAGACCTTGTTGATGAAGTGGCTTCCCCAATCACTAATCACAACTTTTGGAACACCAAACCTTGGGAAGATTATGCTCTTGAACATCTTGACCACGACCTTGGAATCATTAGTAGGACTTGCTATGGCTTCAACCCACTTTGACACATAATCAACAGCCACTAGGATGTATTGGATACCAAAAGAAGAAGGGAAAGGTCCCATAAAGTCTATACCCCAAGCATCAAACAATTCTACTTCCAAGATAGGGTTTTGGGGCATCTCATCTCTCTTGCTTATGTTCCCTTTTCTTTGGCAAGGCTCACATCTCTTGATATACTCATGAGTGTCCTTGAACAATGTAGGCCACCAAAACCCACTTTGAAGCACCTTTGTAGCTGTTTTGAATGTGGTAAAATGCCCTCCATATTTAGACCCATGGCAATGAAAGATCACACTCTCAACCTCTTCTTGTGCTAAGCATCTCCTATATATCCCATCAGCACATCTCTTGTAGAGGTAAGGCTCATCCCAATAGAAGTGTGACACATCTCTCAAAAACTTCTTCTTGTGATAAGTGTTTAGATGAGTGGGCTCTTCATTGCATACCAAGTAGTTAACAAAATCAGCATACCAAGGTTCACTCTTTGCTTCCATGCCTTGAATCTTATGAAGCATCTTGCCAATTCCATGTACACTAGCAACACTCTTGATCATCATCAATTGCTCTTTCGGGAGTGAATCGTTTAGTGGCAAGGCATCCTCAATCCTCATCCTTGACAAAATATCAGCTACACCATTTTCCACCCCATTATTGTCAACTATCTCCATGTCAAACTCTTGGAGAAGCAAAATCCATCTAAGGAGCCTTGGCTTGGTATCCTTCTTGGCATAGATGTGGCACAATGCAGCATGATCGGTGTACACTATCACCTTTTATCCCACCAAGTAAGATCTAAACTTCTCAAAAGCAAATACCACAGCCAAGAGTTCCTTTTCAGTTGTAGCATATTTGGTTTGAGCTTCATCAAGTGTCCTACTTGCATAATAGATCACATGAAGCTTCTTGTCCTTCCTTTGCCCGAGCACAGCTCCCACAGCATAATCACTAGCATCAGCCATGATCTCAAATGGTAGATTCCAATCTGGTGCTTGCACAATAGGTGCACTCACAAGTGCTTTCTTGATTGTCTCAAAGGCTTGCAAGCACTCTTCATCAAACTGAAAATCCACCTCCTTGCAAAGGACTCTTGTCAAAGGCCTAGCAATCTTTGAGAAGTCCTTTATGAACCTCCTATAAAACCCAGCATGCCCAAGGAAACTCCTTATGCCTTTCACATTTGATGGTGGCGCCAAGTTGATCATCACATCTATCTTGGCCTTGTCCACTTCTATACCATCTTTAGAAATCTTATGACCCAACACAATCCCTTGGTTTACCATGAAGTGGCACTTTTCCCAATTGAGCACCAAGTGAGACTCCTCACATCTTTGTAGGACCCTGCAAAGATTAGAAAGACAAGCAGAAAAAGAGGCACCATACACAGAAAAATCATCCATAAACACCTCTACCATTTCCTCAATAAGATCGGAGAAGATACTCATCATGCACCTTTGAAAGGTGGCTGGAGCATTACATAACCCAAATGGCATCCTTCGATATGCAAAGGTACCATAAGGGCATGTGAAAGTAGTCTTCTCTTGATCATTTGGGTGAATGGGTATTTGGAAGAACCCACTATACGCATCAAGGAAACAATAGAAGGGGTGGTTAGCCAATCTCTCAAGCATTTGATCAATAAAAGGAAGAGGAAAATGATCTTTCCTAGTAGAAGCATTGAGTTTTCGATAATCAATACACATCCTATGGCCGGTGATGGTTCTAGTTGGTATTAATTCATCCTTATCATTCTTAATCACAGTGATTCCACCCTTCTTAGGGACAACATGCACGGGAGAAACCCAAGTGCTATCACTAATAGGGTAAATCACATTAGCTTCCAAAAGTTTTAAAATTTCCTTCTTCACCACCTCCTTAAGGTTTGGGTTTAATCTTCTTTGGTGTTCAATTGAGGAAGTGTTTTCATTTTCAAGGTGAATCCTATGAGTACAAAGCATAGGAGATATGCCTTTGATATCACTCAAAGAGTAACCAATAGCTCTCCTATACTTTCTCAACTCATTAAGGAGAGAGTTGAGCTCATCATCACTCAAGCAATCATTCACAATTACGGGGTAAGTAGAGTTAGGGCCTAAGAAAGCATACCTTAGTCCAATGGGAAGTGGTTTGAGGTCCACCTTTGGGGCCTTAAGTTCGCTCCAATCCTCATCAAGGTCCTTAGCCCATTCGCTATCCTCAAGCTCCTCTAGCTTTTCCTCTTGCCCTTGACTTGAAACCTCAACTTCCATGGACCTCTTGTCTTGGTCACATTCCACTTCACCCTCACATGAAGCTACCAATCGTGTAAAAACTTCCTCCCCATCTAGAGCCTTGCGCGAATCAAGCATTTGCATGTATGCTTGTGTTTCCTCATCCAAGTACCCATTCTCTCCATGTGGTTTGGTGAGAGCAACACCAAGATGGTCCTCTTGAGCTAGTTCCTCTAGCAACTCATCGGCTAGCTCATCCATAGTCTCAATGTAGAATACTTGACCATCAATGGTGGGCTTCCTCAAAGTCTTCTTTATGTCAAACTTCAACTCAATCCCTTTTCCAAGATGTAAGCCAATCTTTCCATGCTTAACATCTATAATAGCACCAGCTGTAGCTAGGAAGGGTCTTCCCAAAATCAAAGGATCCTTTGGCTCTTCATCCATCTTGAGCACCATGAAATCCGTGGGGATGATGAAGTTACTAACCTTGATAGGCAAATCTTCAAGAACTCCAATAGGTAACCTCACACTTCTATCCGCAAGTATCAAGGAGATTCCACACTCTTTGTACTTGGTGAAACCAAGCTTCTTTGCAATTGAATAGGGCATAAGGTTGATGCTAGCTCCAAGATCACACAAGCAATTTTCAAAACTAAGAGGACCTAGGGCGCATGGTATTGTGAAAGATCCGGGGTCTCCTAGCTTCTTTGGTATCACATTGCTTTGGATTATGGCACTACACTCTTGAGAAACTAGCATAACTCCTTGGATATCCCTTGCTCTTTGTGCCACGGTATCCTTCAAGAACTTAGCATATTGTGGAATCATCATAAAGGCATCCACCAAAGGCATCTTGAGCTCAATGTCTTTGATTTGCTTGTCAAACATAGCCTTGTATTTCTCCACCAATTGTTTCTTAAACCTCCCGGGAAAAGGAAGCTTAGGCTTGTAGGGTGGAGGAACAAATCTTGACTCCTTCTTGTGCAAATCCTCCTTTGGCTTCTCCTTTACCACTTCCTTACTCTTCTTTGCAATATATACATCATCAAAAGTTATAGCATCTTGAGCTTTTTCAAAGCTATCCTCCCCATCTTGAATTTCAATGTCCTCATTGATCAAAGGACTTGACCTTGGAGGCAACTCCTTTCCACTTCTCAAAGTAATGGCATTGATGTACTCCTTGGGATTTGCTTCACACTTTCCCGGTAGAGTACCTTGAGAGTTGGAGCTAGAAGCCTTGCCTTTCTCTAGCTGCTTGAACTTTTGTTGAAGACCCCCAATTTGAGTAGCAAGCTCATTGAGTGAGGAGTCCATCCTTGTGTTAATTTCAGCAATCTTCTTTCCCATATTAGCATCACTATTGGCTTGGCCTTGTAGGATTTGTTGAAGCATGAGCTGAACATTGTCTTGTGGAGGACCTTGTGAAGCTTGATGGAAACCCGGTGGAGCATTGCCTTGGTTGAACTTTTGCCCACCAAAGTTGCCTTGGTTCCCTCCTTGGTAGTTAGACCTTGGTGCATAACCTTTTTGTTGATTGTTGTAGGGCACAAAAGGCTTTCCTTGAGTAGCTTGTGGAAGATAAACTTGGTCTTGGGGGTTAGCCACATTAGTACTCCTATAAGAGAGGTTGTTGTTCCCCTTATAGTTGTTGTTGTAGTTGTTGTTGTATCCTCCTTGGCCTCCCACGAAATTGATCACCTCTTGACCCTCTTGGTACTCAACTTGATCATCACAATCTTCCCCATTCTCTTCAACAAAATGTACATGCCTTTGGTTGGAGAACATGAGCTTGTCCATCTTATCATGTAGAGACTTCATTTCCCTCTTGTGAGCATCAAAATCACTTCCCCTTGGAGCTCTATCATAGTCCTCATTATAGTTTCCATCACTCAAGGCAAGATTCTCTACTAGCTCCAAACCATCTTCAACATCTTTGCCCAAGAAATTACCACTGCTTGCGGTATCAAAAAGCATTCTTATCTTTGGTAGAAGACCTCTATAAATGGTGCTTAGTAGAGACTTTTGTGTGAAGCCATGATGAGGGCATTGCATTGTGTAGCCCTTGAATCTTTCACATGCTTCATTGAAGGACTCATTGGTCTTTTGAGTGAAGCTAGAGATCTCATTCCTCAACTTGGAGTTGGAGAAGAACTTAGATAGGAAAGATTTCTTGCACTCATCCCATGTAGTGATAGTACCTTGAGGCAAAGTTTTCTCCCATTGCCTTGCTCTATCCCCAAGAGAGAAGGGAAAAAGTCTTAGCTTGAAGGCATCTTCACTCACACCATTCATCTTGAATAAGCCACAAACTCTATCAAAGTTGTCCAAGTGATCTAGAGGATCCTCCATTGGCAACCCATGAAACTTGTCTTGTTGAACCATAGAGATGAAAGCTGGCTTCACTTCAAAAGTATTGTTTTGAACCGGTGGAGGATTGATACCATAGCGATTTTGGTGTGTATTTGGAGCATCTCCAGCCCCAATAGTCTTCCCTAGTCTTGGCGCATGTAAGGGGTTTCCATTCCCCCTTTGTGCTTGCGCCATAGGTGGAGCTTGATCTCTTTGTTGCTCTTCCATTCTCAACCTCTCTAACCTTGCAGCTTTCCTTCTTGCAATCTTTGCAACCCTTTCCAATTGATCAATGTCTTGAAAGCCTTGGAAGTTGTTGTCTCCTTGTGATCTCAAATGCATTAAAGGAAAAACTGAAATCTAGAAAAGTAGATAGTCAATAAGCAAAAAGATCACGTAGTCTCAAACCAAACTCAAATCTTAATGATCAATCAATCCCAATATGGCAACGGCGCCAAATTGAAACAAGACTTTTTATGTCTTGCCAGCAATTTCTCAATTGCTCATATCATTGCAATATATTGAGGTATCAATCCATCTCGGGAGATGATGCAATAAGAATACAAAGTTAAGTCTAAGCTAAGCTAAATTGGTAAAAACAAGTCACAAACAAGTATTGAAAGGTAAACACAAACTAAAAGAGACACTACTTGAGCAATAATATGGAATTAAACCTTAATTACTACCAATCAAGATACTAAACAAGGATTAGCTACTAAGCAAGATTAACAATTTAACTAAAACGAAACCTAGGGATGGAATCATTGATTTGAGAAACTAAATGGACAACCTTGCAATCATTTAAGCAACTAATTAAGCTAACTCTATGCCTAGAACACTTAAACAAGATTAAACCATGATGTGTGGCCTTAATCCATTTCTTAATCACCCTAATGAACTAATGATGTTTTAGCATTAAGATAATCAACAAGCATTAAATTCAAGTCTATAAGGCATGATAAACACTCTAAACAACTAATGTCTTAGGCTAGAAATGTAAATCTCTTATTAAGTTGGTTCAAGCGTTTCATCAAACACTTGGTAGGTGTATGAAATGCTTATGATCCAAAATAGCAAAGATTAGCTAATTGGCATTAGGAATCACTTAATAAGAAGAGAGAATGAAAGAATCTATCCTAGATTGCAAGATTAGTCCATTAGAAAACCCTAAATCTAACCTATCCCCAAGTTTCTAAGGAACTACTCACTAATCATGCTTAAACACATCAAATCAAGGATTAATGAAAGATTAAACATGATTAGAGAAAGATTAAACAAGAGATCTAAGAAAGATATTCCATTAACCTCAAGATTCAAAGCATAAACAAGGTTTTTCTCAAAGTGGCTAAAAGTTTAGGCTAAGAACAAGAGAATCAAAGTTGAGACATAAAATTAGGTCTAAAATGTATTTATAGTGAATAGTGATCAGACCGGGTCAACCTGGAACAAACCGGGTATTGACCCGGTTTTCTGGTTCAGAAAAAACACGCATCGGACTGTTGTCCGATGCACTCTGTCCGATGCGGACCAAGAAGAAATGAGGCCAATGTTCGAAGATGTGAGCATCGGCTTGTATGACCGATGTGCTGTCCGATGCAGCTCTTGTCGCCAAACCTCAAGGAGGCTCACATCTGTCTGTTGTCCGATGGGCCACAAACCGATGTGATGCCAGACGATTCTTCATTCTTGTTCTCCAACTCCTCCTTGACTCCAAGTTGTCCACCAATCTCCAAATAGTCTTCATAACCTCCAAAGTACCTAAAATAAACTCCAAATGCAAGAAAACATGCAAGGACTATGCAAAGACACTCTAGGAATCTGGATGATACAATGCAACACAATGAAGCTATATTAGACTCCTAAATGATGAGAAACTTATACTAAATGGATGCTAAAATGATGCAAGATATAGACATATCATCACTCGACGCTTGAGCCATCGTAGAAGTTGCCCATTAATCAAAAGAAACAAGCCTTCACTCCTCGTCTCGAATGGTTCCTGCAAAGGCAAAGAAGCGAAACGAAACTAAAGGAAACGTCTTAGAACCGAATTTTCTTACCTTTGATTCTGTAGCTAGATCAAGAACACTCCCCGGCAACGGCGCCAAAAACTTGATGCACAGGATTTAGAGCTTCAGTTCTTCAAGTTTTAAATTTATAAACTCTAATGCCTGCAAGTGCACAGATGTGCATTGTAGTACTTAAGGTATCGATCCACAGAGAGTGTCTGTCCAACTACAGAATCAGTGACGGTTAGAAAATGTTCCTAAGACAAGAAGGGGGGTTTGGAGAAGGGTGTTTCGATTTCAGTGGCTATTGAATGCAGGAAACAGTAAAGCAAGTTTGTATAGAGCCGGTCGTCAATCGACTCTATACACGGAACAAAGTAACATCAAACATGCAAATAAGGCGTTGTGCTCTAGGTTGTTTTCTGGGATACTAGGCGATTTCCCCAAACTGATTCACTGGTTTTAACAACCTAACTTTATCAAACTAGGTCGATCTGCGAACTTCTATTCCACAGGTATACTTTCATATCCTGCAGCCTAGACGAACACGCAATAGGAACGGGACAATAAGTATTCAGACATCTTTTAAAGGATGCTCTCTACCTTATTTTGGTCTAGATCTGAGATTCAGGACGTTTGTCGTTCTCAAGATCCTGCGATCAGAATATAGGTCATGACGCCAGACTCATGCAATAAGAACGAATAAGGTAAGACAGAAAACCCTAATATGACTAAGCAGTTGACAAGCTACTTATTCAAACATGTATGAGATCGAAAACAAGATAGGTAGACAAAAGAGAATCGGAAGACAAACTTCGATCTAACAACCTAGCAATCAATCCATTAATCCCCTTTGAAAACTATTGAACACAACAAACGAATCTACCCTAACATGATTGAGGCGAGTAGAGACGAAATCAATGAATGCATGCTTGAATTAAACAAAGAAGGCTCGAGGGGTCGAGAGAAGATCTCTCTCCCCCTCGAGGGAAGCCTTATGCGGCTAGGTTTCTGGTGGTTACGAAGAGAGAATAAAAGTTTAGGGTTCTGAAAGAATGACGAAAACAATGAGTAGAGATGAGTATTTATAGGTCTTCAGCTCCTCTTAGGCGTCACTTAGGGTTCCACAAAGTTTGGTGGCTATCGGGCTTGATTTGGGCTTGAAAATGGGCTCGGGATTCGTCAAGTGTTGTGTTCGCGCCACCGTGGGTTCATGGGCCGGCCATTGGTCTTATGAGCTTTCCTGGCGCGGCCAGGCTTCTTCTGAGGATGTGTCTGACGGGCCTTCTTGCTTCCTTCATAACTTAAGATCCAACCGTGGGATTGGACTCAAACCATATCGAGGTGAAAGGTAGTAGTTCAGGCTATCTTGTCACCAAAATTCAGCTTGATCCCGTGGTGGGAAGGTCTCCGTATTGTGCTAAACTTCTGTCAAAAAACTCATGTTCCGAAAATGTCCGTTTTGCTCCGTTTTGCTCCCTTTTCCCTAAGATTACCTGAAAAGAGTCTTGGGCATACAAATACTCGAAAAATACTATTTTTGCATTAAAACCTTAGTGAAATGCTTATTAAAGCACTCACTTATGATGGTTAAAATGGGTAAAATATGCATGTTATCAAAGATGAAGAAGAAAGAGATGAAGTGTCGGGTTATGAAGACTTACCTGTGTCCGGATGGTGGTGTCGATCGACACTTAGGGGTGTCGATCGACACTGGGTCTGGTCGAAAATTCTCCTTAATTTTTTTTTTTTTTTTTTTGTTTTATCTGAAAATCCAAAATAATTATAAGTAAAAACCAAAAATAAATAGATAGATACTTACCAGTGGGTTGCCTCCCACTAAGCGTTTGTTTAACGTCAATAGCTTGATTGTTCATGCGTTTAGGCGGATGGTGCATCATCCAGAGACACAATGTGTCCTTCTGGAATCTTGGCTTGAGCCCAATAGTGTTTCACTCGCTGCCCATTCACATTGAACTCTTCTCCTTTGGAGTTTGTCAAGATAATCGCTCCATATGGTCGAACCTCTTTGATGGTGAAAGGACCTGACCAACGTGAACGTAATTTACCGGGAAACAATTGCAAACGAGAGTTATACAGAAGTACCTGGTCATTTGGCTCGAATTGTCTGGAGATGATCTTCTTATCATGATATGCTTTAGTTCTCTCTTTGTAGAGCTTAGAGTTCTCATAAGCATGATAACGAAGTTCATCCAATTCGTGGAGCTGAAGTAGGCGTCTCTCTGCAGCAGGTTTCAAGTCGAAATTCATCTTCTTGATAGCCTAATGTGCCTTGTGTTCCAACTCAACTGGAAGATGGCAAGCTTTGCCATAGAGCAGCTGGAAAGGTGTAGTTCCTAAAAGCGTTTTGTATGCAGTCCTGTATTGTGTATGAATTTATATTCAAATCTATACGCTTCACTGATTCAATCAGCCGCTTGAAAGCCTATTTGCCTCAAGAATATTTCTCAAATTTGGGCAAGTCAAAAACCATACGGACAAGTTCCAGAGGAAGCTCCTTTTTATCATCCTTGCCTATGATGACAGTTGCTAAAATACACAAATACGTAAAGCAAATTTTCTCTTTTCTTGACCAAGAAGAAACATCTTCCAACGCCCCTTTCAACTCTCTTTGACAAGGGCTCTTCCTCCTTACCTTCAACTTCTTCCACAACCCTTTATGCACCTTAGTTTCTACAACTTCCTCACTCTCAGGAAAAGGTCCACAATTCAAATTTGTTATGTTTTCAAACTCTAATAGAGAAAACCGAGCCGTGTATTTCCAAACAAGCACCACATCTCATGCTTCTCCTTGCAAACAAGTTGATTCACAAGAAGATTTTCGACGATCTTAGATGACCACGTGAACTTATTTTCAGCGAACCGTAATATTATTTCTAGAGGAGAACTACGGATATTGTTCTAAACTTCTTCTCCAACAGCGTTTTCTACATCTTCTAAAAAGTCGATCCTACTATGGTGGTTGATGCTCTCTTTTTTTTCCGCCCACTACCAAGTGAATATAACCGCAACGGAAATTCTAAATCCACGTTTGATTGACTCGACATCCTGCAAAAACATGCATCAATTAGTACAAAATAAGTGTAACTAATCTACCTTCAGAGAGAATAAACCAAATATCAAATGCAAAGACAATATTATTATTTTCTAAAAGGAGCAAGTAATCAAAAAATCAGTTCTAAGACAATTTTAATCAGCCATGGAACGCCTCCTTATGAAACGTCGACATCTAACAATCACTTTCTAAACGTGATGAATAATAAAAATAAAAATAGTTAATAAGACAGTGATTGAGAATTGTTTTACAAGTCCTCTTGAGAGCAGCATAATAGTAAGAGCAAAGATGATGGAGACGGAAAGTCGTTGACGGAGACTGGTGGTTGCTAGCGTAACTATGATACAATTAGGTTTTTTTGGTTAATAAGATAATAAAATAAAAACCCCTAATAATTACCATAATTAAGTTTTTAGTAGATTTTCTAATTCTAATAATAATAGAAAAACAAATACTATTCTCAAATTTAAATAAGGGCAATTTTGGAATGATTGTAAAAACAAAATAGTAAATAGGTTAGTTGAACAACATAAATTTTGATGGGTTATTGGTATACTCATAATTTAGCATGTTTTAGCATTTATTTAGAATAGTTTTGCATTCACATATGCATTCATTTAGTCACTTTTAGTCTCATTTGCATCCATATTAGAGTTTAGTGAGTTTTAACTTAGGTTGTTGCATATTTTAACATATTGAGTCCTTATTTGGTGTTTTGGATGCTTGGAGGACCATATGGAGATTCATGGGTGATCAAGAGGAGGAAGAGATTTGGGCAAATGAGAAGCAAACAATCTTTAGAACTCTATCGAGCTTGGTATCTCGATATGGTCCACCAGGAAAGACGGAGTATTCATATCGAGCATATGTGTCGAGCTTCTAGGCTCGATACACATCTCTCCGGGATTCTGAAGATGGCGTATCGACCGTTTGTATCGAGCTACCGAGCTCGATACAAACGACCAGGAAAGCTGAAGACGGCGTGTCGAGCATTTACATCGAGCTAGCAAGCTCGATACAGCCTGCGAAGGAAGTTTTTAGTAGCGTATCGAGCTAGTAAGCTTGTTACGCTACCCGATTTTCAGCCTTAAACCGGGTCAATACCCGGTTTGTTCCGTGTTGAGCTGGTTCGTCTACTGTTCACTATAAATACCAAATGACCTAAATTTTCCTAAGTATCTTTTAATCTTTTGTTCTTACTTAGAAAACCTTCCTCTTTGGTTTCTAAGTGATTTTGTAAGACTTTTAATTGAGTTTATGCAATTTAGTATTTATCTTTTTTAGTCTTTCATTCTCTATCTCTCTAATCATGTTTATCTTCATCTCTTCCATAGAATTTGAGGGTCTAATCATGATTAGTGAGTAGTTTCCTTAGGATGTAGGGATGGGTTAGATTTAGGGTCTTTCATGGATTGATCTTGATGTCTAGGGTTAAATTCTTTCATTTCCCTCCTTGTTTAGAGATCCAAATGCTACTTTAGCCATGATCAAGGCAAAACTAGATTTTAGGGAATTTCCCACCCACAAGGTGTTTGATGAAATTCCCCAATCAACTAAACAAGAGATTTACATTCCTAACTCATGAGAATGATTGTCTAGAGTGTTTATTAGCAATTTAGAACTGTTTCATAATGCTTGTTAGCTTCCTTTTCACAAATGAGAGTTTGTTCTTGATTAGGATGATTAATGAAGGGATTATGCCATGAGAGTGGATTAGTCTTGCTTTTGAGTTCTAAGCTTAGGGATTAGCATATATTGTGATTGATGACATCAAAGATTGGTTCTTAGAACACCTTAGATTGATAACCTCATCCTTAGATTCGTTTTAATCTTTTGATAATCTTGTTTAGTAGTTAATTAATCTTTGAATTGCTTGATTAGTGCATCTATTCCTTAATTAAGGTTCTAGTATTTTTTTTTTGGTTTGTTTGCTTGGTTTGATCACTTAGGTTTATAGTTAACTAGAAAACCTTTTATGATTGCTTAGATTAAGGAGTTTTATGCTTTCCTGTTGTCACAATCACACCCAATTGGATTGTTCATCAACTAATACAATGACATGAGTGGTGTTGAGTAATTGTTTAAGAACAAGGAAAAATCCTCTTATCAATTTGGCGCCGTTGCCATTTGGGTTTTGTTTTGTGCATTAGGATTTTAATTCTACTTGAGACTAAGCTTTATTGTTCGATTGATTACTAATCTCTCTTGCTTGGTTTGCTCTTTGTCTCTATAGGTGTATGAACTTGAGATCTAGTGGACACAACAACCTAGTTGAGACTCTAGACATCATTCACCGCTTGACTAGAGGAGCTTTTGTAAGAAGAGAGCAAGTGATATAGTGGGGTTTGTTACTTCACGTTTTACCCCTAATATAGCTGCAAGTGCACATCAATCACAGTAGTATATTAAGGGATCGAATCCACATAGATTGTTGTTTTGCGAAAGTCCTAGGATTTCTAACTTCTTTAAACCGAAAGGGAAGTTGGGGGATGTTGTGTGTCACGGTTTGCAGTGGTGATATCAAGCAGCAAAAGAGAATTAAACGGTTGTGAATCAATAGGTAAAAGGCACTGGGTCCAGGGGTGTTCTCCGGGGTTCATGGATCGGATCTAACAAGCAATAGATTAGGTTCTAAATGACTTAATGGGTTAGGTTCTTAAGCTGAAACGGTCGACTATGACTACCCCGCGCTCGCGGATCTAGCCACCTACGTTTGCCTTGTTCCGTGGATATGAGTTATCATCCCACGATGCAAGACAACCGCGCATAGATATCATTCACCTATTTGTAAATACTCACGGTGCGGTCCGTCGATATGCCTAAGCATCCTACGGTGCGGTCCGCTCGTTAACCTCTAGATCCAGACAATAGACCACACGTTCGTGTATCTAATCGTCCTGGAATAAGTTGCTAATTGATCAGAGAAGAAAACATGCAATAAGTGCAAGACATAAATGAAGATACCTAAAAGAAACTTTATCTCTATCAACCTAGCGAAATCGATCCATGATTAAACCCCTTTGAAAACTCCCTTTAAACCCCAACTAGATGACTACTCGTTCATGGGAACGAGAGACATCTTTGAGATAAGAAAGGTGCAGATTGTATTGAATGAGAAACAGAGTGAAAAAACTTCTTCGAAGGAAATCCGAATGAAGAGATCATCTAAAAGTATTGAAAAACAAGGAACTAAGAACAAAAGATAAAAAGAAAAGGAATGAAAGGTGGCGGCTGCAGAAAAAATCTCTCTCGAGGTCTTCAGCTCCGGGCACCGTCGATCTCTCTCTCTCTCTCTTTCTCTCTCTCTCTCTCTCTCTCTCTCTCTCTCTCTCTCTCTCTCTCTCTCTCTCTCTCTCTGGCGGCGTGAAAGTATTTCTAGAAAATCTTTGTGTGAGATCACGCCCTTTGTGAAGCCCTAAGGTCTCCTTATATAGGCCCTCTTGTCTTCTGAAAGTGGGCTTCGCGTTTTGACCTCGGGCAATATCGAATAAGTGCAAACGGGCTCGGGACGGGCGGAATGGTCTGGCCGCGCGAGCGACCAGGCGTGGCGCGGCCACTGGTCTTCTGAAAGTCCATGGCGTGGTCGTCCTTCTTCTGAGGATGTGCCAGACGAACCTTCTTGCTTCCTTCGTAACTTGAGAACCAACCGTGGGATTGAACTCAAACCACTTCAGGATGAAAGACATCTGAAAGGGCTATCTTGTCTCCAAATATGAGCTTGATCTTGTGGTGGAAAGGTCGTCGGCTGATGTTGAACTTATGGCTCCGAGCACTTGTCCTTGAAGTTCCCGTTTTGCTCCAAAATATATGCTTTTTGTCCAATTTCCCTGAAATGACTCTTAAGACTAGGAAACGTGGAAATCACTTTAAAACCGTTGAAAACCGGGTTAAAACACTTGTAAGGGATCTTGAAATGACAGGTTTTAGGAGTAAAATATGAGTATTATCAACTCCCCCAGACTTAAACCTTTATTTGTCCTCAAATAAAACGCAGATAAAATCTCGGAAAGAGGTTTGAAAATATGGGAACCAGCAAAAACTCAGCGACCGTCCTTCTAAACCATAAGTCATCGAACTAGTCTATCCAAGCTCAGCCTAAAAAATTCTCACTATAGTTCCTTCAACACTAGTCCTTTATGAAGCTTTCACTATCTAAATCCCAGGTTTCAGTCAACTAGCTCTCTAAATAGTATTAAGATTGGTGTGATCCTTGTCAAGGGATATTAAGCTAGGTTCAACGAGGTTAGGTGCATAAAAGCCTTTATTGGTGAGGTTTAGAGTGTTTCGGTTTACCGTATAATTCTCCGGAAGGTGCGAGATATTATGCAAAACAACAGGAGAAGGTGGAGCTGTTGAGATCCACGATTTCCAATCACTCTTCGCACGTACACATCCGCGAGTTCTCCTTGAAATCGCCATACCCCCAGAATTGGTTTCTTGCTTATGGTTCGGATTGGGTAGCGTCTAAAACTCCTCACCATATTGTCCAGACTCCGCCTCTATGAATGTTCCGATTCTCTTAAGATTCTTAGGCATTTTCTTCCCGTTTATTTTTCTTCTCTTTTTTTTATGTAACTCTTCTTTTCTACGGATGAGTACCGTCATCATTCCAAGGAATTCGGGTCCTTTATCCGAGTTACTTTTTATTATATTATTATTTTTTTATGAAACGGGAAGTGCCTTAATGTAAGAGTCTTAAGGATCACGAAAATATTACCATTCCTTCGAGTTTTCTGAGGCGTGAATCGTTTACTTTTGTTGCTAACGCTTCCGTTCCTTAACCATTCGATCCTTCATCTCGAGTGACTAGAAATTGTGTCGTTCCTCCCTCTCCGGCGTTTTTGCACATATATGCATATTGTGAAAACAAGAGATTTGCATGAGGTATGAAAAGATGGTAAAGGTTTCGGGTATGGTACCAACTATTGATGTGCTGGCCGTTCGGGAACAACAAGGGAGTGTGGAAAAATGGAAAAAGATGTCCCGAACGTTCTGGCTTTTTCGTTGAATACTTAAATCAGTTGACAAGGAAATTAGAAGTGAGGTTAAAGTCCAATAAAAATAGAGCTAGTATATTCTTTCCCCTGAAATCTCTATAGATCGGCATTATCCAGGATTTTACATTGCCGGCTTTCTAGCTACCACCTAGTCTAGTACTAAATCTTGAAAGATTTGTTACTAGAAATAGCGTAGAAGCACACTGGTCGAGTATCATCCTTGGTTTTGCATCATAGTCCCTAAAACCATATCATATATATTGAGATACATCATTCTTGGTTCTTAGGATAAATAGAAATCATAAAAAAACTCAAATAAAACCAAAACAAAAGATCAGCACTCCATTCTTCTTCAGTGCTTGTCTCGCTCCTCAAGTCAAAACCAAATGTCTCGCAAAGTTTAGGGATTCTCAGCTCATAATCTCTAGAGCCAATGGTGAAATAGAGAGTACCGTCCTTCGGATGTGACTTCCTTCCACTCCGGTAGGTTAACTGAAGATAAGAACTCTTCCGCGAGCTCCTTGTAAGTGGGTCGATCAATCTCCATAAAGGTCCTGATCCTTATCTCGTCCAAGTACCATTTGACATCCTCGATGATGCCCAAAGCGTCTAAAGCGGAGTAATCGATCTTCAGGGTTGTTCTTATCTCCATCTTCTTCATTTCCTTCAAATAATCAATGTTTGGGTCCATTGGTGATCCAAAGTTTCGGACCTTGCGTTTAGGAGGAGAAGGGTTCAGCTCTCTTGTTGGCTCCTGAGGTGGTGAATCGTCGCGGCTCGTGCGTGCTATCCGCGAACCGTGGAACCTTCTTCTTTATTCCTCCACATATCTCCCTAGAGTGGTGTCTAGACTCGAGTTTCCTAGTGCTGTCTCGTGTTATTGCTGACGCGAATAACTCCTTGAAGAGCTTAGTTGCTCTCTATTCTTCGAACGCACCTCAAAGTTTCGATCATAGCTCATTGTACCTTGCAAAACAAAACAAAAACTCGGCCAAACATGTGAATTTGATGTTTCATGAGGATTCTCAAGTGCAATGATATACAAGACATATATCAAAAGTTTCCAAGACTAATACTAATCGAGTTAATGCATAAATCTCAAGAGCAAATTGGTGCTCAAACTCTATTTTCGGATATTTGGGTTTCCAAACCAAAATTTTTCCAATAAATCGGTTTTGTCAACTTATTCTCATCAAACTTTGGTTTTTAAGTTATACCTAGCATTCATTAAACTCAAACTAAGCAAATTGTCCATTAATACCACCAAAATTCGTTTTTAGAGCATGTTCTAATTTCAATGTTGCAAAGATTTCAACTTCTTCGAAATTGGGTTGCAAATATCGGAATCTAGGCAACCTAAATCATCAATCAAAGGTTCTCTACCATTATTCAAGCATCCTAGACAATTATCTAGTCAAGCAAGAGAGATCTCAATATTGAGTTCTCTAGGGATTTTTAAAATTAGATATCATACCTCGTAGATGAGAAAAAATGAACTTTAAAAGTTGAATCTCCTTTGAAAATAGATGAGCTTAGGCCAAAGAATTTTTGAAAACAGTTCGAATTTGAAAAATCTAGAATCTCTCAAAAATCTCTTAAATCTTTTGGAAGAGAAGAAGAAAAGAGAGTTTGATTCTAAAATTTCTACTTTTGTTTTTAAAAATGTGTTTTTATCACCAAAAAACCGGGAAAACGGCCATTTCATGCCCAAACTTTACGGATATGTTCGATTTATACCTGCAGTTTATCTCTTCCACGAGTCATACCTAAAGTATCTATTTTTTTGAATTTCATACATAACTTTTCAATTTTTAGAAAATTCATACAATTCTTGTGACGTGGCTAATGGTCTGCTAACGGAAGCTTACATGGCTAATGGTCCGTTAACTCTAAAATGACGTGGATTATCGCATCAAACGGTTTTCGTTTACGTTAGACACAAATGATTCAAAACGACGTCGTTTTGTCAATTATGATCAAAACGACGTCGTTTTGAATCATCTTCAACCTTTAAACAAAGCCGATTTGGGGAAAAAAACAGACGCGACAGTTTTAGGGTTCTTGGATGAGATGTCTTCATCAGCTACCTCAGGTGAGCAATTACTTAAATTCGGTGTTGTTGTGTTCATTTCGGAGTTTGATTAATGTTAATTGATGATTCTCTTCAACTATGAAGGAGTGAGCTACGACGGGAAAAAACGCCATGGACGTGACGGAGGATTTGGAATTCCGAGAAGCTGTCGATGTGGAGAAGCATCTATAATTAGGACTTCAGAGACAGAGAAGAATCCGGGTAGACTTTTCTATTGCTGTCCATTTGGGTCAAAAGAGGTAAGAATTCGGTGTTGTTTAATCTCAGAATTTGCATAATTTCATCCTGTGATTTGCTGATTAAAAATTTTATAGAACAAAAATCATTTGTTCAAATGGGTCGACATTTCAATGGTTGAGGAGATGGGAGTGGTTGAAAGAGAGTTTGAGAAGATGCGAGAGGAGGTTGAGAACTTGGCGATGGAGACAAGGACGTGTGAGGATGTGGCAAATAATAATGCAGAAGGATGCAAGGAAGAGATTCAACAGCTTAAGGCAGTGGTGAATTGTTGTGAGAAGGAGTTAGGAGAACTTAAATCTGCTGCTAGTTGCTGCAAAAACATGATCGTGTGTGGTTTGGGATTGGTGTTGTTCATCTATTTCATATCAACATAACCTTTATTGTTTGAGTTCATGTATGGTAAGAGATTTGAGTGTTGGCTAGTAATTATGTGATTTTTGAATTTAGACTAATGAAGTATGGTAAGAGATTTGAGATTATCGTTAAGAGATGTATTTGAGATTTGAGATTTTGCAATAAGAGGGGAAAAAAATTGACATTAACTAGCCAAAACCATGAAAAAAATTACATCTGGTTTAGCCATGTCCGAGACATTAATAACCAATATCTGAAACAACTGAAGTCAAATAGAAGCCGAAACCATGAAAAAAATTACATCTGAAAGAAGCCATGTCCGAGGCAATGATAAGAAATATCCGAAACAACTGAAGTCATCATCCCAAATCAAATAGAAAACCAAATTGATAACCTACTCAAGCTTGGTAATCTTCTAATCCCAATCTTCTCCCCAATCCTGCCAAATCGTAACAAGCAGAAGTTGTAACACTAATCAAACCATCATCAAATTCCGAAAATAATCACCAAAACAATCATAAAATCAAAATCATCATCCTCATCAAAGTATAAAAATCACAAAACAGTACCTTAAACCGAGATGAGAACTCTACGATGGTTGATGAGAACTCTGCGATGGTTGATGAGAACTCTGCGATGGTTGGCTTTGCTGGCTTGGTCCCTCTCCCTCACTAATACCGGATGGTTGTTTCTTTGGTCTGGTAAAGAAACAGCCTGTTTGATTACATCTTCTTGAGTTATGTCCCGGGAGTCCACACCGTCCACAATATGAAATTCTCCCCTCTACAACCAGCTTTATCCTCTTCTCTGCTATTCCCTTTCCCTTCTTCTTCTTCTGTGGAGACTCACCCTTTCATTTTTTTCTTTTCTTTTCCTCCTTTGTAGGCAGCCGGTCATCTCTTGATGGTGGTTTCAAGGGATCTTCTCCAGAAGTTAATTCCATTAACTGGACGAATTGGATATGTGTATTGTTTCCTCCATTTCAAAGTCAAGTACCAGGGTGACACATAATGCAGCGGATCACCCTTCTTCTTTGTAATCACTTTCAAAGCATGACGACAAGGAATACCTGTCATACTCCACCTTCTACAAGCACAGGTATTCGATGCCATATCAACTGTGACACCTTGACCATTGTCAATTACCTCATACAGCCCATTTCCACTAGGAATAACCAGACTATGCTTGCATTTAGTCTTCTCTTCTTTGATGGTATTAGCAACTTTTTCACTATACTTTTGTTTCCTCCGCATAGCCTTCTTCTTTCTTATATCCATACGGATCATAGCTTGCCTTCTTATCGTCTCTAGTATCTCTACTAGTGGCATCTCCCTTGCTTTGTTGATTGTGTTGTTGTATGATTCAGAGAAGTTGTTCGATAAATCTTCACAAACCGAGTTTGAGCTGAAGAATGCACGGCTACAATTATATGGATTCTTCTTCATCATGGCTTCATACACGCCAACATCAAAGTCTTTCAATTCTTTGAGAGCTTTTTCATAGTCGCCAATGTTGTAACTCTTTGCGACTGCCCAAAACTTCTCTTTAGGCAAATCTTTCCCCGAAAAAACTCTTCTTAAGTTTCCATAGATGTGGCGTGCACACATACGGTGTTCAATTCTAGGCAGTTCTTGGGTAACTGCATTTAACAGACCCTGCCAAGTCGAATAAACCATGTTAATATTAGTGAAAACAATGCAAGAGTAAAGGAGTAGTATAAAACCAAGTTCTCATCTTACTTTTTGCCTATCCGAAATAATAGACAATCCTTCACCGTCTTTGAGTCCTAAATCGTGCTTCAGGTTCCGAATGAACCATACCCAACTGTCACCATCTTCCACTTGCACGACAGCCCAAGCAACATGGAAGAGTTGGTTATTCGCATCTCGTCCTACAGCTGCCAACAGTTGTCCTTTGACATTATTCTTCAAGAAGCAGCCATCTATTCCAAAGATGGGACGACAATGATCAACCCAAGTTCTCTTTAGTGCCGCTAAACACACATACACCCTGTCAAATGTCTCTAAACCATCTTCATTTGTGATTGTCCCAATCTCGACAGTAGAATCTGGATTAGACCTATGCAAATATAACAAAAATTCAGAACAACAAACTACTAAACCGAAGAGTTAGTGGACATAAAGGTAGATTTACTTGCCTTATAAGCTCTGTCTTGTAGTCCTTTAGCCTTGAAAACTGCTCGTCATGTTCATCTTGTATCATTGACAAAGCTGTTTTCTTAGCTTTTCTACATTGGTCAGCCGTCACGATCAAGTTGTATTTCTCCTCAATTGCTGCTTGCATTGCCTTCGGCTTCATAGTAGGATCTCTTCTAATGTCATTCAATAGCATCTTCGCAATGACCCTTCTCTTAAGAACCTTGNACGATCAAGTTGTATTTCTCCTCAATTGCTGCTTGCATTGCCTTCGGCTTCATAGTAGGATCTCTTCTAATGTCATTCAATAGCATCTTCGCAATGACCCTTCTCTTAAGAACCTTGCTGTAGCCATCCGGGATACATGAATGCTCATCGTTGAATGTCTTAATCAAGTACATTCCAGCAGATCTCTCAAATTGAGAGAGGGATTTCTCAACCTCCGTATCGGGCATCTGTATCTAGTTACATATCTCGATACAGTTTTAAAACCCGCGTCTGCAAGTGTATCGAGCTATGTATCGACCTACATAGCTCAATACACTCCTTTTCCAGGTAAGTCAACGAGGTTTGATCGGTTTAATTCATCGGTTTTCCCCCTTCATCTTCCCCAAAACACGAAAATCTTTGCCCTTCTCTCACACACACGCGATTTTTGGCTCTCCCTCTCTCAATTCTCAAGCAAATTTCGTGATTTCAAGTGCTACTAGCTCGAATTCTTGTGTTAGTTTTGTCTCTAGGCCTATTTTCGTTCATCCTTTCACTCGTTTTCAAGGTATGCAATCCATAAAATCAAATTTTCTCTCCTTTGCTTTAATGGTGGAAATTTGGGGGTTGATGTATTAGGATGTTCGAATTGGTTGTTTATGACTTGGGCGTTGCTTGATTATGGTTAGCGAGTAGATTTCGAGTGATATACTAGGATTTCCATGGTTAATTTTCGAAAATTTGGCACTTAGGGTTTATAGTGCGAAAATTCAAATTACTCCCTTGAACCTTGTTAGATTTTGGGGCTTTCACTTGTATTAACCATGCTTATGGATTGCCAATTGATAGCACTCGGATTTAAGCAATTTTGCAAAAAAATTGTGTTTGCCAAATTTTTGCTAAGTGTGGAATTGGGTTGAATTTCAGAAATGTGGTTATCGTTCCTTCTTTGATGCGTGCTTGATGCATTGTACGATGGGTAAATATGCTTTGCTAACGCCCTATCCAAGATTTGCTTGTTTTAAAGGTACAATGACACCAAGGAGTGGAGCTAGATAGTTAGCACAACAAGAAGCAGGATTGATGGGATGGATTGCCGAAGAGAAAAGGGCATAACAGAGGATTGAGAGAATGCATTTTGAGCCTACCGAGTTTGCAAGCCGAGTTTTCTTGCAAGAAGTCGGGGTGTTACTTGAGGACATGGGGCTCTCTTGTTTGACAACCATGGACTGTCGCACATACCCGGAGGCTACCTTGCATTTTCTCTCCACAATGGACTTCTCCTATGAAGATCCAAGTCTTCCAACACATTCAACGGGACATATGACATTCAAGGTCCGGGGAACCACTTTCAGCCTGGCCGTACAAGAGTTATGCCGTGCCTACGATTTGAATGACGAGGCGCCACTGGCGCAGTTCGAGTCAGCGAGGGCTCTATGAGATTTGATAGGTGATGGCAACTTCAGGAACAACAAAGCCAAGATCAGCAAGGTGAGGAATCCATTTCTAAGATACACGCTTCAGCTCCTTGCCAACACCCTCTCGGGAAGAACCACGTCAGCCACAATAGCAGAGAACGAACTTAGTTTCCTCTTTCAAGGCGTGAAGGAGACCATGTGGGACGAAGGTTAGCTCTTGGGTAATGAGGAGGATCCAGCGGAGGATAACTTTGGAGAAGATGTGAACTATGGATTCATCTTGGCCTCTTCACTAACAAGATACAAAGCTTGGGCGCTAATGGCATGGCCATCCTCAGTCTACATAGGAGGCGTTCTCACTCCTCTGTTCGCAAAAGCTGGGGTTGACATATCAGCATTCGAGGCATGCATGGATCGAGCTTACATGGACCACGACTACATGGTAGCAATTGGTTTCTTTGGACCCCCTCCAGCCCCTAACACTTATGACTATCACTTCACCAATAAGGCAAATGAGAGGAAGACTTACATCCTCCCAAACCCGAATCAAGTTATAGTGGATTGTATCAAAGGCTTTGAGTTCTTGCCCTCCGATGAAGAGTGTTACATGACGATAGGCAGTACAGCTGCAATCCCAATTTCGCTAGACTCCTCTCCTTCCTCCTCCTCCTCTTCACGTTTTTGAGGTATCTTGATAAGTAAGTTTTTTAGCCTAACAAAGCAATTACTCAAGCCCACTCATGTCATTGTAGGTCTTTGAGGATCAATCCAATTGGGTGTGATTGTGACAATAGGAATATATAAAACTCTTTAATCTAAGCAAGCATAAAAGGGTTTGTTGTTAACTATCAACCTAAGTAATCAAACCAAGTAAATAAAGACTAATTAACTACTAAGCAAAATTATCAATTGACTAAAACGAATCCAAGGATGGGGTTATCAATCTAAGGTGTTCCAAGAATCAATCTTTGATGTCAATCAATCACAATATATGATAATCCCTAAGCTTAGAACTCAAAGCAAGACTAATCCACTTCCATGACACTAATCACTTCATTAATCCTCCTAATCAAGAACTAACTCTCATTAGTGAAAAGGAAGCTAACAAGCATTATGAAACAGTTCTAAAATGCCAATAAACACCCTAGACAATCATTTCCATGAGGTAGGAATGTAAATCCATTGTTTAGTTGGTTGGGGAATTTCAACAAACACCTTGTGGGTGAAAAAATCCCTAAGGCCTAGTTTTGGCTTGATCAAGGCTAAACTAGCATTTAGAACACTAAATAAGGAGGGAAATGAAAGAATCTAATCATAGACATCATGATCAACACTTGAAACACCCTAAATCTAACCCATCCCTAGATCCTAAGGAAACTACTCACTAATCATGTTTAGACCCACAAATCCTATGAAAGAGATGAAGATAAACATGATTAGAGAGATAGATAAGAAAAATTAAGAAAGGAAGTACTAAATTGCATAAACTTAGATAAATGTCTTACAAAATCACTTAGAAACCAAAAAGGAAGGTTTTCTAAACAAGAACAAAAGATTAAAAGATACTTAGGAAAATTTAGGTCATTTACTATTTATAGTGAACAATGGACGAACCGGGTCAACCCAAAAATACCCGGTTTAAGTCTTAAAATCGGGCAGCGTATCGAGCTTGCTAGGTCGATATGCAGCTCGATACGCTGCTAAAAACTTTCTTCAAGGACCGTGTCGAGCTTGGTAGCTCGACATGAAGCTCGATACGCAAGGCTTGATCTTCGGCTGAGGTTTGTATCGAGCTTGCTAGCTCGACACAAATGCCCGATATGCTCGCGAATTTTCTCTGGATGGACCTTACTAAGGTCGATACAAACGTCCGATACGCTCCTCTTGTCCTTCTTGCCAGGCCATATCGACCTTGGTAGCTCGACACCAAGGTCGATACACTTCTAAAAGTCGTCTGCTTCTTGTTTGGCCATCTTCTCTTCTTCCTCCTTGTCATCCATCACTCCATAAGGCCCTCCAGGCCTCCAAGACACCTAATAAGGACACAATATTTACAAATATGCAACACCTTAAGCTAAAACTCACTATACTCTAATATGGATGCAAATGGTACTAAAAGTGACTAAATGAATGCAAAAGAACATGCAAAACTATCTAAAATAAATGGTAAAATATGCTAATTTATGAGTATATCATATCTCCACCTCCCTTGTACATATTTCTTTTAGATTTTTGTTTTATCATATTGTCATGTTGATTAAGATCTCCCTTAGACTTTTATTACACAAGGGACTGTGTAATTTAAGTTTGGGGGAGAGGTTGAAAGATTTGACATTGTGTTTTGTGAGTCTTATTTTTTTTTCATGCATTTTGAGTCTCATGCATTTCATTTAAGGCATAAAAAAACCAAAAAAATCAAAAAATTTGAAAATTTTCCAAAAAGAATGATGTTGTATTTGCATATTAGGATTAAGTCTAATTGCATCTCATGTAGTATTTGCATTCATATGCATTGGGAGCAATGATGAGCTTATCCTTGTAGAGTGCCAACTCTTGTAATCAATTCAATGCCCTAGTTAGTAGTTATTTGATGCAATTTAGCAAGTCTTGAAAGTAAGGAATAACCATGTTTGGATCACTTCGCTTGCCACCTAGATTTTGGTCGAAATAGGGTCTTGAATTTGATAACCAACTCTACTCACTTGAACTAAATTTTGACATCTAATTATCATGCCTTGCATTGAAAGTGAATTCATGGATTGTATACATATTTGAGCTTTCTTACTCACTTTGCCACCCTCTTGCTAGCTCAAGTAGTACCCCCACCTTACCTTACCTCCTTTGAAGCCAAATGTTCTAGTGATATTGCTTGTGAGGCCTTATTTTGATTGAACTTAGCATAAAGTATTAGGTTTGAGACGACAAGTTTAGGCTCTCATGTAGATTCTAGCTCTCGCATTTTGGGGCTAGTAATAGGCTTAGGATTTGGGGTTTGGGTCGTGGTGTTGCTTGATGTGTTGATTGAAATTTTATGCTTGCATTTTAGCATGTTGAGTTGTGGAAAGGAGTAGAAAGAAAGGGTGATTAAAGTCATTGTGGAAAGTAAGGGAAGAATTGTTTGAAATGGTGGATCTTGTGTAATTAAATGTATAGCTCTAAGATTGAAAAGTGTTAGGTAGCCTTAAGAAAAGAAAAATCAAAATCAAAAGAGCCAAAAGGCCAAAGAAAAGAAAGGCTATCTAGGAATAAAAATATGAGCTAAGTTTGTAAAAGATCACACCATTCACTATGAGTTAAAGGTTGATGGAGTTTTCCCCTTAGTGCTATAAAAAGAAGAAGTGGTGTATGCAATTCATGGGTTTAGCAAGGCACAAAGAGCCTTGGGAGATAAATGGTAGCTTTAGAGGGTTGAGTGATCTTGAAAAGAATGAATGAGAGGGGTTTAGGGCCATTGATAGCATTCCGGGTAGATGAGAGTCTAGTCTTGTATGCATCACTTGTCTTTTACCTTTAGCATTATGCATAAAGTTCAATCCTCTTTGAGTGAAACCCTCATATGAAATGGAAGCCACATTAATTGAGATCATTTTTATCTCAAAGCCTATTTCCTTATCCAAATGAATTCACTTGCATTTCATTGTCATGATTCACGGTTTGCAAATTAATGAATGTTAAAGAGTTGGTTGGATAGGGAGACTTATCTAGATTTATATTTTTGTGCATTTGATTGTTGTGTTGAGCATGGCTAACTCTTTTGGAGTATGATGAATTCAAATGCATCTTAGAATTAAGAACTAGGACATTGAGTTGATTATGTTTGTTGGCATTCTTGGATATTGAGCTCCCACTTTCACACCTCTCTTTTAGATTTGTCATGTTTGTTTGCTTGAGGACAAGCAAAAGGCAAGTTTGGGGGAGTTGATAGACTCATAATTTAGCATGTTTTAGCATTCATTTAGGATAGTTTTGCATTCACATATGCATTCATTTAGTCACTTTTAGTCCCATTTGCATCCATATTAGAGTTTAGTGAGTTTTATCTTAGGTGGTTGCATATATGTACATATTGAGTCCTTATTAGATGTTTTAGAGGCTTGGAGGACCATATGAAGATTCATGGGTGATCAAGAGACGAAGAGAGTTGGCCAAATGAGAAGCAGACAATCCTTAGAACTAAATCGAGCTTGGTATCGAGCTACCAAGCTCGATATGGTCCACTAGGGAAGACGGAGCATTCATATCGAGCATATGTGTCGAGCTACCAAGCTCGATACAAACGACCAGGGAAGCTGAAGACGTCGTGTCGAGCATTTACATCGAGCTACCAAGCTCGATACAGCGTGCGAAGAAAGTTTTTAGAAGCGTATCGAGCTGCATATCGAGCTAGCAAGCTCGATACGCTACCCGATTTTCAGCCTTAAACCGGGTCAATACCCGGTTTGTTCCGGGTTGACCCGGTTCGTTCACTGTTTACTATAAATACCAAATGACCTAATTTTTCCTAAGTATCTTTTAATCTTTTGTTCTTGCTTATAAAACCTTCCTCTTTGGTTTCTAAGTGATTTTGTAAGAATTTTAATTGAGTTTATGCAATTTAGTATTTATCTTTGTTAGTCTTTCATTCTCTATATCTCTAATCATGTTTATCTTCATCTCTTCCATATGATTTGAGGGTTTAATCATGATTAGTGAGTAGTTTTCTTAGGATCTAGGGATGAGTTAGATTTAGGGTGTTTCATGGATTGATCTTGATGTCTAGGGTATATTCTTTCATTTCCCTCCTTGTTTAGTGATCCTAATGCTAGTTTAGCCATGATCAAAGCAAAACTAGATTTTAGAGAATTTCCCACCCACAAGGTGTTTGATGAAATTCCCTAGTCAACTAAACAAGGGATTTACATTCCTAACTCATGAGAGTGATTGTTTAGGGTGTTTATTAGCAATTTAGAACTGTTTCATAATGCTTGTTAGCTTCCCTTTCACAAATGAGAGTTTGTTCTTGATTAAGATGATTAATGAATGAATTATTGCCATGAGAATGGATTAGTCTTACTTTTGAGTTTTAAGCTTAAGGATTAGCATATATTGTGATTGATTGACATCAAAGATTAGTTCTTGGAACACGTTAGATTGATAACCCCATTCTTGGATTCGTTTTAGTCATTTGATATTCTTGTTTAGTAGTTAATTAGTCTTTGAACTACTTGATTAGTGCATCCATTGCTTAATTAAGGTTTTAGTATCTTTTGTTTGGTTTGTTTGCTTGGTTTGATCACTTAGGTTGATAGTTAACAACAAAACTTTTTATGCTTGTTTATATTAAGGAGTTTTATGCATTCCTATTATCACAATCACACCCAATTGGCCCAATTGGATTGATTCTCAACTACAACAATGACATGAGTGGTGTTGAGTAATTGTTTTTTTTTTTGGTCTAAGTTGAATAATTGGTTTAAGAACAAAAAAAAATCTTTTTATCAGTTATTTCTTAGAATAATAAAATTTGTATTTTATTTTAAGTAAATGGTAACTTTTTTATGGAATTTACTCGAATGACTCATTTCATCTTATTCCGCAAAATTGAGATTATTTTATTTTATTTTTCCATTTATTCTTTACTTGTTATTACCAACGACCATCATTTCCACTCATTTTTATTATTGTGTTCTTTTCGTTTTTTTTTTTTTAATTCTATTGTTCTTTTAATAATGATCACAAGTTAGAACTTTCGTGTGTCCATATCCGCACATTAATATTTCAAGCCACGACATCGTTTTAAATGCAATGTCCGCAGACAGTAATATTTACCTGATGTGGGTGATTTTGAGTGGATGATATTACTTAATCGTACACTAGGAAATCAATGAACCTCCATTATTGACCAAAAAAGGAAAAAAGTGGATTCTTAAAAATCAGTGAGGAGAAACGAATGAAACAACGAATGATTTGATGCGAAATTCGCTAATTCCAACTACTTGGAACACTAGCTGAATCGCTTTGCTTGCCGATCCCTAGCGTTTGATAGATCTGGAGAAAGGCGATGGCATCGCCAGGGTCGAAGAAAATTGTTGCCGCTGACGGATCGGAGAAGAAATTGTCCGGGAATCTCGGAAGAATCGGAGATGTTAATGATATTGGAAGCAGCAGACGTAGCAGCGGCGGAGAAGGAGGAACGTTTGAGTATTTCGGCTGGGTCTATCATTTGGGTGCTAATAAGATCGGGCACGAGTATTGCCATCTCCGTTTCCTTTTCATTAGAGGCAAATACGTCGAGATGTACAAAAGAGATCCTCACGAGAACCCAGACATTGTATGCTTTCTCCTCTCCTTCTTCTTTTGTGTTTGATCCTTCTCGTTTGAATATATGCTTCTGTTGTTCTGAATGGTTATGAAATTATACTGGGTTGCTCAACGAGCTTGGATCCTACAAAACTAATTTGAGAATCTGGATAGTAGAAGAACCATTCGTACTGATTGCTGTCCAGCTTTATGATTTTCTATTTGTTTGCTGATTTTGCTTGATTCTGTTTAGTTTCTGATTCAGAGCTGTGTAGGTGTGTTTTATTTCCAAGAGTTACATGCTTATTAATCTCAGTGTATGGTGTAGAGTTAGAACCACCATGTGGTTGCTTATTTATGTGTTATATTTATTCAGATTTTTGAGCTGAATGCCCATTATATTTTATTTTCTGTGGAGACAGAAAGAATGTTCTGACCTTCTTTTCTTGGGTCGTGCTTTTGTAATTTTAATCTTTATTTTTTTATTGAAAGGAAGTTGGCCACGTTTATCATTCTTTTGAATTTCGATCCAAAACATTGAAATCATTGTTGCATCCTTTCCTTATTATATGCGATATAAATGCCAACTAGTTGTGTTTTGATATTCTACTTTATCCATTGTCTTTTTTATTTCCTTGTCTAGAAACCTATAAGGCGTGGTGTCATAGGGCCTACAATGATGGTTGAAGAGTTAGGACGTCGCAAAGTTAATCATGGGGACCATGGGGTAATACTCTTAATCTCTAACTTCTATAGTTCACGGCAGCTTGTGTAGAGTAAAGATTTGTTATTCCCTTTTTCTTTAACCTATCTTACATATTAATTGTATTCTCTAAAGAATGGAAGTATGAAACTAAATGAAACAGGTACACTTACTGATTTGATTTTGTTTTATATATCATGTAGGATGTGTACGTTATAAGGTTCTATAACAGGTTGGACGAGACAAGAAAAGGAGAAGTAAGTTAAAATTCCCTCTTTGCAATGGTCTTGCGTTAGATATATGAATATTTTTCTTCGGAAATGTGCACTAGACTCTAAGCTTGGCACTGTGAACTTGACTTTGTTTTGGAAGTCCTATGGTTTTCTTGTGTATTTGCACACTCGGATGAACCAAACAGCTAACTTATAGAGTAAATGTCTTGAAGATCTAGAGAAAACCATTTTGTTACCTTGAAAGTTCATTTCCGAATAGAAATTTAGATTGTTTCTGGTAAGTATGTTTGCCTGACCCAGGTGCATCAAGTAACTTTTTTTTTGTTTTTTCTCTAAACTGTAGATTGCTTGTGCTACCGCTGGAGAAGCCCTAAAATGGGTTGAGGCTTTTGACGAAGCAAAACAGCAGGTACTAAGAGGCTCAAGTTTTATTGAATCATGTAATACAGTATATTGAAGTTCTCTCGTTTATGTAGCATATAATTGGCTATTCTTTTCAAAGTTCATTTTGTTGCTTGTTATTGGAGCATTTATTTAGTGGTTATTGGGATTAGGATCACTAGTTGTTTTGTTTTATTCTGATTACTGCTTTTTCTGTTTTGGAAGGCTGAATATGCACTATCGAGAGGTGCAGGCTCAAGAACAAAATTAAGCATGGAGGCCAAGTATGATATAATTATCATATGTTAAGTGCCTTAGATTGTACTTGTTAGTAGCTAAGTAGTTAATATTTCTGAATCACATTCTATTTTCTTTTGAAGCATTGATCTGGAAGGACATCGACCTAGAGTAAGGCGTTATGCTTTTGGGTTAAAAAAGCTCATCCGAATTGGGCAAGGTACTATGCTGCATTTCAAGTTTATGGGCTCGCTTAGTGTCAGAATCTTTCATAAGCATGCATTGAGATTCAAAAGATGGTGACTCAAACGAAACAGTTTGTTGCAGCTGTCATGTTTTTTTTTCTCAAGTTTTTTTACATCATCTATTGATTACGACACATTTGTGCATATGAATCGTTAACAGTTCATCGGTTGGTATCTAGTGTATAGTTATGATCATAGCGTATGGGAGAAGCTCCAAATCTTACATTGTTAAAAAAACTCTAGTACTCATTGCCTAATTTCCTAGTTCCCCCTATCTTTGGGTTAGGCACATGCAATTGCAAAATGATTGGATATTGGGGTAAAGTGGTTGTGGTGTCAAATTTTGAACTGAGTATTGAGTTCGCTGAAGATTCTGACTATTTCTTCATAAAGATAGATCGACATTGGATTCAAATATATGTTCTCCTGTATATAAGTGAAACTATGGCTCTTGTCTTTATTATGCATTGATATTCTGAGTTCCATAGTTATATTGAAACTCTATCTAGTTCCTCAATATAATTTAATTTGATTTCTTAAAGTTATATCTAGTTATTTATGTTTCAAGACATAGGTTTCACCTGGAAGTTATTTTTCTTTCTGAAACAAAGATGTGTGATTATGTTCTTGAATTACAGGTCCAGAGACTCTTTTGAGGCAATCCTCTTCCTTGGTTAATGATGTCAGGAGTGATGGTTTCTATGAGGGTGGTGACAATGGAGATGCAATCGAGGCACATGAATGGAAATGTGTTCGTACAATCAACGGTATGTTTAGCGGTAAAATGTAGAGTTTTGATATTAGACAACCTGTACCTTACAAACTTTATTACATAACGTCCTCACCTAGTTTCATCTATAAAACTTTCCTTAAAATTTATTTTTCGTGGTGTCTCCTTTTGACTATGCATACTTCTCTCTTAGTTAGAGAGGTAATTGTAGAAGATTCATAATAACCAAAAAGATGAGAACAATACTTGTCCAGTGTTTTTAGGCTGGCCGTTATTAATCTCTATGAATCAGAAGGTTGTGCGGCAAGTTAGTAGTCCTTACTGAAGTCCTAAAAACATTGAGATTGTTCTTATGCTTTGCTTGCTCTTTCATACATAACCTTCAGTTATTTATTTTTCTGTATATTATTTGCAGGTGTTAGGATTTTTGAAGATGTGGCTAACTTCAAGGTATATATATACATTTATTCCGAGAATACGTTTTCCAACTATATAGACAGAACTGCTTTAATTAAAACCAGTGATAGTCTCCCATTTCAAGTTAGCTTTCGGTGACTTCTTGCCCTTGAGTGTGATATAATAAGAACCAATTGTTGAATTGTCCCAACTTACTAGGTCTTGGAGATTTTTGGGTATTTTTTCGTTCAGGAATGACTTTAATTTAATCTTAGAGGAATGGAAACTGAACTACCTTAATTTCTGTTTTCATTAGAATTTTGCAGTCTTGTAATTGCCATGATATTAATTCTTAATGGCAAGGTAACAAATTGAACTTAGATCTTATAACTAAGTGTTCTCAACTCCAGAACTTATGGCTTTAGCAATATTATTGCTATTATTTATGCCAAGGTGACAACTAGTATTCTTTATTTCGTTGTTTTGCAACTGGAACTGTAAGTATTCCATTATTGTTTGAATACTTGGGATGCCCCTCAGATTTTGTCAAAATGATTTCTTCTTTAGGCTGGTAGAGGAGTTCTTGTGAAAGCAGTTGCTGTGGTTGAAGCTAGTGCGGATGCTGTGTTTGAAGTGATTTTAAAGCTTGACAAACATCAAAGATATGAGTAAGCTCATTTCCTTGAAAACTATAGATGTCTTTACTTAGATCTTTCTAACTATCTAGACAGGTGGGATACAGTAACAGGTGATTCGGAATTGATAGACTCATACGAGGGCCACTATGATGTTGTTTACTGCGTATATGATCCTAAGTATCTTTCACGGTATGGTTTTTAACTGAAGTTCTGGTTTTCCTTAATAACACATTGGTCGCTCTATATATTTTAGTGAAAAAAGATGCATATTAAAATGTCTTGGTATCTTTCCTCTAATCAGATGTTTGTTTTCTCCAGTTTGGACATGTTGTGCATTTTTGCATATATCACTTAATTCAATGAATTGCTTTACATTTACGTTATTTGGCAACTGATCGATTAAATAGTATATTTTTCAGATGGCAATCAAAGAGGGATTTTATTTACTCTAGACAGTGGGTTCGTGGACAAGATGGGACATATAGTAAGTAGATAACAATACACTTATAATGTTTTATTATATCAGTCTGATGATGTCTGTTTTGGCTATGCACAAAGTTGGAGATTGATTTAAGCCCTGTCACTGAGTGGCTAATGAATCTAATACTATATTTTTGTATGCAGCAATCTTACAGTTTCCTGCTGTGCATAAGAAACGGCCTCCAAAGTCTGGATATAAACGTACAGATATTACTCTTAAGATAATTCCTTTTGATGACATTTCTATCTGTACCTTTTACCTTTATCGATATGTTGCATGTCAGTAAAGGTTAATTCTCATTCTTAAGACATTTTCTATCCAAATTTTTCCAACACTGATTTGAATGGTACTTCGATAGCCAGAGGTTCTTTGTCCTTGTGCATACTTAGTTGCTTGTGATAACTTGCCTCTCTGTCTCTGCAATAGTGTTGACTTCTGAGCTACAACTTTCAGTCAACTAGCTGGTTTAGAAACTAAGTTCTTTAATGCTCACTAAATCTAGAACTGACTCGTAGGCTCCTGGGTAATCTTATTGGATTGTAAACCATATCACGTAGGATGCTGCTCTAGTGTTTTATTCTACTGTTCTTTTTCATTTTGGCTTGGTTTTTTGTATACGTTGACTTTCTTCTTTCTCTCTGGAGCAGATAATTTGCATTCTACTGTTCTTTTTCATTTTTCCT
This sequence comes from Alliaria petiolata, assembly GCA_020283515.1. NCBI lineage: Eukaryota > Viridiplantae > Streptophyta > Magnoliopsida > Brassicales > Brassicaceae > Alliaria > Alliaria petiolata. The sequence goes on from JAHZTW010000002.1 coordinate 19,717,427, forward strand.
CTGCTTTTAAGACCTTTCATCTCTTTTCGTTCTTGTTGATTACAGCATCCACTTGGGAAATCAGAAACTTGAAAAAGCGCACGTATGCAGAACCTCCAAGTTGTCTTGTAACACACATGCTAGAAATCCACTCTAAACGTTGGTGCAAATGGAAGAGAACTAGCTACTCAAAGTTTGAAAAGACTATTGCATATGCATTACTCCTCCAAGTAGCAGGTTAAATGCATGCGTTATCTTCTGCCAGATTTTATTGTAGCGTATGAACACAAAAAAATGAGTAGGAAGTCGAGATATGATCTTTGTGGTATCGATAATATTTATTGAGCGTTGGAGACTCATGTGAGCACATCCGACAATTTAGCTGTGTAATGATGTAGATTAGCAATCTTATATGCATTTGTTTGGGATAAAAGTACATGTTACATGTTCCACGCTGTTTATGTTTCAATTTCAATTTCTTGTTAATGGTATATCAGGTCTGAAGGAGTACATTGGAGCCAACCCAGCCTTCAAGTATGAAACTTCCTCCACGGTTGTCCAATCCAAGTTATCAGATGTTCCCAATGGTGAATATGTAGATGAGGAAATGGAGGAGCAGTTTTATGATGCCACAGACTCATCATCTGATGAAGAGGAAAGCGATGAAGATGATGAGGAGCAGGACAAAAAGGTAACTTGGTTTTGCTTTCTTCTCGTCTGTTTATAATTTTCTTTTCACGTTTATAGTAAAGAATCACGAACAGACATAAAAAGCCAAAAGCTCTTCTATATTGAAATAAGAAGAATTAAAATAAAACACCCAAAATGTAGAAAGTGTTTCTCGTAGTATAAACAGATCATCCCTTGGCAAAGCTGATAAACCTCCAAAGCACTCTCTAGCTTTGATGAGTCTTACAGCCGACACTTCATCCCTGCATATACTAAATTGTAAAGACAAAGCTCTAAATAAGAAAATGGAAGCTCTAAATAATTTCCTAAATCAGGAAATACAGAGAATACAAACCACACACAGTCTAATGTTTAAAGTTCCTATTAAGTATTTGTGTACAGCCGTGAGGTGAGAAACTTGTATGCGAAGTTATTAATCTGTTGTTTCAATGTTAAAAACAGGAGATAAAAGTTAAACTAAAGAATGTTTCATGGGCAATCGCTAGCTTATCTTTGAAGCGGCCTAAAGGTTTTCTCTTTACCTTTTTTATAGTCCATTTAGTTTACCAATGGCTTAAGATAGGCAGTATAATGGATTAATAGCCATTGTTAATTTATTGATGATTTACTGGAGGACCTAAAATACTAAAAGGAATATATTTCAAATCATCTTAGTCTGTGCTAAGCAAAGCAGTAAAGAAATACACGTATCTTATTGGTAATTGTTCCCAAACCCATTCAACTGTTTCCTAGTATATGTATTCATGCACTTGTGTAAAACAATCTTACTATATTTTGATGAGAATGAAATCTATATAGCTGTTTGTAGTTACCATTTCAGAACTGGTCCATTCTTGAGTGTTATGTTTGGAGAAAGGGACCAATTTGTAGATTCATAAAATTTTGACAGAGATTAGAATTTAAAAGCACTTTTTATTTTGTTTTAAAATCTCAGTGTGCATTAATATATCAGCTTTATTTTGACATCAGCTCCCGGCGCAAGTAACGTATTAGACGCTAGTGTTGATCCTGTGAATATCGATCCAAGTCAGTTCCAAGGATCCCTGCGCAAAGGAGATGGTGATAAGGACTCAAATTGCTGGAATTCTCCTAGTGGCATGGGGTTTATGATCAGGGGAAAGACCTACCTAAAAGATAATGCAAAGGTAAATTTAAATTCTTGCATCTTCTTCAATATGTCTACAGTTGATGTCAATACATCGTTTGAAACAGAAAGTGGCATGTTTCATATATGCCACTGCGCTCAGGTCCTCCTTGACCCAGCCATGTTTCTGAACTTGTTCTGATAGTCTGATTTTTTTTATTCTGTATATATCTATGATGTTCTGTCTCTCTGCATGTATCAAGGTGATGGGTGGGCAACCCCTTCTGACACTTGTATCGGTGGATTGGCTTAAGGTTGATAAAGCTGTAGACAACATCGCTCTGCATCCTAAGTCTCTTGTCCAGGTACTTCAATTTTATGAAAGTGCCAAGACGTCAACCTCATCGCATGAGGCATCGTGCCATGCCCATTCATTATATAATATTTTCTTCATTCTCTCCTTTTTCACCTTGTGGCTAAGACCTGTGATACTCTCTTAGTTAACAAGTAGTTAAAGTATGTTGGAAAGTAAGAAGAAAACATACAAACTTTCTGTAAATACTCTCCCGTGGTTGAAGGACGCTGATTTTGAAGTTTTCTTATTTGTAGTCAGAACCTGGAAAAAAGCTGCCATTCATCCTTGTCATCAATCTTCAGGTGTGAATACTATCTGCAACATTAACTCTATATATATCTGTCAGTCTTTTTCCCAAAGTTTGTTTGACTACCAGTATATATCAGTACTAATTTTTGAGCTAAACCTCATGTTCATCTTTGTTTACTCGTAAGTAACGATGTGCCACACATATATAATTAATACTTTCTAGTGTTATGGAATTATGATAGTACAAACTACCTTCACCAATCATTTTTCCCTACCTTAAAAGTCAATCCAACTCTAAATTTTATTCATAGTTATGAGTTAGGTTTGTATCTGGAAGAAGTCAAAATGTTTTTTCTCCCTTTTCAGGTACCAGCAAAGCCTAACTATTGTTTGGTCCTCTACTATGCTGCGGATCGACCTGTAAGCGAGTCTTCGTCCCTGGGAAAATTTGTAAACGGGAGTGACAGTTACAGCGACGCAAGATTCAAGCTGATTCCAAGTATTGTTCAGGTAAGGAAACTTTGCTCTTCTAGTTGTCTCCGAAATATAGTAATTTTGATTACATGTTAACAGTTATGGTGATTCGTAGGGATATTGGATGGTCAAGCGGGCAGTTGGAACAAAAGCATGCTTGCTTGGTAAAGCTGTAACCTGCAAGTACCTGAGGAAGGATAATTTTTTGGAGGTATAATATGAAAATGGTAATTGTACTTACGATATGGACCATCATTAGGTTTGGTTATGAGTGCTCATGAAATCGTGGTGTTGCAGATTGATGTAGATATTGGATCATCGGCTGTTGCGAGGAGCGTTATTGGTCTGGTTCTTGGTTATGTCACGAGCCTCATCGTTGATCTCGCCATCTTGATCGAGGTTTGTTTCAGTGTCTCGCTGCTAGACTTTATCATATCATAAAACAAGAGCGTTTTGGCTAAACATCGTTTTGAATGAAATCATCGGTTGAATCTTCAACTACCAAATGCAGGGAAAAGAGGAAACAGATTTGCCAGAGTATATTCTTGGGACGGTTCGGCTTAACCGAATAGAGCTGGACTCAGCCATATCATTTGAGGTTTGAGACTTGATCGAGTAAAAAAACATATATCAGAGTGCAACAATCACATTGATTTTCATAAACTCCTTGAAATCAATATTTGCAGGAATGAAGAAGAGCCAGTGCCAACTAAAACATGTGTCTTATGGATTGCGTGCGACCCTCTGGCCACATAGAGACAAGAAGTTAAAACATCGACAACGGAATAACACGAAAGATTGAACTTTTTAATTTTTTTGTTTCTTTCACATATGCTCTCTACATAAAACTGAAAAAATTCTCGATTGGACCAAGCTAAAATTGAACTCAAAAGGAATATCAAGAGAACTTAGAGAAGATAGATTGACTTGCCCAACATGATTACTAATTGGATCTTTCTTTTTACTTGTTCCCCTTATTTTCTACGTGTATTCCACCTTGACTCATGTTACACCTTCAGAATAATACAATTCAGAAGTTTTTAAAAAATTAGAATTATAAACCTTGCATCAAAAGGAGAAGATCCCCACATTTTAAGTAATTATCAGAATCTTATCAAATAATTTACGTTATTATCGATTTAGGCTCTTTTCTACGTCTATTTTAATGAATTATTTAGACATAGTTCATACTTCTATTAGGTATCTCTCATTTTACAGTCCGGGCTTGGTTTGTGCCTCGTAATCTATTAGTAATCAGTAGTATATAGTAAGGAAAAGATTAATTGGAGGTGTACAGAAAAAAACAAACACTGGAGAAATGATTCGTAATAAATCCAAAGTAGAGGCTTCTTCGAAATCTCCTTTAGGACTATCTCAATAATTATAATAGGAGCATTTTGCAGATTCCATTTGGTCTTTCCATACTCTAATGGCTTCTTCTTCTTCTTTATCTATTTCTCCTCTATCTTCTTCGCCTTGGAATTGGAAACAACATGTCTACCCGAGCTTCCATGGCGCAGATGTCCGCAAATCCTTTCTCAGTCACATTCTAAAAGAGTTCAGAAGCAAAGGAATTGGCACATTCATTGATAATGATATCGAGAGGAATAATTATTTGTGTCTATTAACAAGACAAGCAATAGATATTTTTTGGATGTGTATGAGAACTTTCGATAGTTACTAATTAAGGAATGTATAAATTGATCTCTCTCCATTTGTTAGGGATAATGAAGCGGCCATGATCGAAAAGATAGCCACTGATGTTTCAAATATGTTGAACAATTCCACGCCATCAAGAGATTTCGACAGATTAATTGGGATGGGAGCTCATATGGAAAATATGGGATCATTACTACGTCTAGACTTGAATGAAGTGAGGATGATTGGGATTTGGGGAATTCTTGGAATTGGAAAGAGCACCATTGCCAGATTTCTGTTCCACAAAGTCTCCAGTAGTTTCCAACTGAGAACAATCATGGTGAATATCAAAGGATGCTATCCAAGACCTTGTCTAGATGAATACAGCGCACAACTGAAACTACAAAACACAATGTTGTCTCAAATGATAACCCAAAAAGCTATCATAAAACACCATTTAGGAGTCGCACAAGAACGGTTGAAAGACAAGAAAGTGCTTCTCATTCTTGATGATGTCGATCGACTAGGGCAACTGGATGCATTGGCGAAAGAAATTCAGTGGTTCGGACCTGGAAGTCGGATTATCATCACAACAGAAGATCTAAGAGTTTTGAACGCACACGGGGTCAACCGTATTTACGAAGTGGGGTTTCCATCAACTGATGAGGCTTTGCAAATCTTCTGTACGTATGCTTTTGGTCAAAAGTTCCCTAAAGATAGTTTCACGAATCTTGCTCGGGAAGCTACATGCCTTGCCGGTAGACTTTCCTCTAGGTCTAAAGGTTATGGGTCCTACTTCCGAGGAATGTCCAAACATGAGTGGATAAAGGCACTACCATAGTTAAGGAGTCGCCTTGACGGAGAAATTGAGAGCGTTTTAAAGTTCAGTTANAAGGAAAAGATTAATTGGAGGTGTACAGAAAAAAACAAACACTGGAGAAATGATTCGTAATAAATCCAAAGTAGAGGCTTCTTCGAAATCTCCTTTAGGACTATCTCAATAATTATAATAGGAGCATTTTGCAGATTCCATTTGGTCTTTCCATACTCTAATGGCTTCTTCTTCTTCTTTATCTATTTCTCCTCTATCTTCTTCGCCTTGGAATTGGAAACAACATGTCTACCCGAGCTTCCATGGCGCAGATGTCCGCAAATCCTTTCTCAGTCACATTCTAAAAGAGTTCAGAAGCAAAGGAATTGGCACATTCATTGATAATGATATCGAGAGGAATAATTATTTGTGTCTATTAACAAGACAAGCAATAGATATTTTTTGGATGTGTATGAGAACTTTCCATAGTTACTAATTAAGGAATGTATAAATTGATCTCTCTCCATTTGTTAGGGATAATGAAGCGGCCATGATCGAAAAGATAGCCACTGATGTTTCAAATATGTTGAACAATTCCACGCCATCAAGAGATTTCGACAGATTAATTGGGATGGGAGCTCATATGGAAAATATGGGATCATTACTACGTCTAGACTTGAATGAAGTGAGGATGATTGGGATTTGGGGAATTCTTGGAATTGGAAAGAGCACCATTGCCAGATTTCTGTTCCACAAAGTCTCCAGTAGTTTCCAACTGAGAACAATCATGGTGAATATCAAAGGATGCTATCCAAGACCTTGTCTAGATGAATACAGCGCACAACTGAAACTACAAAACACAATGTTGTCTCAAATGATAACCCAAAAAGCTATCATAAAACACCATTTAGGAGTCGCACAAGAACGGTTGAAAGACAAGAAAGTGCTTCTCATTCTTGATGATGTCGATCGACTAGGGCAACTGGATGCATTGGCGAAAGAAATTCAGTGGTTCGGACCTGGAAGTCGGATTATCATCACAACAGAAGATCTAAGAGTTTTGAACGCACACGGGGTCAACCGTATTTACGAAGTGGGGTTTCCATCAACTGATGAGGCTTTGCAAATCTTCTGTACGTATGCTTTTGGTCAAAAGTTCCCTAAAGATAGTTTCACGAATCTTGCTCGGGAAGCTACATGCCTTGCCGGTAGACTTCCTCTAGGTCTAAAGGTTATGGGTCCTACTTCCGAGGAATGTCCAAACAGGAGTGGATAAAGGCACTACCATAGTTAAGGACTCGCCTTGACGGAGAAATTGAGAGCGTTTTAAAGTTCAGTTATGATGCTTTATGTGATGAAAATAAAGATCTATTCCTTCATATAGCTTGCTTTTTCAACAATCGATATATGGTGGAAGTGGAAGAGTATCTTGTGAGGAGTCCCATGGATGTGAGGCAAGGACTTGCCGTTTTAGCTAAGAAATCTCTCATATCTATTGTTCATGGGCATATAGAGATGCATAATTAGCTGGCCCAATTGGGTGAAGAAATTGTGCCTAAACAATATGTTCGTGAGCCTGGGCGAAGACAATTTTTGGTTGATGCTAAAGATATTTGTGAAGTACTGGCTGATTATGCAACTGTAAGTTTTGTCATTACTCTTTCGTTGCATTGCTCATTACAACTTAGCTTGAGTTTATTTTATCATCTCTTCTTAATTATTGGGGTCTTTTTCAGATTACTTGAAGTGTTATAGGCATAAATTTCACACGAAGTGAGACCAAGGTCGAGTTAAATATACACGAGAGATGCTTTAAAGGGATGCCTAATCTCCAATTCTTAAGTCTCAAAGGTCATTTTTATCCTCCGAACATATTTTCTTTGCCAGGATGTCCGAACTATATATCTTCAAAACTTCGATTACTACATTGGAAGCGTTCACCGTTGACATGTTTGTCTTTTATTGTTAACTCGGAGTTTTTTGTTGAATTAAGCATGAGTCACAGCAAGTTTGAAAAGTTGTGGGAAAGAATTAAAGTAAGTAATTTTGTTTTGTTTCTTGTAAAAATTTAAATTTTATTTTCAACTGTTAGATGTTTTGTGTACGTATACTAACTTGCCACTCCATTTTTTTAATTTGATTAAATAATAATAGCATTATAGTGCTAAGTATCTATACTATTATTTGAGCAGTGATTTGAGCTCTCCTTCAAAGTTGAAAACTGAATTACGCTTTTGCCATTAATGAATACAAAGACTTAAGTGTATAATTTCGTAATTTAGCTAACGTATGTAATCGTTACGTGTTTGATTATTGGTTACTCTATTTAGCTGATTGATAAAGATTGAATTACGATTTTATCCTTAGTCAACTGCAATATTAAAGTATGTAGTTTCGTAATTTCAGTGCTTTATATAATCGTTGCGTATTTAGCTACTGCTTTTCTTAATTTATTAGTGCGATCTTCGTGATTATTCCGAAAAATGTAATATTCTCTATTGTTTTTGGTTGATATTTCCTATTGTTTAGTTCTAAAAAGGATAATTACTATTTATTATGTTATTGTAAGTGTACCGTCCCGTGATTATCGATGTATATCTATATTTATATAATTAGATATCGTAAATAACGAACTGAAACCCTAGAGTTTGTTCGGTATAAATACTCTGACCATCTTCTCATATTATTAGCACTGCATGTATTTTTTATTCGTCGGTTTAGGGTTTCGTCTGCATAGTTTATAATATCGATCGTCGCGATTGCGTTATTGTTTTAGCGTTGGTTACAAGCTACGTTATTGTTTTAGGGTTGGTTTGTAACTGCGGCATGTTTGCTCACTTATATACGCATCTTGATACTTATTCTTCTGAATATAGTTTTGTGATTCCGTGTAAAGCTGCGATGGCCTACGAGTTGGTTGATGCGTCGTTGTGTATGCTCGCTGTTCTCCATTTTTTTTCCGGGTGTACCCTTATATACAACGATTATATAATTTTTAGTGTTTTTGTTTGTTTAGGTTTAACTCGAGACGATTTAACGATCTATTTCGACCGTGGCTCGGAGCTTAAATCTGAGTTCTTCGAAGCTGTCTCTAATCGTTGCATTCGAATGGATGGGTGTTACAATGTCCCTTATCTCTTCGTCGATGTTAAAGAGAGACGAAGTTTGTTTTAGAGTAATATATTTTACGTGATTTAGTAACGTTGAAAAGGTTTTCGGTTAATGTTGTTGTTTTGTTTTCAGGTTTACGGTTTGTGTTGACGGACGAGGATGGTATAGACGTCGGAGGTATCCATTGTTTATTTGTTGGGTTATTTTGTGCGTTATTTTTTTTTTTTTTTCGTTCGGGATGGGTACGAGTATAGTTAACTTGGGTCATTGAAAGTTTGTTTTGTTGGTTTGGTGTGTTATTTGTTTGATTTCTGTGTTCTAAACCTTTCAAAACAAAATTCTAGATTTATATTGTTTCTATCGTTTAAAATTTGTTTTTCTGCTTGGATTTGAATTTTTGTTTGTATTTTATGGTTTGACCCATTTTGATCAATATAAATGTTTTAATAGGTGCGAGAATGCGAGTGCGTCGTTGTTTTGATTGGGATGATTGCGTATCTGACTGTTACGTGTGCATCTTCTCGAGTTTTATGGTTAGTATAAACTATTTAGTTGATTACATGTGTTTTTAATTTAAGATTCATGATAATCTTATTGTGATCGTATGCTATGTTTATTATTTCGTAGGGTATGACTGTTCTTGGTTCGATTTACCGATCTAACTGATATATGAATTCGTGCTGTATAGGTTGTTACCTGGATTGTATTGGTGCCTATCGTCTTAGTGACACGGGTGATGCTGCGATTATCTCTGATGAAAGTTTCGAAGTTGGATCCGACGATGACTCGTTTATATCTGGATCGTCACTTTCTGTATCAGAGTATGAGCCCGATGGTGATCCTGATCGGTCTAATTGTTCTGCTAGCAGTGGTGCTGATAGTGATACTTCGTCAGCCACTTCGCTTGACGAGGACGGTGACGTTGAGTACGATGATGGTGAGTTTGGTGGTGGTGATAGCGATGACGATGAGCGTGATGACGATTCTGATGATGATTGGTGTGATGAGGGTGGTGGTGGTCATGAGTGTAGCGATATTGTTGCTGATGCATCGATTTTGCTTCCCCATCGCCAGTCTACCATAGACATTCCTTTGTCGGGTCTCTGCTTTACGAATTTCTGTGGTAGTGTTTACGTGAAAATTCTCCGAGTCTATGCTCACGCTTCTATGGGCGATTCGAGAAGTATGGGCCTGATTTTGGTCGATAGACATGTAAGTCTCTACACTCGGATTATGTACTGTGTTATTTATTTGGTTATTGTATGCTTAAAGAGAAACGTCGTCAAAACTAAATTTTTATGCATAGGGTGTGAAGGTCGAGGCGACTGTCGATTATGAGCTGTATGATAAGTTTGTGTCCATAGTTACACAAGATGTGTGGGTGACTATACATGACTTTGGAGTTATACCACAAGTTGGTTCTCTCCGGACAACTTCTCATGGTTTCAAGATGTGGTTTACGCCGTTGACGTTTGTTCGTGAGAGTACTTTTAGGTGTCTACGAAGTTTTTTTGATTTTGTTCCTTTTCAGCGGATAGTGGATCGTGTTCATGACAGTGATTATTTAGTTGGTATTGGCCTTTGTTTTAATTGTTGGATCGTATATTATGTCTTATATATCGTTGCTGTATAAAGTATCCCTGTATTTTATCCATGTTCCGTAATTTTTGCAGATTTAGTTGGTGAGGTTGTTCGTGTGGGCGATTTTAGTCTGCTAGGTCACGATTCAGGTGACAGGCGGTTATTCCCTCCGTGTGATGATCCTGCATGGACCATCGTGTTTGATATTCGTGATGAAAGGTATTTCGATATTTTGTCTTCGCTGTTTGGTTTTGATATTTTGAACGTTTTGTTTCAGATGATATATCGCTTAATTCATATTAGTCATGTCATTATTCAATGTTCGTTGTCTGGACATATGGCTTCGCGTTTTTACGACGATTGGAATGCCGCACGTGGTGACATCGTTGTGTTTGTTATAAGATAGGGTCTTGTGGATTATTTTTGAGGTAATTTTGTATGGTCTGTTATTTGTTTAGTTCTACATCTTTTTGGTTTTATGTATTGATTTTTATCTATTTGTGTTTAGGTAGGGTAGTTGTTTCGGCGACGGCTTGTACTCGCGTCATGTTGAATCCTTTGATACCCAAGATTGAGAAGTTTAAGACTAGGTTCGTCTAATATCTCATGTCTAGGTTTGGGGTTTAGGGTGTGGTGACTTGCTACTGGGATTATATTGTTGTTGGTGGTAATTGTTTATGATTTGACGTTGCTAGGTTACCAAGAAAGAGGCGTCGTCTGTGTCTGAGCAATGACAGGGCTGATGTCTGATGTGTGCATGGAGTTTTTTTATTTAACAAGAGTGGCTATTTGGTGGACTTTGTAATATTTGGTGTCTTTGCATCCGACTGTAATAAAATTTGGAGTTTTTTTAACCAGTTCGAAAGTGGTTGGGTATATAACTAACATGTATAATATTTTAATTTAATACTTATGAGGAGAAAACTGGAGTGGCGTGCGTATCAATCATTGTTATCGTTTTAAAACTCGCATTTGTTTTTCAAATATTATTATTGTTGTCGTGCCTGTGATAGATGTGTTGTTTATTATGTATTGTTTAGAACGGTGTTTTGTACTGATATCTCATAAAGGAAAAAAAATGGATGCACGTTCCTTCAGACACATGCCACTAAACGTGACTTTAAAGCCCAATTTTTAAAAATCCATTCTTCAAGATCCGATTCTCTGATTGAAGCCCAAATCTATTTGTTTAGGGGCGTTAGTTGCTTGAGAACCTAGGTTAGATGCCACATTATGTTTGATCTTTGGAAAACATATGTCTACCTATATGTTATTTCTTTGTAATATTTTACTCGTTTGTGTTTTATTTCTTGTGTATAAATTAAAAGGAATAATTAGGAAGAGATATTTTCCTTAACTATACGAATATAGGGATGTAGGTTTAGAATCATAGTCATACGAATATAGGGATGTAGGTTTAGAATCGTAGTCTTATATATATTGGCTTATATCAACAAATTTAATACATGCTAAGCTTTTGCCAGTTTTGTAGTAACTCTCCTTATTCTTCGGTTGGTGTTCACGGACGGCTGATGTCTCACTTGCTTTCGACAGCTGTTCATAGGAAATATCGCAGCATTATTTTTGATGTATCAGAGCTAGATCCGAGTTTTTATAAATGGAGTATGCGAGTTAAAGTGCTTCGTATATTTAGGCACTTAAACGAGATTGATGAATTGATAAACCTGATATTGGTTGATCGTAAAGTAAGGCGTTTTGATATATGAATATTTTGCTTTACTCCTTTTTAGTGCGTCGTGGGCTGAGTTGATTATTGTTTTTGTTGATTATGAAGGGTGATAAGATCCATGCAACTTTGTGTAAAGAAATTGGTGATATTTTTGAGACGCGGATCAAAGAAGGTGACTGGGTTCTCTTTACTAGTTTTGATCTTTTGGCTGTGGTTGGTGGGTTTCTTCCGGTTGCCCACGCTTTTAGGGCGCAGTGCACTCCAAGAACGAAATTTTTTTCTATTCCTCCACTAGGCGTTGGTGATTATTTCTCTTTTGCTGATTTTAGCAGCATTAAAGCTGGACTATTGGATCCAGACGTGTGTGTTGGTGAGTGGATGTTATTAAGAGGTTTTGTTTAGTTTACGCATATCTATTATGTTCTAATTTGTTTTTAATTCGATATGATTGGCCAAGTCGTGAATGTTGGAAACTTCCTAGAGCGTAACTCAAATTCTGTTAACAGGCGTCGCGGTGTATGTTTCGATCTTCTTGATCATAGGTATGTGTTATTAGATTATAGTGTATTTTAGCTCTTTCAGGTGTATCTTGGCTTAATTTGAAGTTGCGATATACGTGAATTATATGGTGTTATACATAAATGATCAGGTTTTCACGTTTACCCGTTGTGTTGAAGATGGACCACTCTGAAGTTTTTTTAAAGAAGTTAGGAGAGTGCAGACAAGACGTTGTTATATGTGTAATCAGATTTGCTTCTATTTTTCTTAGCAAGGGTGTTTGGAGAGCTACTGCTACTTACGAATGCACGCAAATTTTATTGGATCCTCTTCTTACAGAAGTCGAATCTTTACGAGAGATGATAATGGAACACGAATACCTAAATCAGTTGGTTTCACTGTGATGATCTTTTAGGTTTATACTTATGTTGTTTTATATCCTTTATTTTTTTATTTTTAGACTGATTAGTAAATTTCTAATTCCGTGTTAAAGTTTTCTGGCAATGAATATCGTTATGCAAAACTTCTTATTATTTTGTGATTATTACTGGTTTATATTTTTCGACAAAAAAAGGTTTTCCGTTCCGTTTCTGTTATTAGTTTGGTTCGAGTTACCGTGATTATTTTGGATGTAGTGTTTATGTTATTGAATGTAATAAAAATAAATTAGTATTTTTTACACGAATGTTTTAACATATCGGTTTGGCTAGAAGTATTATTGTCTAGAAAATAAAACCCTACCTATCACGTTCGAGTTGTATAGAAAAATAAAACCCTAGCTATCATGTTCGAGTTGTATAAAAAATAAAACCCTAGCTATCACGTTCGGGATCGGTGTGTCTATATATAAACGATAATTTCTTATATTTATTCGTGGTAGGATAGGCACATTGGCAAAAAGGTAAGACGGCTGTTGTATGAGATGTGTTTTATTTACATACATGTTCTTGGTGATATATTAGGTTATTTATTGTATTATGTTCATGTGGTTTTTCTAATTTAGTTGAACGTTGGCAGGGACTTGGTGGATATGACAATTTTACCGTTCCATCTACCGCAAAACCAGCATGTGATATTCACGGATAATGATCTAGATAAAGATGGTGAGCTGGTCGTTAGGAGAACTCGGTTTTTGGCTTGGATGGATTGTAACAGATGGTATCCGGAAGCGAGGAGACTTCTCTACACGGAATTACCAATGGAGTTCTGTTGGCATCCTACGATTAAAGAGTGGCTCCCCCGTCGCCGTCGTAGGCACGTAGAGGATAGAGTGCGGCTTCCATACGTGAAACAACAACATGGCGAGATCTATTGCCTAAGAAATTTGTTAGACGTTGTTAGAGGGGCCACCTCATTCAGAGACATCCAAACAGTGAATGGTGTTTTATATCCAACGTTCGCACAAGCATATGAAGCACGTACTGCTTTAGGGTTGATTGCTCCACCGGTGGCTCTAGATTAGACGATTTTGTGTTAAGAGTTCCACGCTTTATTTGTCCTTTAGGTATTTATTGCATTTGTTCTATGGTTTTGGTGTTTAAATTTTCACGGTTTATGTACCATTTTATCTATATGTTATTAGAGTCGCGATTACTACAAAGACCTTATCTTTACGTTATTAGATTGTTAATCTAAGCAATAGATGATTTATTGGATTTTATGCACTTGCCAAAATACGCATACACAATGGTTGAAACTAACATGCTTTGTTATCTCTTTTTTCGCAAATTTCGTATATAATATTTATAATGTAGCCTGCATATTGACGATTATCAGTATGTTACAGATCAAAGATACCCGATGGCCAAAACTATGTCTTGTACTTTAACCATATTGCTAAAATGGGTAGCTCTACATGAAACTTGGGTTTCGTATTTTATTTATTTATAAACTGGACATTGAACATATTGTTTGTAAATAATCCACCAATTGTGTTGATGATCTCTGATCTGTTTTAGTGTTTTCGTTTTCTTGATATGTATGTTTCGTAAACACAATCTTAATCTTTGTTTTTGTGAGATTTATTTTTATCTCTATCACCGAAAAGCAATATATTTTGTGGTTTCGTGTGTCCACATATGCCGTCTGTGTTATCAATATGTAAAATTTCCAGATCCATATTAGATAATAATAATTTGCGTATTTTGAAAACACCTTTAGATATGTATAATTTACATATTTTATTTACATATTTTTGTATCTCCTCCGTTAGTTTTATGGTATTATTTGGAAAGTCTTCGTTGTTATCACTATCTTTGTGGGATATATACATTTTCGGGATTTTATATGTATATCTTCTATTTATTAACGAATTTTAATAGTCGCTAATATAGAACAAATATGTATTGTCGGTCTTATATTGTGTGTATATATATATATATATATATATGCGTCTTAGGTCACATTCAATTATTCAGCATACCATTATTCTTTAGAGAAAACTGCGATGTCGATTTTTAGCAGAAAGCCTTCTCTTTCCGTCCTTATCAAAGGGCTTCATCCACCCTCTGACAATTACAAGATAAGAGTTCGTGTACTCAGGCTCTGGGATGGCTTCAAAGGCAAGGGAGGAAGTAGTCTCGAGATGGTCTTGGCTGATCAAGAGGTAATGATTATACTATAATTAAACTGCTGTTGTAGAAACTACGAGCCTAAAATTTCTAATACCGGTCGTATTCTTTTTGTTTTAGGGTGATAGGATCCATGCAACTGTTGAGAAAGAGCATGCTAAGGTCTTTGCCAAAGAACTAAAAGAAGGTCAACCTGTATTCATCAACACTTTCAAGATTACTGAAAACCAAGGGGATTATCGGACATTTCGGTCCCAGTATAAAATAATTGTTTACTCCACTACAAGCGTTACAAAGTGTTTGGATTTTGATCGTAGTTATTTAGTTGGTAAGTGAACATGAGACACAGATTGTTTTAAGTTCTAATAAATATTTCTTAGATATATTTAACCAATATAAGTTGTGTTTTGTGTGTGATCAGACACTATTGGCCAGATTGTATACGTGGGCCATGTCGAGGAAACCAAGGCCCAGGGGAAGCCCCGATCTAGGCTCAAGTTTGGCCTTAGAGATACTGAGTGAGTCTAAATAAATATCCCATGTTGGTAACGTACACAAAACTCATTACAATTTATTAATCGTCGTTTTATTTTCCGTGTACTTCAGGGGTAGGCGATTGGAGTGTGTTTTCTGGGGAGATTATGCCAAGCAAGTTTCAGTGTACACAAAACAGAATGCCACTTCTGTTGTTGTTTGTGTTATTATGTTTGCAAGTGTTAGGGAATATCGTGGTGAGTTTGTTTTTGGAGTTTGTACCTCAAATATCTGTTGTTCTGGAACGGACGTGACTTATGTCTATCTTAATTTTGAAATCTTGCAGGGGAGGTGAACATTACAAATTCCTTGGATACCACAAAGATCTTTTTTAACACAAAAGATTTTTATACGAAGGAGTTTTTGTCCAAGTATGTTGATTTTAATATTTTGTTTTATCTTTTTGTCTTCGAATTTTTTGATTACTGTTCACTTCGTCTGACTGGTATTATTAATTCAATAGACTACCGACGGATAAGATACAGTTGGTGCCTACCGACGATGCCACGTCTACCGTTTCAGAAGATCTTGTGTATGAAGAGTTCTTGGGTTTTAAGTATATGCGTGTATCTATTAGTGGTCTCCATGATTGTGACAAGGTATGATTATACGTTTTAATGTTCTTTTGGTTTTGTTGTTCTGGTCGAATCTAGCCTTATATATATTTTGTGTGAAGGCGGGGAAGTTTGTGACATTAGCGACAGTGGCGTCTCTTGGTAATAACAACAATTGGTACTACATAGCGTGCAAGAAATGCAACAAGAAAGTTTACCCTTATCCGGATAAGTTTGATGAGCTCGATCGACCCGTTTGGAAATGTCTACAATGCAAAAAAGATGTTGCTAACGTTGTTGCGAGGTATTCACTTGGTAACATTTGTATTTTTGTAATTACTGATTCGATGATCTTGTGTATTTCCCGTTTTTTGTTTTTACTATTTTATGTTATATTAAAGTGTACTGATGTATCTGTAGCTATTTTATTGTGCTGAATGTTTCGGACGCGTATGGTGGTTACGCGAGTTTCTTGCTTTTTGATCCATTGGGGAAGAGGTTTATTGGAAAAACCGCGGAGGAGTTGTATGACGAGCCTGTTGAAGTAAGGTTCTTTTTATCCTGTGAAATTGGACGAACAATGTTATGGTCCTTTTGCTGATTATTGTTCCTTTTGTGAAACAAATATAGGATGGTACAGTGGCTCTGCGACCATCTTTAGCGAGTCTGATAGGTAAGGAGATGCTTTTCAAAATCGCCGTTTCTGAGGCCAATGTGAACAAGGTCAAGTCATCCTTTGTTGTTGACCTTATTTTAAAGGATGAATATATGATCGAGAAGTATCTTGACGAGGTCAACTCGCAGGTAGTTTCTTTGTGTGTTCTAAATATTACCATGACAATTTGTAAGTTTGTTGTTGTAATAGTTGTGTGTTTTTGTAGGCACCTATTATTGTGGGGGAAGATACAGGTTCGAGTGATGATTCTGGTTTGGCGTCGGTTTCTACACCTGCGTCCAAAAGGTGACGAGAAGAGCACGAGGACGGTGAACTCGCAGATCAACGATCGGCTACTAAGGCTACACTCGATGAGAGTGGCTGACTATTCGTTTGAAGTTTAGTATTTATTTATGATTATACTTATGTTGCTTTGGTTTAAACTTATAATTTTTGGCATTGTTTCGATTTGGTTTTGAGTTTTACGACGATTGCTATTATTTATTAATTTATATTTTATTGTGTTCACGATACGGTTTTGTGGTTTAAATGGATTAGTAAATCTTATTTTGCAGCTGGAAACCGATGTTTTTACGATTTACTTTGGGTCTAAATATTTCTGGAATAATTTATTTATTAATAACACGATGGCCCAATTAAAGCAAAATATGACCTATTATTGGGTCTTGGTTTACACAACATGGTCCATTATAATAATCCGACTAATGGTTAACTATTTAGTTCAATGTAGATACCGGATGGGTCTATAATAGTCCTTGACGTGGCCCATAAAATCATATCTTTATGACACGGTTCTTTCTGATGTCTTGGTTACGCTGATTTTTTCTATTGTTTAGCGTTGTTGTTTCTCGAGAATTCTATACATTGATTAGCGAGGTTTTAGTTCTTATAAATATCTGCTATTTAGTATTATTATAATTGTAACTTTTTGTGGTATTGATTAGTAATAATATTTCCGTTTATTTCTGAGGTGGTATATAATCTCAAATATAATTTTATCCGAGAATTCTATCCTGAAAGCTTTCATTCACTGTTGTGCACGATTTGCTATTAAAAAGGACAATTTCAATTACTCACAATTGTATTTGGTTACCAATCACTGTGCATTTGTGAAAATTGATTAGTCTGTCTGCATGTATATTCAAACCCTGTTTGTATTCTCGATGCATAGGCGTGGTTAGTCTATCCGGTTGTAGTATCCGGCGTTTTACAAGTCTTTAGAGCCACTGTTGTTTTTTTCAAGACATTTTGGAGATCAGCAAAAATTTCAACATTTCTGTTGCAGTATTGTTATATAAGAAATACATGGTTAATCACTTTGCTATTCAATTTGATTATTATCAATGGAAACTATTAATAAGAGCATCTCCAAGAGATCATTATATCCTCAAATTATAAGATTTTTGGTACTCCAAGAGATCCTTAATTTTTTAAAAATTTTGGTTTGCAATTCAGTTCTTATAGTTATATAATTTCACAAATAATTTTATTGATTATTCTAATTATCTGTTTGGTTCATATAATTATATACTTTGCGTATACATCTAGCTATAATGATGACGGAGATAAAATATATAGGAAACTCTGAGGAGATTCGGTATAAATATTTAAAATAATATAAATTGTTAAATATGTATATTATTATTGTCTTATTAATTGTGGCGGTTTAGTATTTCCCGGAAAAGGTATGTGTTTAAGTACCGTTTAGTTAATAGACACCACTCCATTCCCTATTAAAGACATCATCTAGAGAAAATTCTTGGACGTTTGCACAGAGAAAGTGGAAAGTTTATAACTTCGTGAATATTACAAACACTAATTCACGATATGTGAATCTATCATGCTCTGGCCGATTTGGAAGTTGGAAAGAGAGGATGCATGATATGTGTGCAGCTGCTTCGACTCTGGAAATCACATAACGATTTCGGAGATACGCTTGAGATAGTTTTTGCCGACTTTAAGGTTCGTCAAATACTACTTTTAGGTTAGGGTGATTTTTTTTTGTAGACCATCGTATTCTGAATTTTTACGAAGTTCTTAATTTTGTTCAATTTACTTTGAATCCAAATTTTTTTTCTAGGGTTTTCGAATTTCTGCTACGGTTATGCCCGATCATCTAGGAAAATACGAATCTGACCTCAACGAGGGTGATTGGTATCCTATTCGTTATTTTGATATCAAGCGAGTGTTGGGTGCGGTACGGATAGGCGACTATGATGTGAGGATCGAATTCTTGCATGGTACTAAAATCAGACCCACTTGGACAGGCGCTGAGGACCTGACTTTTGACTGTTGTAGATTTTATGACATCTTGACTGGTCTTGCCGATCCTCGGTATTTAGTTGGTATGTTTTTAAAAAACTATATGTATATTAGTTCTAAGAGTTTTGAATTTGGTTGCTTTGTATGTTCGTACTGTTATGGATCCTATTATAAACCTAATAATTCGTGATTTTTCCTCTGAGCGTCTAGATGTCGTCGGAGTAGTCCGTTCTGTTGGAAAGCTGCAAGAGATCGACCCCCACGCCTATGATGATTCACCATACTATCAGCGTTTCGAGTTACTCGACCACACGTGAGATCAGTGTTTTATTTTTGTTTGTATTTTGTTTTGTTAGAGCTTTAATATATATGTTGCTTTGTGTGGCAGTAAGGAAGACATCAAAATCGCATACAAGCGAGCTGAAGATGAACCGGTCATTTGCGTTCTGAGATTTTAGCAGATATGCAAGGCTAGAGGTATTATCTCTGATGATCTATCTAATATTGTGAATGTGATCCATGTAGTTGTCTAGAAAATAGTTACGCAGAATATTATTCGTTTGTGTTTATAGGTGATGAGATCCATTCGTACGTCCTTCGTTCATACAATCCATGTTCCCAATTTACGTTCAAACATGGTGGCGAGGATGTAAAGGAGTTTAAATCGAAGTGAATGATTTTTCGTCTTTCTTTATCATTATTTTGTCTCCGGCCTTACCAATATTGGAATTTATTGTTATTTCTTGCTTCTGACAATTGTATATTTTAAATTTGTTGTAGGCTCTCTCTCCGTGGACGTGATTAAAGTGTCTTCCTGTTACACCCGTCTGTCTAAGAACTTTTAATTTTATTCATGTTTTTGATAAGCATCGATTTTAGATGCTTTGTTGTGTTATTTTGGACCTAAGCTCTTTATGTTTTACTATTTCTTACCCAGTCCAGACTTATATTATCATTTTGCTAATTTTATCTTTTATCGTTTCGGATTTAATTAGACTGTTTATTTAAACTTGCGATCTATAGATGCGAAATAATTATTTAGATGTATTCGCATCCGTATGCATTTATTTGGTTGGATCGTCTCCGACCCAACCTTCATAATTTTCTGAAACGATTACCTAGATATATTTGCAGTTGGAACCATAAACTTTTTTATTACGAATTTTAGTACCTGTAATTCGTATTGCATAAGCACTTCACATATTTTCTCATAATAAATTAGATGTGCAAGTGAAAGCGTTTGTAGAATATAATATTATGATTTATTGATTAATTTTGATCGTAATATTTCATATAATGTTATTATATTGTTATTTATTAAATTTGGCAAAAAAATTTATTTTACTGTTATTTATTAATTTTGGAGAAATTGATTTTAGTGCAGAGATTATAGTGCCAAATTAGAAACCAATTAAATTAAAACTGATATGTACAACAGATGGAAATATATGTTGTTGGAGTAAAATATTATAGTGCAAAACATAAATTCTGTAAGGATTAGAACAGGGAAATTGATTGGAGCAAGACATCCCAAACCTTTATTTCTAAAAAGTGCAACCGTTAAAATAAGACATGGAAAGGTGCAACTGTTAAAATAATATTTATTGTGTCTATTTAGATGATTGGGTGTACGTTATCATATGATTATGATTAATACTCGCTACGTCCCTATGTGAACGTTTTGTGTTTTTAAAACAAGTTAAGAAACGCTTAATTATTGTCAGTGTCGTGTAATTTATTTTACGGTGGGGAAGTTTTTTCTTTAGGTAGCCAATACGAAACATTGTACTTTGACAAAATTTAGGTTGGTGGTATATTTGGAGTTGTAGACTTATTTATAAAATTACCAAGTTTTAAATAAATGTATTTGTATTTGATGTGATTGGTTTTTTTTTTTTTACAATTATGGATAGATTTGAGTCCTGTCACAAGTGTTGTTGTGTCTTTTCACGAAGATTTTGTTTGTAAGAAATTATTACTTTTTGAAAGACGATCACTTGATATTGTCACAACAATCTAAACGGTGTATATATTCACGACACGTCGACGTTTGGTTAGGTTGTAATGATGGTTAAATTTGAACTTTTATATGTTCCAGTTATTTCTTGAGATTCGATTTATGGTATTGATGGGCTCGCTTTTTGATATTTAGATAATCGCTTGGTTTATATTTTTAAAATTTGTCTCATTTAAGTTTTAAACTGTTTATATTCCAAATAATAGCCCTAAATTTCCTTTCTTTAGAAGTTTTTATTTCTCAAACGTATTTAGCCATACCAGATTAGGATTCATTGGCTTTGGTTCGTTCTCATTACATATGGAGAGACTGTTTAGAGATACCCTCCACGGTTTGCACCACAATGGGACCGTTCATGCGATANCAATTTATTAATTATATTTTTGTCTTTCGTGTATTTAAGGGGTAGGCAAATGGAGTGTGTTTTCTGGGGATATTACGCCAAACAAGTTTCAGAGTACACAAAACAGAATGCTACTTATGTTGTTGTTTGTGTTATTATGTTCGCAAGTGTCAGAGAATATCGTGGTGAGTTTCTTTTTGGAGTTTGTACCTCGGATATCTGTTGTTCTGGAACGGTTGTGATTTATGGCTATCTTGATTTTGAAATCTTGTAGGGAAGGTAAACATTACAAATTCCTTGGATACCACAAGGATCTCTTTTAACACGAAATATTTTTACACGAAGGAGTTTGTGTCTAAGTATGTTGATTTTAATCTTCTGCTTTATCTTTTTGTCTTCCAATTTTTTGATAACTTTGCACTTTGTCTGACTGGTATTATTAATTCAATAGACTACCGACGGATAAGATACAATTGGTTCCTACCGACGATGCCGCGTCTACTGTTTCGGATGATTTTGTGTATGACTAGTTCTTGGGTTTTAAGTATATGCGGGTATCGATTAGTGGTCTCAATGATTGTGACAAGGTATGATTATACGTTTTAATGTTCTTTTGGTTTTATTGTTATGGTCGGATCTAGCCTTATATATATTTTGTGTGAAGGTGGGAAAGTTTGTGACATTAGCAACTGTGGCGTCTCTTGGTAATAACAACAATTGGTACTACATAGCGTGCAAGAAATGCAACAAGAAAGTTTTCCCTTATCCGGATAAGTTTGATGAGCTCGATCGACCCGTTTGGAAATGTCTACAATGCAAAAAGGATGTTGCTAACGTTGTTGCGAGGTATTCACTTGGTAACATTTGTATTTTTGTAATTACTGATTCGATGATGTTGTGTATATCCCGTTTTTTTTTACTATTTTATGTTATATTAAAGTGTACTGATGTATCTGTAGCTATTTTATTGTGCTGAATGTTTCGGACACGTATGGTGGTTACGCGAGTTTCTTGCTTTTTGATCCATTGGGGAAGAGGTTTATTGGAAAAACCGCGGAGGAGTTGTATGACGAGCCCGTTGAAGTAAGGTTCCTTTTGTCATGTGAAATTGGACGACCAATGTTATGGTCCTTTTGCTAATTATTGTTCATTTTGTGAAACATATATAGGATGGTACAGTGGCTCTGCGACCATCTTTAGCGAGTCTGATAGGTAAGGAGATGCTTTTCAAAATCGCCGTTTCTGAGGCCAATGTCAACAAGGTCGAACCATCCTTTGTTGTTGACCTTATTTCAAAGGATGAATATATGATCGAGAAGTATCGTGATGAGGTCAACTCGCAGGTAATTTCTTTGTGTATTCTAAATATTACCATGCCAATTTGTAAGTTTGTTGTTGTAATAGTTGTGTGTTTTTGTAGGCACCTATTATTGTGGGGGAAGTTATAGGTTCGGGTGATGATTCTGGTTTGGCGTCGGTTTCTACATCCGTGTCCAAAAGGCGACGAGAAGAGCACGAGGATGGTGAACTCGCAGATCAACGATCGGCTACTAAGGTTACACTCGATGAGAGTGGCTGACTATTCGTTTGAAGTTTAGTATTTATTTATGATTATACTTATGTTGCTTTTGTTTAAACTTATAATTTTTGGAATTGTTTCGATTTGGTTTTGAGTTTTACGACGATTGTTATTATTTACTAATTCATATTTGAATGTGTTCACGATACGGTTTTTGTGATTTAAATGGATTAGTAAATCTTATTTTGCATCTGGAAACCGATGTTTTTACGATTTACCTTGGGTCTAAATATTACTGGAATAATTTATTTATTAATAACACGATGGCCCAATTAAAGAATAATATGACCTATTATAATAGTAGTTTAGGGCCCTTTAGTCGCTTATGCCCTTGAGTTCAAATTGGGTTCTTATTGGGTCTTGATTTACATAAATTGGCCCATTATAATAGTCCGACTAATGGTTAACTATTTAGTTCAATGTAGATACCGGATGGGTTTATAATAGTCTTTGACGTGGCCCATAAAATCATATCTTTATGACCCGGTTCTTTCTAATTTCTTGGTTACGCTGGTTTTTACTATTGTTTAGCATTGTTGTTTCTCGAGAATTATATACATTGATTAGCGAGGTTTTAGTTCTTATAAATATCTGCTATTTAGTATTATTATAATTATAACTTTATGTGGTATTAATTAGTAATAATATTTCCGTTTATTTCTGAGGTGGTATATAATCTCAAATATAATTTTATCCAAGAATTCTATCCTGAAAGCTTTCATTCACTGTTGTGCACGATTTGCTATTAAAAAGGACAATTTCAATTACTCACAATTGTATTTGGTTACCAATCACTGTGCACTTGTGAAAATNCTTTTTGTTGAAACCATGATTTGATGTCCACTGGAGTGTAGATCGCAATGTTAATTTTTTGGTAATTTTAACTTAGGGTCTGAGAATCGGTGCCACGATACTGCCTAGAGAAGTGCCAATTTACGAAAACAGAATCAGGGAAGGTGACTAGAAAGTCTTCTTTGGTTTCCGCGTGAAACATTCTGTTGGTATCTTGAAAACTACTAGACACATGTACCAAATTGTGTTGAAAAACTCTACTATCCTTGAGGACATTACTCCCAAATATGATCGTTTATTTTTGGATGCTCAGATTATTCAAGATGTTATTATTGGTTAGTGATTGTACCTATGTTAGGCTTAAGTTAATGTCTGCTTTGTCAAGTTTGATACCTGATTCCATCCGTTCGTTATTTGTTCTTTTAGACTTGGTTGGGTGTGTCTCTTCTGTTGGATATCTTTTTGGTGATGATGTTGAAACTTACAAATTGGCTTTCAGTCTCATAGACGAAGAGTAAGTTTATATATAGTCCTATGGACTTTGTTATCATTTTAAAATGTCAATTATATCTTGGATTAGAAATATATAACACCAAAGTACTTTTCTTTCACGAATTTTCAGTGGCTATATTGTAACGTGTAATGCTTCTGGGTCGGTGGCTAAAGATATCCATGATCGGTGGGCACTGGACCGCCGTTATCCCAAGATATGCGTCTTGCGATTCTGGAAGATTCATGTGTATATGTGTAAGACTATATTATCAAGTTTGTACATAGGTATGTATTGTTCTTCTGCCTAATTTTGAATGACGTATTATACTGTTACAACATGTAGGTGGTGCTGTTACAGAACGTTGTCTAAAATCGTTTCGTGGCTGTTCCGAGTTTCACTTGGATCCACCTATTCCCGAGGTTACGGAGTTTAGAGACAGATGATAAATATCTATTAGTAGAATATCGTTAATACTGGCATTGATGTCGTTACTATATCTATATTGTTCTGATGTCGATCTATAATCCGATCCTTGCAGGTATCTACTCCGTACTGACGATGGTTCGGTCATTGATTGATGAGGCACTTGGCACTGGATGTCCACACATTATATGATACATTACCACGATCGATGGAAACAAGTATAGTTGTTGCTGTAAAACTTGGACTATTTGTTCTGATATATGTTTTGTATTATGTTTTTTGTTGATATTTTCAGATTATATCGTTAGTTCATTAACGCTGTTTAGCATATTTGTCTGTCTAATTGCATTAGTAGATAAATGGAAAAAGGTTGTATTAGCAATAGTTGATAGCGGGATTATTTCTTTTACCACTTCCAATTAATCCCAACTACTCATATCATTGTAGTATTTGAGATATCGAATCCACAGGGACTAAAGATTGCAACACTAGAGATACAAGACACAAACTAATCTAGAGCAAATTGTTTTTGGGGTTTTTGTCTAAACTAGAAATGGAAGAAATGCAAGAAGGAAACTAAATTAAAAGCATTGGATCATGGGTTCAACTATCATGAGAACTAGATAACAATCAAACAATGATATCAAAGATTGAATTAAACAAGCCAGCTCTATGCCTAGAACACTAATTGAAGATTAATCCATGATGTGTGGTAATAATCCCTTCACTAATCACTCTAATGAACTAATGATGTTTTAGCATTAGAATAATTAGCAAGCATTAAGTTCAAGTCTAAATAGCATGATAAACACCCTAGACAACTAATGATGTGTTAGGCTAGGTATGTAAATCTCATAAAAGGTTTGGTTCATGCATTTCATCGAACACCTTTCGGGCATGAAATTACCCAGGGCCTAAATCACTTTTCTCAAAGCTAATCTAGCATTAAGAGCAACCTAAATGAAGAATTTAGCAAGATGCAACCTAAATCATCATCATCTAACCATCAATTCGTCCTAATCTAGCATTGCCCATGATCCAACTAAAATCTAAGAACTAAGCATTAAGAAAAGCTAAATAAAAGAACTAAAATCTAAGAACTAAGCATTAAGAAAAGCTAAATGAAAGAACTAAAATCTAAGAACTAAGCATTAAGAAAAGCTAAATAAAAGAACTAAAATCTAAGAACTAAGCATTAAGAAAAGCTAAATAAAAGACATAAACATAAATATAAAAGATAAATGTGAAGAATCCTTCACTAGAGTGGCATGATTCATGAAGAACAATCCAAAATATCAAAGAGGGAGTTTGGATCTAAACCCAACTCTAGAGAGAAGAAAACTTAGAATAAAAATTAGGTTTNGTTGTGCACGATTTGCTATTAAAAAGGACAATTTCAATTACTCACAATTGTATTTGGTTACCAATCACTGTGCACTTGTGAAAATTGATTAGTCTTTCTGCACGTATGTTCAAATCATGTTTATGTTCTCGATGCATATGCGTGGTTAGTCTATCCGGTTGTAGTATCTGGCGTGTCACAAGTCTTTAGAGTCACTGTTGTTTTTTCCAAGACATTTTAGAGATCTGCAAAAAATTCAACCTTTCTGTTGCAGTATTGTTATATACGAAATATATGGTTAATCACTTTACTATTCATATTGATTATTATCAATGGAAACCATTAATAAGAGCATCTCCAAGAGATCAATAGATCCTCAAATTATAAAATTTTGGTACTCCAAAAGATCCTTAATTTTTAAAGATTTTTTGGTTTGCAATTTAGTTCTTATTGTTATATAATTTTACAAATAATTTTATTGATTATTTTAATTATCTGTTTAGTTCATATAATTATA
Source organism: Alliaria petiolata (assembly GCA_020283515.1). Taxonomy (NCBI): domain Eukaryota; kingdom Viridiplantae; phylum Streptophyta; class Magnoliopsida; order Brassicales; family Brassicaceae; genus Alliaria; species Alliaria petiolata. Next base: position 19,743,689 of record JAHZTW010000002.1, read on the forward strand.
TACATTGCGTATAGATCTACCTATAATGATGACGAAGATAGAATATATAGGAAAATCTGAGGAGATTGGTATAAATATTTAAAATAATATAAATGGTTAAATATGTATATTATTATTGTCTTATTAATTTTGGCGGTTTAATATTTCCCAAAAAAGGTATGTGTTTAAGTAGCGTTTAGTTAATAGACACCGCTCCATTCCCTATTAAAGACATCATCTAGAGAAAACTCTTGGACGTTTGCACAGAGAAAGTGGAAAGTTTATAACTTCGTGAATCTTACAAACGATAATTCACGATATGGGAATCTATCATACTCTGGCCAATTTGGAAGTTGGAAAGAGAGGATGCATGATATGTGTGCAGCTGCTTCGACTCTGGAAATCACATAACAATTTCGGAGATACGCTTGAGATGGTTTTTGCCGACTTTAGGGTTCGTCAATTACTACTTTTAGGTTAGGGTGATTTATTTTGTAGGCCATCGTATTCTGAATTTTTACGAAGTTGTTAATTGTTCAATTTACTTTGAATCCAAATTTTTTCTCTAGGGTTTTCGAATTTCTGCTACGGTTATGCCCGATCATCTAGGAAAATACGAACCTGACCTCAAGNAATTGTTCAATTTACTTTGAATCCAAATTTTTTCTCTAGGGTTTTCGAATTTCTGCTACGGTTATGCCCGATCATCTAGGAAAATACGAACCTGACCTCAAGGAGGGTGATTGGTATTCTATTCGTTATTTTGATATCAAGCGAGTGTTGGGTGCGGTACGAATTGGCAACTATGATGTGAGGATCGAATTCTTGCATGGTACCGAAGTCAGGCCCACTTGGACAGGCGCTGAGGACCTAACTCTTGACTGTTGTAGATTTTATTACATCTTGACTGGTGTCGCCGATCCTTGGTATTTAGTTGGTATGTTTTTTAAAATATATATATATATATATATATATATATATATATATATATATTAGTTCTAAGAGTTTTGAATTTGGGTTGTTTTGTATGTTCGTACTGTTATGGATCCTATTATAAACCTAATAATTAGTGATTTTTCCTCTGAGCATCTAGATGTTGTCGGAGTAGTCCGTTCTGTTGGAAAGCTGTAAGAGATCGACCCCCAGGCCTATGATGATTCACCATACTATCTGTGTTTCGAGTTGCTCGACCACACGTGAGATCAGTGTTTTGTTTTTGTTTCTATTTTGTTATGGATCCTATTATAAACCTAATAATTCATGATTTTTACTCTGAGCGTCTAGATGTTGTCGGAGTAGTCCGTTCTGTTGGAAAGCTGCAAGAGATCGACCCCCAGGCCTATGATGATTCACCATAATATCTGCGTTTCGAGTTGCTCGACCACACGTGAGATCAGTGTTTTGTTTTTGTTTCTATTTTGTTTTGTTAGAGCTTTAATATATATGTTGCTTTGTGTGGCAGTAAGGAAGGCATTTTACCGTGTATTGCCCGTGGATATCTCGCCAAAGACATCGAAATCACATACAAGCGAGCTGAAGATGAACCGGTCATTTGCGTCCTGAGGTTTTGGCAGATATGCAAGGCTAGAGTTATTATCTCTGATGATCTGTCTAATATTGTGAATGCGAACCATGTAGTTGTCTAGAAAATAGTTATGCAGAATATTATTCGTTTGTGTTTATAGGTGATGAGATCCATTCGTACGTCCTTCGTTCATACAATCCATGTTCCCAATTTACGTTCAAACATGGTGGCGAGGATGTAAAGGTGTTTAAATCGAAGTGAGTGATTTTTCGTCTTTCTTTATAATTATTTTGTCTACGGTCTAACCAATATTGGAATTTATAGTTATTTCTTGCTTCTGACAATTGTATATTTTAAATTTGTTATAGGCTCTCTCTCCGTGGACGTGATTAAAATGTCTTCCTGTTACACCCGTCTGTCTAAAAACTTTTTATTTTACTCATGTTTTTGATAAGCATTGATTTTTGATGCTTTGTTGTGTTATCTTGGACCCAAACTCTGTTTTATTATTTCGTATCCAGTCCAGACTTATATAATCATTTTGCTAATTTTATCTTTTATCGTTTGGCTTCGGTTAGACTATTTATTTAAACCTGCGATCTATAGATGCGAAATAATTATTTAGATGTATTCGCATCCGTATGCATTTATTTGGTTGGATCGTCTCCGACCCAACCTTCATAATCTTCTGTAACGATTACCTAGATATATTTGCAGTTGGAACCTTAAACTTTTATATTACGAATTTTAGTACCTGTAATTCGTATTGCATAAGCACTTCACATGTTTTCTCATAATAAATTAGATGTGCAAGTGAAAGCGTTTGTAGAATATGATATTATGATTTATTGATTAATTTTGATCGTAATATTTCATATAATGTTATTTTATTGTTATTTATTAAATTTGGAGAAATTTTATTTTACTGTTATTTATTAAATTTGGAGAAATTGATTTTAGTGCAGAGATTATAGTGTCAAATTAGAAGCCAATAAAATTAAAACTGATATGTACAACAGATGGAAATATATGTTTTGGAGCAAAATATTATAGTGCAAAACATAAATTCTGTAAGGATTAGAACAGGGAAAATGATTGGAGCAAGACATCCCAAACCTTTATTTCTAAAAAGTGCAACCGTTAAAATAAGACATGGAAAGGTGCAACTGTTAAAATAATATTTATTGTGTCTATTTAGATGATTGGGTGTACGTTATCATATAATTATGATTAATACTCGCTACGTCCCTAATATGTGAACATTTTGTGTTTTTAAAACAAGTTAAGAAACGCTTAATTATTGTCAGTGTTGTGTAATTTATTTTACGGTGGGGAAGTTTTTTTTTTTTAAGTAGCCAATACCAAACATTGTACTTTGACAAAATTTAGGTTGGTGGTATATTTGGAGTTGTAGACTTATTTATAAAATTACCAAGTTTTAAATAAACGTATTTGTATTTGATGTGATCGGCGTTTTTGTACAGTTATGGATAGATTTGAGTCCTGTCACAAGTGTTGTTGTGTCTTTTCACGAAGATTTTGTTTGTAGAAAATTATTACTATTTGAAAGACGATCACTTGATATTGTCACGATAATCTAAACGGTGTATATATTCACGACACGTCGACATTTGGTTAGGTTGTAATGATGGTTAAATTTGAACTTTTATATGTTCCAGCTATTTCTTGAGATTCGACTTTTGGTATTGATGGGCTCGCTTTTTGATATTTAGATAATCGCTTGGTTTATATTCTTAAAATTTGTCTCATTTAAGTTTCGAACTGTTTATATTCCAAATAATAGTCCTAAATTTCGTTTCTTTAGAAGTTTTTATTTCTCAAACGTATTTAGCCATACCAGATTAGGATTCATTGGCTTTGGTTCGTTCTCATTACATATGGAGAGACTGTTTAGAGATACCCTTCACGGTTTGCACCACAATGGGACCGTTCATGCGATAGATGTGAAAGTCATTCGATTATGGCGTGTACCTTACACGAATGGTCAAGATGGTATCGAGATGATTCTTCAAGACGAAAATGTTATCGAAACCGTATCCTATTAAGTGTATGAATACTTTAGGTTATAGATCGCAATCTTAAGTTTTTGGTAATTTTATCTTAGGGTTTGAGAATCGGTGCCACGATACTGCCTAGAGAAGTGCCAATTTACGAAAACAGAATCAGGGAAGGTGACTGGAAAGTCTTCTTTGGTTTCCGCGTGAAACATTATGTTGGCATCTTGAAAACTACTAGACACATGTACCAGATCGTGTTGAAAAACTCTACTATCCTTGAGGACATTACTCCCAAAAACGATCGTTTGTTTTTGGATGCTCAGAGTATTCAAGATGTTATTGGCTTCGGTTTAGACCCTACTGTGTTAATTGGTTAGTGATTGTACCTATGTTAGGCTTAAGTTAATGTGTCCTTTGTCAAGTTTGATTCTTGATTCCATCCGTTCGTTATTTGTTCATTTAGACTTGGTTGGGTGTGTCTCTTTTGTTGGATATCTTTTTGGTGATGATGTTGAAACTTACAAATTGGCGTTCAGTCTCATAGACGAAGAGTAAGTTTATATATAGTCCTATGGACTTTATTATCATTTGAAATGGTCAATTATATCTTGGATTAGAAATATATCACACCAACCTACTTTTCTTTCACGAATTTTCAGTGGCTATATTGTAACGTGTAATGCTTCTGGGTCGGTGGCTAAAGATATTCATGATCGGTGGGCACTGGACCGTCGTTACCCCAAGATATGCGTCTTGCGATTCTGGAAGATTCATGTGTATATGTGTAAGACTATATTATCAAGTTTGTACATAGGTATATATTGTTCTTCTGCCTAATTTTGAATGACGTATTATACTGTTAGAACATGTAGGTGGTGCTGTTACAAAACGTTGTCTAAAATCGGTTCGTGGCTGTTCCGAGTTTCACTTGGATCCACCTATTCCCGAGGTTACGGAGTTTAGAGACAGGTGAGAAATATCAATTAGTCGAATATCGTTAATACTGGCATTGGTGTCGTTACTATATCTATATTGTTCTGATGTCGATCTATAATACGATCCTTGCAGGTTTCTACTCTGTACTGACGATGGTTCGCTCATTGATTGATGAGGCACTTGGCACTGGATGTCCACACGTTATATGATACATTGTTAATACCACGATCGATGGAAACAAGTATAGTTGTTGCTCTAAAACTTGGACTATTTGTTCTTATATGTGTTTTGTATTATGTTTTTTGTTGATATTTTCTGATTATATCGTTAGTTCATCAACGCTGTTTAGCATATTTGTCTGTCTAATTGCATTAGTAGATAAATGGATAAATGTTGCATTAGTAATAGTATAGATTTCCAGCTTTTACGTTACAAAACAATGCTATTAGGCCCATGTCGGTTTATGTAGAACTTCTAAAGCCCGTATTACAAATAGATATATACCAATACTATGAAGCCCATACATTATGACAATTAATAATCATTTCTATGCCCATATAATAATAAGTTTAAATTATTGAGATATTAATTATTTGCCCTGTAGCTTTTTATTAAGTTATCCGGTATTTTGTGTTATAATTATCGAGAATTGTTAGTACGTAAAATTTCTTAACTGATTCCATGTTTATATATATTTTATATAGATAGGTATGAATATTTTATATTTTATATAGATAGTTATGGATATTTTATATAGATAGGTATGGATAAGTTAAATATCTAAACATAATTATGTTAATATTAACAAATTCGTAATTGGATATTTTGGATATCACGCGAGTTTACATTAATATGTGGTTTGCTGTATTAGACCTAGGTTCTTATGTATATATATATATATATATGTGTGTACATATATGCCTTCGTCGCTATAAACTATTTTATTCTGTTATGAACCAGAATACAACCAATATGTCGAGAACGAGTGGTGTTTGCGCTGCGGTCGGTATGTCTTTGAATTTATATTGAGTTATGATTAAGCATGTGTATAAAATAAGTTGTGTTGCTAGAATGATACAATTAGGCATGAATTCAACAGAATTTAGCCTGGACAATTTTAGTTATTGGTTTATATTATATTCCTATTGTCGGTAGTTGTTAAGCTCAAAACTCGATATACAAGTCGTGTTTGTAGACCATGAGTTAGCCTAAGTTTACGTATAAATTTTTTTTCTACTGCTCGGGTTTGGTTCTAATGTGATTCGGTTGTATGCAACAGCTTTGGACGGAGTTCCAGAGGAAAACCCTCTTCACGTGTGTGATAGCTTGAGCGAAGCCAAAACAGCAGAATCTGAGTTTGGGAACTACTTGAAGAGTCTAGATAAGGAACGGAGATGCGTGTTCTCTAAAGAGCAGCTGTATGGTCATGGTGTTGAGTGTTTGGTCCCAATGAGATACGCAACATCGATTTTCGTGAAGGTCTTACGTGTATGGACTTATGCTATCAACCCTATCGGTAGAGTTATCGAACTCATTCTGTGTGATGAACATGTAAGTATGGTTTTGCTAATCAATGATTACATTATGTGTACATATGTTAGTATATAGTTTATAATTTTGGGGAGTTTATATCGTTTTGGTTAGGGGAGGAGAGTGCATGCAACGGTGACGAAAGAGCTTTATGTGATCTTTGAAAGCAAGCTTCGTGAAGGTGATTGGGCTAGTATCGAAAAATTTGATGTCATCCACCAGAAGTCTCCGGGTGGTTATACATCATTTTTCTCCATTGGGTTGTTGGATGATGACAAGTACATTGATGCAATCAACGAGGCCGATCATTGGGCGTCTGAAAAATATATTCGTAGGTTATTTGTGATCATGCTGATTACAAATAGTATTGTCATACCATCGAGGGTTTGGGAAGCAACTTGGCATATCCTAGCCAGAAATGTTCTGTACTATCGGAGGAAAGAAACCGGGAACCGAGGTACATTAATTGTTAAGGTTACACCTTTTACAATAATTGGTATATTAGAGTTTGTTGCACAACCTAACTTGTGTTAAAATTAATGTAGAGCTGACGCTATCGGATGATCAGCTCAAAAACTATGCCTTGGTTGAGATAGAGAAATTGCTAATTACCAGCGGGAGCTCGCTTGCAAATTTCTCCCCTATGCCGTTTCCAGACGATATGGTCATGGAAACGCACCAGAATCCACTTATTAGAGACGAGGAAAGTTACGACCACGATCGGGATATCGATAGTAACGAGACATCCGAAGTACCGTCCCTGACATCGGTTCCAAAAGTTGAAGGTGTACCTAGTAATATGATTTATACTGATGAGGTTCTTAATTCAGTGAAGTTGTCTGGTTTGCCAAACCATGAAATACGATTGAAAGTTGGAACACCAATAATGCTTTTCCAAAATATTGACCCTAAGAATGGTCTGTGCAATGGAACGAGATTGCTTATAACTCAGTTGGCTAATTATGTTATCGAGGCTAAAGTCATTACGGGTGACAAGGTTGGAGAAAAGGTTCTTATACCCCGGATTTTTGTTTCTCCACCGGAAGCAAGACTTCCTTTTAGAATGAGACGTAAACAGTTTCCAATCACTCTGGCTTTTGCGATGACCATAAACAAGAGTCAAGGTCAGACTCTTGCAAAAGTAGGAGTGTTTCTGCCAAGACCGGTTTTTACGCATGGTCAATTATATGTTGCTTTGTCAAGGGTAACAACGAGGTTAGGGTTGAAGATCTTGATAATGGATAAAGACAATAAACTGCAACGGAAGACTTTGAATGTTGTCTACGAGGAAGTTTTCCTGAAACCTAAATAAATAGGTATTTATGAGTTGGTTAAGTATCAATAGGTATTGTTTACACTCTTTTTAATGATATCTATGCTATATTATTTCTGCGTGTATTTTGTTTTCGTTACTTGAATGTTATAACTTTAGTTCATTTGATCGGTCACGATATTTTGTTATTTGTTCAAGTTCTTGCATGTATTTTTTTTTTGTTTTGGGTCAACATTCTTGCATGTATCTACAAGATCTTATTACACTACAAATCTTTAGCATCGTTTTTTAAAAAAAGTTTACAGTTCGATTATTACAACTTCCATTAAAAACTTTTAAATTGGGTTTTGAGGTCAACATTATTTGTTTAACAAAAAAGTTTACAGTTCTTGTTGTATGTTTAAAGAGAAATATGTATGTAAATATGTTCTTGAATTATGAATAAGACAATTAAGTTTATAAATTTTTTAGAACAAATTGAATCAAGAAAATTAAAATAAATTTTGCGACCAATATCATCATAAAATCTGTAATTTTTATAATAAAAATCAATAGTTCTTACTGTAATTTTGCGACCAATATTCAAAATGCGCGGGCCCACCCCTAGTATACTATTAATTTAGAGGATCTTTGTGATATTTGCATTCATGCAAAGGAAACATGTGTATCATTTCAAAAAAGCTCTAATAAAGCAAATGATTTGTTTCTGTTGTGATATGGAGACCATATATATATAGAGATCGCTCGTCATGTGGAGCATCGTTCTTTTTTATTATTGTAGATGACTAGATGACTCTCGAATAGTTTGAATACACTTATTTCTTGAGAAGTTGGAAGTGGCTGAAGTATTGAATTCTTTTTATTGCACTTGTTGATCGTCAATTCCAAAAGAAAGAGAAGATGGTTCACACAGATAATGGTACATAGTTCAAATGCTCAGAAAATTCTTTGACTCTCACCGCATTATACACAAACATCTTGTGTCGCCACATGAAAACATAATGAAATATTGTCTGGTTTTGAGAATGGCCCATTGCTTTCTTCTGTTCTTGGGCTTGCTTTTTGAGACTCTCTTGTTGAGGCAACAGTTTTTCTGATTATGTGTTAACATTTCCTTGCAAACTTGTGGTGGAAAGAATGTCCACACCAAGTTTAAAACGCAAAGAGAAGAAGCTTTCTTAAGGTAGAGACTTTGTGAAGATGTCTGCCAGTTGGAGCTCTGAGGGAACATATTTGATAATCAGAGAGCATTGAGCCACTTTCTCCCTTGCAAAGTAATGTCTCAAAATGTTTGGAGCGATTGGGAAGATCCGGATTAGCAGTGAGATGAACAACTGGTAAATTGTCTCAGTAGACATATGTAGGCTTGCTTTGTGGAAGACCAAACTTTTGAAACACTTATGAAACCCATGATAATTATGCCGCGGTGTCAGAGAGAGCTTTGTACTCTACTTTTGTTGAAGATCTTGATACTGTAGGATGTATTTTAGCTGACCAAGATATAATGTTTTGCCACAAAATGTGCAGAAACCGCATATGGAACGGCGTTTTCTCTACAGCCGGCCTTGTCGCTGTCACAGTAAGCTCTCAGAGCAGAATCAGGGTTAGAATAAAAAAATATTCCAATTTTCAGTGTACATTTTAGGTAGCAAATAATCCTCTTGAGTACTGAGAAGTCTGAGACCGAAGGTTGGTGCATTCTTTGAACACAAGATTACTGAACATCATGCCTTGTGAGTGTGAGATATTGTAGTTTGCATGCAAGGCCACGAAATAAGTAGGATCTGAGAAGATTTCATCTTGATGTGGTACTCAATCCAGTTGCAGTGGCAGTGGAGTAGACATTGGAGCACAATCTAACATTCTTGCAGCTTGCAGTAGATCGGATGCATACTTTTCTTGACTGAGAAACAATCATGTCTCTGTGAATTGAGCTTGTATTCCCAAACAAATAACTCAACTGGCCCATGTCTTTAATTCTAAGCTTCTCACCGCGAGAGACAAGGATTTTTGTGATGAGAACATTGTTGTTTCCAGTAAGCACCATGTCGTAAACATATAGAAGGAGAAGAAGAATGTTACTTCCATGTTAGTAGACAAAGAGCGAAGGATCCCTAGTGGTGCATATGAATTCAAAAGCCAGAAGGTATGAGTTGAGCTTATCAAACCATGCTCGAGGGCCTTGTCTTAATCCATAAATTGACTTGTGTAGAAGCTATACATTGTCATGATGTTCTGGATCCTCAAAGTCTGGAGGTTGTTTCCTGCACACAGTTTCTTGCAAGTCTCCGTGAAGAAATGCATTATTTACATCAAGTTTCTTGATGTCCCAATGATTCACTGTCGCTTCATGCAGAACCATTCTTACTGTTACAGTTCTCACTATTGCAGTTCTCACTATTGGACTGTCGGTTTGTAGAAATTCGTCCCCTTCTTCTTGACTGTATCATTTGGCAACAATTCTGGCCCGAAGTTTATCAAGCGTGCCATCTGCATTCAATTTAGTCCTGAAAACCCACTTACAGCCCAAGACATTAACATTCTCAGGGAGAGGAACTAAGCTAAAGTGTTGGTTTCATGACATGTATCAATTTTTTCTCCCATTGCTCCATTCCATCCAGGGTGTTTAAGAGTAGAGGTTACAATTTTAGGTTCTTCAGGGATACCCTTTTAATGTTAAGAGAACATGCCTTGGGTTTGGTTTATGAATCCCTGCCTTAGCTCTTGTTTTCATGCAGTGATAGTTGTTTGTTGTTTTCTATGAAGCTAACAATGGTGGGAAGTATGCTTCAGTGAGTAATCCTGCAGTTGTAGGAGAATTTGGAGCCAAGCTTGAGCTTTCTGAGACAGGTGAATTGTTGTTTACATTCTCACTAAATGTTGCAGGTGCAGGAGACTGCTCAGTCTGATGTCACAGAGACACTTGTGAGGTTCCAGTAGTGACAGAAGCCCCTGTGTGTGTGGGATTCACAACTGTTTTCTGTGATTCCTTGTTGAATAGGCTCTGTATCTTCATCTGAGTCGTATACAAGATCAGAATTCCAAGTGCTCAGCAGTGGAGTAATTGCAATAGGCAGGAACTCTTTGTAGCCGTCTGTGAATGCGAACCTGTGTTCTTCAAAGAGAAGATGTCTGCTGATATAGACTCTACCAGTTGGAGGATGAAGGTATCTATACCCTTTATACTTTTTGTTATACCCAACAAAGACACAAAGGAGTGACTTTGGATCAAATTTGTTTTCAGCATACAGCCTGAGATACAGATAACATGCACATCCAAAGACCCTTAAGGCTGTATAAACTAGAGCCTGACCATTAAGCATTTTAAACGGACTCACCATTTTACTATGAACCGAAGTAGGTAACAAGTTTCTTATAAAGTTTGCTATAAAAAAACGCTTCAACCCAGAGATGTTGAGGCTACTTTTCTTGAAACAGCATAGAGAGACCAAGCTCTATGAGATGTATGTGTTTCTTTTATGAAATACCATTTTGCTGAGGTGTGTGAGGACATGATAGATACTGCCTTATACCACAGTTTGTAACGTGTTGTAGAAACTGATTGTTGACAAACTTGCCACCTCCATCACTTTGAAAGATGGAAATTTTCTGATTGTATTGATTTTCTACCAGCAGTTGAAAGGATTTGAATATAGACAAAACATCAGACTTTAGCCTAAGTGGATAAAACCAACTGAATCTTGAAAAATTATCAATGAATACAACATAATATCAAAACCCTTGAACATATTGTATAGGAGCAGGACCCCAAACAATGTATTCTTTCTAAAGGTCTAGTACACTGAGAATCAGATCTAGAGAAAGGGAGTTTGCAAGTTTTCCAAGCTGACAAGATTCACACATAGCCATAGTGGCTTTATTGAGGGACATAACTTTAATTGAAGATAGATGCTGCAGAGCTTGATGATGGCGACATTCTAATCTTCTGTGCCACATCTCATCACTTGTGATGAGTAGAGGCCGTTTACTGCTTTGAGAGCTGACTCAGAGAACAAACCATAGAGCCACACCATAATCATTTGGTCTTTATGTACCCACTTGAGGTAGTCATGGTTGCTAGTCTCGGAGATATGTTCACCACTGCAGGCGTTAATGGTTACGTGATGTCGTGGTGTTGCGTCAGTGACAAAGTCGATGAGCATTATGCTAGAAAGGAACTGCTCAAACTGGAGCTTTCCAGAGGAGACAGTTCTTCTCATTAAGTTTGAGAGTAACACAATGAGTAATGGTCAATGAAGAAGGATCTAAAGAAGCCTCCATGGCTCTGATACCATGTAAGCAGAACAAGAAACAGAGCTAGAGCTCAAGAACGAAACTTTGAAGATGAGTTTACTCAAAAATCCATTCTCATAACTTAGGGTTTTCGGTTACATCAAAAAAATATTTATATAAGAGAACGAAGGTTCTGGATCCTAGACATATGGCTTTAATTTCTATCACAAAAGGACTTCAAATATGTTTGCTACATGGAGACAATTAGTTGACTTTGTCGTACAAGGAGCAGAGATGTCTGTGTTTCAAAGACTCTGCTTTTGGTCAATGTTATCGTTGCAGATGGTGAAACTGTTGACTGAGTTGTGGGCTTCTGTTTTTGAGAATGTCCCATTGCTTTCTTATGTTGTTGGGCTTTCTTGTTTAAACTATTTTGTTGAGGTAACAATTTTGTTGATTTTGTGTGAATAGTCTACTTTACTTATCACATGACCTTATCTTTTTATATTATATATCTATGTAAACCTTTTTAAAAAACCAGATTTAGGATAAATTTTAATGAAATTTTTAATAAATTAGATTAAGATGAATATAAATTCACATACTAGTAATTGGTCATGCTGATTTTCTGGCATGTAACGCTCGTTTTAGGAATGTTAAATTTCCAGTAGTTAATACTAGGCATGAAAATTTTCTACTGGAAATTTGGGTATTGGGTTTCCGGTTTGGGTTGTGTACCATTCGAGTATTTTATAATTTTGAATTATGTTCGGCACCCTCTCGGCATAGATCAGTTTAAATAAGATTGGAGAAACGGTTTATAACCAAATTGTTTTTGATTACAGTTAAGTTCAATTACTTTTTATCCGAATCTACTCTAACTACCCGAAAGTATCTGAAATAACCAAAAAAAAAAAGAAAATACCTAAAGACTTTATTCAAACTGAATTAAATTCCATAAATGTACTGATAAAAACCAGACATATTTTGATATACTTGTTCGGTTCCATTTTTGCATTGCTAAAAACCAAACGTACAATACTTTCGAATACTCGTTGGATTGCAAGATATTTTCGGATACTCGTTCGGTGTTTGAATATTTTTGGATATCCATTCGATTCTCGAGTAATATCTGATCCTAACTGAGAATCGAATTACTTGAAAAGACAATATCCAATTGAGTATTTTAAGGAATCCAAAACAAATATAAACCGTATTCTATTAATTGATTTCAGTTTGGATCTTCAAATCAGAGTATTATGTCCAAGCCTAGTTAGCACCACCATCCCAACTTAGATGCCTCTCGGAGTATCTCATTTTTGGTTGGTTGTTAACAATTGGTGCGGTTTTGACGTAAAATTAGATGAATCATAAATTCAAAATACATATCTGTTTTGCAAAGTGATGTTTTGACTCTTCTCACCCATATAAAAGAATCATTTTAATTACACCCCTTAAACAAGTTGTCTCTCTCACTTTTGTATTTTTATTCTACGACTAATTTAAATTTGAGATTAAATTATGTATTTTTTTCAATAAACAAACTATTTAATTGATAAATTTAACGTAACATTACATAGTTTTTTAGGCAAAGACGGAGTAAGCCATAAAGGTGGATGACGACAACTTGAATAGAAATTGCAATCAGACGGACTGCGAGTAGCCACGCAATGAGCATTGTTATCTCTTTTGGAAAATTGAAATTTGTGCCCATGAAAGATATTATGTCCACAGAAGAATATCCTTATAAAGATTCGTGATATATAAGTCCAATTTTGTATCTTGAAGCTGTTGGACAAGAATCTCACAATCTCCCTCAAAAGCAATGTTATTAAATCCCATGAATTTGTTACTCTTGATCGCCATTAACAAAGCTTTTCCTTCAACTTCCAAAGGAGACGAGGCCGTTCCTAGTTTTGCAGGGCCTCAATATTTTGCCACCCCAAATGAATCACGCACTATCCACACCACAACTGAGTGGTTGAGTGATTAAAACCAGCATCGAAGTTGCACTTCAGTTGTATGTTGTATTTTCACTTCCTATATTGTTTTGATGATCGGTAAAATGAACAGCGTGTTGATTTTGAGAAGCATCTATCCATTCTTTTACATCCACCCTCACATATTCCATATCTCTCACAAGATTGGGTGTTTGGTGATTGAAAATCAAGTTATTCATAGACTTCCAAATCCTCCACAGCAACCAAAAAGGTAGAAGTTTATTTTCATCGTAAGAGAAGTATCTTTCTGCAGATCCATGATACCTCTGATCGTCTCCTCTAAAAAAAAGTCCATATCGTATGTTTGATTGCCGCCACATCATATTTGAGAACGAACATTTGAAAAACAAATGATCTCACTACTCTCTAATTTGATAACTAAAAAAAGTGCTTCGAGCTGTTTCCGAAGTTGGACTTTTCCTGCTTGGGTAAGTGATATATCATGGTTTTTACCCGTTTTTGGACCATGATATAAGTCTTTTTATAGAGTCTTTTGATATTTTTAGAGTCCTATTAGAGTCTTTGCAGGTTAGACTACGTTTGGAGCAAAGTTGGAGATTCTGAAACTTTTTGGAGCATTCTGGAAGAAGCTACGAAGTGATGAAGTCAGAAGAAGGATTTTACGTTTTGAGTGTCGATCGATACCAATGAAGACCGCCAAAGAAATCGAACTTACATCAGAAAAGGAAAATCAGCTGAAGTTTCCATTATTTACAAGTTTGCCCCTGACGCGAGTTTGCTTATAAATATAGATTTTCAAGGCATTGTTTAGCCACCAACTATTATTCTTATTTTCTGTTTTGAGACTTAGAGAGAGATTTTTAGAGAGATTTTGGAGAGAAGAATTAGGCTCCTTGAGAGCAGATTTGGAACTCCTTTGTTTCTATTGATTTCTTTTATACAATCTTCTTTATTCATGATGTTTTCTTCATTCACCATGTCTGAGTAGTTTGCTAGTTAGGTTTAGGGTTTTTCAAAGGTGATTGATGAATTGTTACGTCGAATTAAATTGTTAGGATAAAATCATTAGAGTTCTTCATCTGGATTTATGTTTAATGCTTATTCTAGCTTCGCGACCTAGAATCTGATCTTAGGTTAATTAATAGATGCGAGAGTATTATTAATTACCTGAACTAATGTTAGATGAGCAAAATACCTATTCGCAAAGAGATTTGGTTTAGGATTTTGTGAACAAT
>JAHZTW010000002.1:19774055-19816248 GCA_020283515.1 Alliaria petiolata
TCATCTAACATTAGTTCAGGCAATCAATAATACTCTCGCATCTATTAATTAACCTAAGATCAGATTCTAGTTCATGAAGCTAGAATAAGCATTAATCACAAATCCAGATGAATAACTCTAATGATTTTATCCTAACAATTTAATTCGACCTAACAATTCATCAATCACCTTTGAAAAACACTAAACCTAACTAGCAAACTACTCAGACATGATAAATGAAACATAAATCATTATTTGAATAGAAAGCATAAAAGAAATCAATAGAAGAAAAGAAAGGAGTTCCAAATCGGCTCTAAAGGAGTCTGATTTTTCTCTACAAAAACCTAAACTTCTATGATTCTTAAAATATGAGATAATGCCTAAACAATGGCTTTGAAAACTATATTTATAGGCTCAGGTACGAATCCTCAATTCCTTGGAAGATTAGGAAAAGTCTTGGAGATTTCCTTTTCTGCAAAATTCTGGAAACTTCACGTCTTTGGAATAGGAAAACCTGGTGTCGATCGACACCAACAGTCTGTGTCGATTGACACCCATCGTGCAACTTCAATCCGACTTCAACACTTCGTGACTTCATTCCATTGTGCTCCAAAATGTATCCAAATCTCCAATTTAGTTCCAATTGTACCTGAACCTATAAAGACTCGAAAATAGTACTAAGACTCAATAAAAACACTTTATATCATGGTCCAAAAATAGGTAAAAACCATGATATATCAACTCCCCCAGACTTAGCTTTTGCTTGCCCTCAAGCAAAACAGAAACCAAGTATAGAGTCGAGGTTTGAAAACAGAAATATCCAGCTAACATTCAGAACGCCACATCGAACCAACACTCTTGAATCCACATACCATTGAGCCAACCTTAGGTAGTATTTCAGTATACTTACCACAAGCTTAGCAATCTCCCAAATCAAGTTCAAATCCCTTTTGCTCACACAATTTCGAACTCAAACAACAGTATTGATCAAATGACTTACAGATTCTTTCCCTTCTTTAGTGCCTGATCAAGATATTCCTTCTACAGCTCTCCTATTTTCTCTTTCCTTAGTCAACTGCTGCCCATTTTCAGGGTGTTCTACGGATCTTTTCATTGACTTTTCTCATTCCTTTTGAAGTCTTGGAATAGTGCTACTCTTACTTGTGTTCCTTGTGAGGAGACAGGTTCATGAGCTCTCACTAATATTGTTCCTTGTGAGGAGACAGGCTCATGAGGATCTTTGCACTATTCATTAAACTTAGACTCCTTTTTTCATTCTTTTCTAAAGGGAAGATCAAGGAGAGACTGTAGTGTTCTTATCTTTTCAGTGCTGAAAGAGGAATCAAGTCCAATGAATACCAAGCTCTAAGCAGGAATCTGAACTCTTTTGTTAGACCGATCCACTTGCAGCTTTCTACCTAGTAAAACCTCCAATCAACTGCTATGGCAATGGTCCTTCAAGTGTCAATCTTCTGTGGTTAGTTCTTCAGAAAACTGAAAATTTCACTTATTTTGACTCAATAAAACAAGTTTTTGACTCTCAAAACAAAACACAAAGTCAGTAATCACCTCCCCCAGACTTAAACAACACTGTCCCCAGTGTTTTGAAGCCCGAAGTTGGCTAAAAGAAAGATTAGAAACAACATAAAAGACCAGTTGGAAGACTTATCTTTGTCTGCGCGTGGTGTCGATCGACACTATAGTGGTGTCGATCGACACTATAGTGGTGTCGATCGACACTGGTCTGTGTCGAGCCCAATGTCTCCTTTTTTTCGATTGACTGAAACTAGGACTTTAGTAAAACCAAAACAAAATAAAAAGAAATACGTACCTAACAGTGGGTTGCCTCCCACTCAGCGCTCGTTTTCAGTCATTAGCTTGACTGTGTCGGGGTTCAGACGTCTGGTGGATCAGAGGGTGGCATCGAATGCTTCCCAGACGAATGTCTTCTCATCCATGGTGGTGTATAGGAATTAGGTGCATGAAAGCGACCAAGGAAATGAGGAACAACAGTAGGGTGGGAGTTGAGTTTGGGTGGGACACTTCGTTTTCCTACAGAATCATCAAAAAAAACACCAAGCCCTCTACGAGAATCTCGTGGCTTGCATAAGTGTGAAGCACCTTTTGAACTGTTGGTATTCTTATTGATAAGATCAGGGGGTTTGGAATTGATTCCAGGGAGCGTGTACCTTTGCTTCCTTCGATGTTTCTGGGCTGTAGAATTCGGAGTTGTCTGTTTGACAACATGTGATGGAATTACAGCATTGGAAACGGCTTGTGTCGTGTTCTTCGGGGCGTGTCGATCGACACTAACTCTGCAGCTTGGATCTTTGCACTTTTTCTGCAATTCAGCTCTGCAATCCTTATTTCCATGACAAAAACGTCTTCCTCTATCAACTTGGCATTGATTAGACCCTCGTCCTTGCTCATAGTACTGAAGAGATGATCGGCAACTATGTTTCCACTCCAATCTTTAAGTTCCACAGCTTTCTCAAAATTTCCATCCTATGCGTTTTGAGCAACGAGCTTGTTCACTTGTTCTGTAGAATCCAGCTCCTCTCCAGCAATCACAACAATGCAAGAGATGTGTTTGGACGTTCCAGTAGTAGGGATAGCTTTGTAGAAGACTCCTTTGTCAACATTAGAGAAAGATATTCTCTTATTCGCCATGTCTACGACTGCTCCCACTGTGGCCATGAATGGTCTTCCAAGGATGAATGGCATGATAGAATTTTTGCCCACTTCCAACACCTGAAAATCAGTAGGTACTAGACAATTTCCCACTTTGACAAGTAAGTCTGGAATTGTACCATATGGGGTTGTGGTGGCAGAGTTGGCGAACATGAGAGTCATGTTTGGAGGTTGAATGTCAGTAATGCCTAATATTTCTGCAATATCCGTTGACATGAGGTTCACGCTAGCACCAGAATCGCAAAGAGATTGTTCAAACTCAACTCCTCCAATGGAGCATGGAACAACAAACATCCCAGGATCTTCAACCTTAAGCAGCTGCTTCATTGATTGTGGTGTACTCCTTGCTTTGTTGAAGAGTTCTTCAATTTCTTCAAGACTCTCTCTGCAATTCTTAAAGAAAACCCCCCAAAGGATAATCCTCCCAGGCTTCAGCAAATGAGATCGCATTGAAGATCCTTCTCACCTTCTTGTTGAAGCCAGGAGGTCTTTTGCACTAATGGGCGTCTTTAGGTGTTTGGGTATAGGAGGATATGGAACCTTAGGCCTGTATACCCTTTCCTCTGTAACTTGTGAAGCGTTAGACGTGTCTGGCAAAGTTTGGAAAGGGTGTCGATCGACACTAGCGTTTTGTGTTGACGTTTCAATATCAATCCTGCTCGATTTTGCTTCGTCAGAGCTCGAATCGTCGGGCTTTTCTAGTGGTATCGATCGACACTCAGCAGTGGTGTCGATCGATACTAACTCTGCAACTGCAGAATCGTGTTCTTTATCTAGCTCTTCGATCTCTTCAAAGCTCAGACTCCTTTTAAGCACTGGTTGAAAGCTTCTTTCACTCTGGATCGTGATGGCATTCACATGATGCCTCGGATTCACGTCTGTCTTTCTAGGAAGGAATCCCTCTTGTCTCTTCAAAGCTTCAGCAGTTTGAGCAACTTGGGTGTCCAATTTCTTCATATGAGAGTTCAAGCAATCGATCTTCCCATTCAAGTCTTGGTACAGTGAATCTATCTTTCCATTGAAATTCACTGTCATCTTCTGTTGACCCTCCAATAGTTGCTTTAGCATAGACTCCATCTTATTGTCTTGTGCAGGAGGCTTCTGGTAAGAAGAAGAACCATAAGTTCTCTGGAAGTTGTTGTTCTGAAAAGGCTTCTGGTAAGAAGAACCATAGTCTTGCTGATTGCCAAACCTTTGACCTTGAAAACCAGCTCTATTGATGTAGGTAACCTCTTCTTCCTCAGGCTCGAATGTCTCCACCTCATTAGCAAAGTGAACTTGCTTTTTGCCTACCAAGATGTCTAGCTTCCTGTTAACCTCAGCTATTTGGCTTCCTCCATTTGCACCAGCATGTTGTTTCCTCTCAAAGTCTGCATTCTTGGTGCTGTTGCAAGAGGCCAAATTCTCTATAAGCATCATCGCGTCATCTGGATATCTGGTGTTGAAGTTAGCATTGCTTGCAGCATCCAAAGCCATCTGGTACCTCCAATCGATCCCGCGGTAGAAGATTCCGATAAGCTGCGGTTCGCTGAAACCATGATGTGGGCAGTCCCTTTGGTAAGCTTTGAATCTCACCCAAGAAGCCTTGAATGCTTCAGTAGGTCCTTGGGAGAATGTAATGATCTTTGTCCTCAGCTCTTCGGATCTTGCATCATCAAAGAAGTTGCATAAGAATGCATTCTTTGTTTCTTCCCAAGTGGTTAAGGATCCTGGATCCAACTGCTTCAGCCAGTATGATGCATCTCAAGCAAGCGAGTAGGCAAAAAGCTTGCAGAAAAGATAATCATAGGATACTCCATTAGCCTTAATGCTTGAAGCCAAGTCCTCGAATTTTTCAATGTGGTCCATAGGATGTTCATTGGGAAGACCATGGAAAGGATGCTGAGCTACAAGTGTGTAGTAAGCAGACTTCAGCTCGAAATCATTCCTCTGGAATGCAGGAGGACGGATCACAGCTCTATTAGCGTAGAACTGGTCAGGTCTGTTGTATTCGCCAAGAGTTCTTCCGCGTCCAACTTCTGCAGGGGCGATTTGTATTGGTTGCTCGATGATGACAGCTCCATTCTCATCAAGTCTATGTCCTCTGGCATTCCTTATGTTGCCATCTCTGTCGAACAGGTTACCTTCTCTATCGAACAGGTTACCTTCTGCGTCGCGTATCAAAACCACAGGCTAAGCCATCGTTTCCTGCGCAGGGTGTCGATAGATGCTCGATGTGGTGTCGATCGACACTCGTGCAGATTTTCGGTTCGTATGTTCCAGACGACCGAGCTCCTGGTTGAGTTCAATTAGCTTCTTTTCCTTGTTGCTTCTGGTACTGCGATTAAGCATGCACCTGAAATCAAAAATAAGAAACTAAGTTAGTAACCAAAACAATGACAAAACCTAGTCAAAATTCTAATACTAGATTCCGTAGACAGCTATTACTTCCCCAGCAACGGCGCCAAAAACTTGATAGGGTCAAAGTTTTACCCAAATAAATCAATACTGCAAGTGCACAACAAAGCAGTTGAAGTATAAAGGGTTATCGAATCCCAAGGGAAGTGAAAGCTACACTATTGTTTTCTAGGTTCGAATTATGCTAAGAACAAAGATTTAAATGTAAAAGACAGAAAGCAATTAAAGGATTTAGATTCAGGAGACGAAACGCTAGGTTCAGGGAAATTCTCAGGTGAATCCTAATTGTAGATCTAGACAGAATGTTAGGAAATATGAGGAACTGTTCTTTAACTCGAAACACAATTAAAAAATCAACCAACTCTCGCTGCGAAGATTTTCTATGTCTAAATGATATCTCTGTAAATTGCATGTTTTTAGCATACATTTCATGCTAGTTAGGACCCCATTCATGCACTTTCATCTTAGTTTTCATCACATATTCACTCATGTTAGGTGTAGATGCATTAGGATAGATCTTTGCATATTCTTGCATCTTTTGGAGTGTTTTCTCAGGTGTTTTGAGAATGAGGATGGTCCGAAGAAGAAATCAAGAAGGGAGATCTCAAAAGGAGTACGATTAGATGATATCGAGCATGGATCACGACCCTTTGGCCGATATGGACAAGCGCATGACGAACCTCAACAAGTAGCAGCGACTTGATCCCGAAAGAAGCACTTGCCCGAAATGAAGACTGCTCAAAGAACCTTGAGGAAATGGTATATCGGCTTGCTCATCACGACTTGAAACCGTTGCAGCATAAGTCCAAAAGAGTACCATTTCGGGAAAGAGGTCCCAACGTTTTAGGTTTTTCCTCTTTCATGTATAAATACTTTGTCCCCCACGCTTATCTCTCGATCACATTTTCCATTTTTAGTTTTCTATCTTCTTTGCAAAACCGGAACTTGTAGCATTTTCCACCATTGAAGCTTGTTGTAAAGCTTTAATCTTTTATGATATTTTGAAGTTTACAAGTATTGTTTCATAGCATTTTCTTGTAAAGCTTCTTTCTTTTCTTGTTTTCGACTATCTTACAGCCTATGAGTTACCTTCTCATCCTCATGGATCTTGAGGTTTCTCAAATGGCGCGTGAGTAGTCTTTTTGAGGATTTTGATGGGTTAAAAGAACCAAGAGATTCTCGGATTTAGATTTCTTGCTTAGCTAAAACATAAAGTTAGATTCTTTCTTGTTCATTATTCCCAAAGCTTAGTCCAGCTTGATCATCTAGGCTAAAGATCACAAGTGGCTTGACATGAAAACCACGTGCTTGCTTAGCCGGATCTATGAGCAAGTGTTTGATTCCTTATAGGCTGTTTAAGGGTCTTACGGTTCAATAGGGACGATGCTCTATGCTTGTTTCTTCTATTGTACCGCTATGCGAGAGCTAGTTTATGGTGATAGAGATTCAAAGAGTTTAGACCCAAAAACCATGGGCTAAACGATTTGAGGATCCCTTTACCTAAGAATCACCATCTAAGACCAAGTCTTGATGTGATCCAAAACCTTCACCTTGATAAATGACCCGAGAGTTACCTAGTTCATAATACTCATCAAGATCCTTCTTTTACTTAGAAAGCTTATCTTTTTATCGTTGAAATCTTTACTTCTTGCTCAAATAGTTTAAAGTTCATCTATTTGTGATCTTGAGTGACACAAGATCCAACCTTTAGTTTCTTTTAGTAGTAAAATCTCTATCTTTCACCATATCGTCTTGACTTATAACGACCAACATAACCGATTTGTTACTAAACACTCTCAAATGGATTGATACCCATACACTATACTACATACGGTTGACAGTGTGGGTCATTGACCCAGCTAGCATAAAAAACTAGTTGTCACTAAACCCTAGAATTTCAAATCTCTTTGCAAATCCTATCAATTCAGAAAAGCATTAATAACAGGTTCGATTGTTCACAAAATCCCTAAACCAAATCTCTTTGTGAATATGTATTTTGCTCATCTAACATTAGTTCAGGCAATCAATAATACTCTCGCATCTATTAATTAACCTAATATCAGATTCTAGGTCATAAAGCTAGAATAAGGATTAATCACAAATCCTGATGAAGAACTCTAATGATTTTATCCTAACAATTTAATTCGACCTAACAATTCATCAATCACCTTTGAAAAACCCTAAACCTAACTAGCAAACTACTCATACATGATCAATGAAACAGAAATCATTATTTGAATAGAAAGCATAAAAGAAATCAATAGAAGAAAATAAAGGAGTTCCAAATCTGCTCTAAAGGAGTATGATTTTTCTCTCCAAAAACCTAAACTTCTATGATTCTTAAAATTCGAGATAATGCCTAAACAATGGCTTTGAAAACTATATTTATAGGCTCAGTTACGAATCCTCAATTCCTTGGAAGATTAGGAAAAGTCTTGGAGATTTCCTTTTCTGCAAAATTCTGGAAACTTCACGTCTTTGGAATAGGAAAACCTGGTGTCGATCGACACCAACAGTCAGTGTCGATCGACACCCATCGTGCAACATCAATCCGACTTCAACACTTCGTGACTTCATTCCATTGTGCTCCAAAATGTATCCAAATATCCACTTTAGCTCCAATTGTACCTGAACCTATAAAGACTCTATATAGACTCAAAAATAGTACTAAGACTCAATAAAAACACTTTATATCATGGTCCAAAAATGGGTAAAAACCATGATATATCAGCAGTCTTGGATGTTGAGCTCCCACTTTCAAACCTCTCTCTTAAATTTGTCATGTTGGTTTGCTTGAGGGCAAGCAAAAGGCAAGTTTGAAGGAGTTGATATACTCATAATTTAACATAATTTAGCATTCATTTTAGATAGTTTTGCATGTTCATATGCATTCATTTAGCCACCTTTAGTCCAATTTGCATCCATATTAGAGTTTAGTGAGTTTTAGCATAGGTTGTTGCATATTTGTACATATTAAGTCCTTATTAGGTGTCTTGGAGGCTTGGAGGGTCCTATGGAGTGATGGAGGAGGAGGAAGAGAAGATGGTCAAACGCATAAGCAGACGAGTTTTAGAAGTGTATCGACCTTGGTGTTGAGCTACCAAGGTCGATATGGCCCGCCAGGAAGAACAAGAGGAGTGTATCGGACGTTTGTATCGACCTATACAAGGCCCATCCGGAGAAAGATCGCGAGCATGTCGGGCATTTGTGTCGAGCTAGCAAGCTCGATACAAACCTCAGCCGAAGTCTTGAAGATGGCGTATCGGGCATCTATGTTGAGCTACCAAGCTCGACACGACCCTTGAAAAAGTTCTTAAGCAGCGTATCGAGCTGCATATCGACCTAGCAAGCTCGATACGCTGCCAGATTTTCAGACCTTAACCGGGTCAATACCCGGTTTGTTCCAGGTTGACCCGGTTCGTCCACTGTTCATTATAAAAACCAAATGACCTAAATTTTATGAAGTATCTTTTTAATCTTTTGTTCTTGCTTAGAAAACCTTTCTCTTTGGTTTCTAAATGATTTTGTAAGACATTTATCTAAGTTTATGCAATTTAGTACTTACCTTTATTAATCTTTCTTATCTACTTCCCTAATCATGTTTATCTTCATCTCTTTCATAGGATTTGAGGGTCTAATCATGATTAGTGAGTAGTTTCCTTAAGATCTAGGGATGGGTTAGATTTAGGGTGTTTCAAGTGTTGATCATGATGTCTAGGATTAGATTCTTTCATTTTCCTCTTTGTTTAGTGTTCGAAATGCTAGTTTAGCCTTGATCAAGCCAAAACTAGTCCTTAGGAAATTTTCCACCCACAAGGTGTTTGTTGAAATTCTCCAACCAACTAAACAAGGGATTTACATTCCTAGCTCATGGAAGTGATTGTCTAGGTTGTTTATTGGCATTTTAGAACTGTTTCATAATCCTTGTTAGCTTTCTATTCACTAATGAGAGTTAGTTCTTGATTAGGATGTTTAATGAAGGGATTAGTGCCATGAAAGTGGATTAGTCTTGCTTTTGAGTTATAAGACTAGGGATTAGCTTATATTGTGATTGATTGACATCATGGATTGATTCTTAGAGCACCTTAGATTGATAACCCCATCCTTGGATTCGTTTTAGTAATTTGATAATCTTGTTAAGTAGTTAATTATTCTTTGTTTACTTTACTTGATTACTTAGTTTGATAGTTAACAACAAACCTTTTTATGCTTGCTTAGATTAAGGAGTTTTATGCATTCCTATTGTCACAATCATACCCAATTGGATTGATCCTCAAAGATCTACAATGACATGAGTAGGCTTGAGTAATTGCTTTGTTAGGCTCAAAAACCTACTTATCAATCACCATGAGGGGTTTGTATTGGATCCATTGCTCCTCTTGCTAAATAATATCTAGATTTGAGTGAGTACTCTCCATTGTTGTTTAAACACCAAACCCAAAAATCAGATTCACTTTATTGTGCTAAAAACAATGATTTGACAATCAATTTGTCTTCATCCTGCAAATAATAATCCAATTTCTCATCACTCCATATTCGCACATTCCCAACACTTTCAATTAAATTATCAACACGTAGAGAAGAATCATTAGCATTTTCAATAGGTGGTCTCGAAAGATTCACAAGATTCTAGTTGTCTGAAAAAACTCTGATGTTCTTCTCATCCTCAACATCAAAACAGACGCCTTGTTTGATGATATCTAACCTACCAGTATCGATGAACATCCATACAACTGATTACGCTGCGATGTAGCTTGTAAAACTGAACCTTCTTGTAATATTTTGCCTTGAACAATTTCGCAAAGAGTGTATTCAGATGCTGTTAGAGTCTCCAAGCCTACTTGGCCCAAAGATCATCATTAAACTTCTCAAGGTCCTTAAAATCAAGGCCACTTTCTTGCTTTGACAGTTGCAAGAAACGAGATATTACACTCGTTAATTCATTACCCACTTGAATCGGTAATTAAAACATATCATCAAAAAACTAACATCGAGATTGCCACTGATTTGAGAAGAATCTCTTTTCATACTCTTTAACACCATCAATAATGTAGTTAAACATATCAGATTTTTTCCTTCCAAATTGTTTCGGCAATCCTAGGTATTTACCACTCTCTCCTTAGTTTTTTATACGTAGAATTCTTTTCAATTTCTTTTGTAAATCAGCATGGATTTTTAAGGCAAAAAAAATTAAATTATATATTTATGTCAAATTTTACATTGAAAACTTTAAGACTACAGTTATTTTAAAACATAAAACAACAATATTAAAATGATTTAATTTGAAACAAATAGACGAGAGTACCTATTAAAGAAAATTGTTGTTTCACAACCAAATGTTCCTCCTTTTTTTCGTCTTAGCAAATCCGTAGAGAGTCTCATGTACAATACAGAACATATGCATATATATAACATACACTTTATACATGAAAAATTGAATAAAGTAGTAATAAATAGGGCGGTGAAAGAGGGTCGGTCACGTGAGAAATCTAAACAGAGCTTTCTTATTCACCACACAAGCCTACTTTTTTTGTAATTGCCAATTGCCAATTGGCCAAAAATAAGATTTCAAATGGCAATTTCGTAATTGTCAAATTTCCACTGAGCCTCGGTCCCATCGAGCCACAACAGATACAAAACACAAATCTCTGATTCTTCCTATAAAGTATACACCAAAACCTCAAATAAACAAACGCATCTCAATTTTTTTTCGAATTTTATTCAGAGAAAATGTTGAAGCTTTCTTCGTGTAATGTGACTAACCACTTACAAGCCTTCTTCTTCTCCGATTCTCGCCGTTACCTTCCGGTTCATTCTCCGGTTAATCGCGGTACCGTCTCCGTCTCGTTTTCTCAGCTAAAGAAGGATCCTCCTCCTCCTACTCCAATTCTCTCCGCCGATCAAGAAAGAAGCATCAGTCCGGTTAATTCCGGTACACCGGCGGATCGGTTCCGACCCGGTCGATTGATGGAAGATGGGTATTCCTATAAAGAGAAGTTCATTGTGAGAAGCTATGAGGTTGGGATTAACAAAACCGCCACCGTCGAGACAATTGCTAATCTCTTACAGGTTCTGATTATTTTGAAAAAAAATCGACTTAGATTACTTTGTGTTTGTGTGTTGTTTTTCTTCTGTTGAAAAATACCAAACTTGCGCGGCTCTGAAATCATCACGATTCTTGTGTGTTTAGACAATGGTTTCTTCCCAAATCATGTTCTTGTCGGTGGTTTTGTTTAGATTTTCTAATGTGATCTCAGTTTAGTGTATTGTTAGTTCTTTGGCTCTACGCTATAGACTGATGGTTATAGTTCTTTGGCTCTAGGCTATACACGTGTGTTGTGGTATAGTGGTATTGGGTCTAGCCGTCTAGGGGCCAAAAGAGGTAGAGCCCCAAGTTCGATTCCATTGTGTGCAAACTCTGCGTGTATGTCACTTAAGGCTTTGGCTTGGGTGCTTTATCTATGGTGGGCTTGCGGAAAACTCCTTAAAGTTTGGCGCTTTGGCGAAATCTGGATACCGGTTATGTATTTTTGTCATGTGATTGATGTTAACAATGAATTTAGGCAATGGTTGTGGTTGGTTCAGTGTATGGTTAGCTCTGCTGCTCTATGCTAGAGACCGGTGTTCAATTGCCGCTGGTATGTCTTTTCTGTCCTGTGATTGATGTTAAGCATGAATTTATATAGGAGGTGGCGTGTAACCATGTTCAGAACGTTGGATTCTCGACCGATGGATTTGCTACAACACTCACCATGCGGAAATTGCATCTCATATGGGTTACTGCAAGAATGCACATTGAGGTCTACAAATATCCGGCTTGGTAACTATTTTTTCGTAGGCTTTGAGTAGTTGAGGACTGTGAGCAGGATTTGTGGTTTGGAGTTGAAACTTTTGAGCTTTTTTTTCTTTTCTTTTTTGGTTATAGGAGTGATGTGGTTGAGATTGAGACATGGTGCCAGGGTGAAGGAAGGATCGGAACAAGACGTGATTGGATTCTAAAGGACTGTGCCACTGGTGAAGTTATTGGGCGTGCTACAAGGTTTGCCTTTTCAACTTGTCATGTTACCGTAGCAAACTTTACTCTGTTACTATACACACACAGTCATTTGTTTCCTGAATTGGTAGTGTATTCCTTATTCCTGAACTGTTATTGTCTGACATATGTCACATGGGTCTTCTCAGCAAGTGGGTGATGATGAACCAAGACACGAGGCGGCTTCAAAGATTTACAGATGAAGTTCGAGACGAGTACTTGGCTTTCTGTCCTCGAGAACCCAGGTGAAGACTCAATTTGTGGCCACTTAAACAGTTATCTGACATGAAAATTGTTTGGGCAAATTTTAACCAAGCTGTCTTATTAAGAACCGGTTAAAATTTGCCCAAACAAAAATCTCAAACTAGTTCTTCTCATTATCTTTTCATAGACTAGCGTTTCCAGAGGAGAACAATAGCAGCTTGAAGAAAATCCCAAAACTGGAAGATCCAGCTCAGTATTCTATGCTTGGGCTTAAGCCTCGACGAGCTGATCTGGACATGAACCTGCATGTTAATAACGTCACTTACATCGGATGGGTCCTTGAGGTGAGTAACTTAGTAGTATACGTCACAAAACCAAATGTCGTTTATTGATGAGCAAACTGATATGAGTTTGAGTTTGGTCTCTGGTAATGGCAGAGCATACCTCAAGAAATCATAGACACGCACGAGCTTCAAGTTATAACTCTAGATTACAGAAGAGAATGCCAGCAAGATGACATTGTAGATTCACTCACCACCTCTGAGATCCCCGACGAGACAGTCTCAAAGCTTACCGGAATCAACGGGTCTGCCAAGTCAGGCAAACAAGGACACAGTGAGAGTCAGTTCTTGCATATCCTGAGGTTGTCAGAAAACGGTCAGGAGATCAATCGTGGGAGAACCCAATGGAGAAAAAAGTCCTCAAGATGAGTTTCTTTTTACTTCTCCAGTCTCAGTGAAGTTTCTGCTTCACGTTTGTAGTTTTATTGTCTTCTTACCAGATCTCTTTTTGGGGGTTAGATGAAAATTGGATTATTGGTGGTGTCACGTCTGTTTTGTTCATTTTCTGTCCAAATTTTGGTCTTTAATATTTTTCTGCTTGCTTGTATCTTATCCTTAAACTTTATAAATTAAAGATTTGTTCTTCCAATGAATTATATTACTGGAGTTTCTTTTCTTTGATTAAACTGGTTACATGATTAAAGAGTCAAAGCTTCTGAGTTAATGCAATAATAAAAAAGCTTCTTTTCTTTGATTAAACTGGTTACATGATTAAAGAGTCAGAGATTCTGAGTTGATGCAATCATAAAAGAGCTAACTGTGTTAGCATCTAAGACAATCTATGAAGACTCAAAGAGCTCATGGAAGTAATCAACTTTAGATTCTTCAGCTGCCTTTCTGAAAGTATTTCCAAAAGAATTTCCTCTAACTGCCCCGAGCCTCGGTTTCCCAAACACGCCGACAACGAGTATTTTCTTGGGTGTTAGAGATGCGCAAGCGCAGAGTATCAATTTCATCCGAGCTCCCTTCTCTCTCAAAGCATCCATCCCAAAGTAACAGAACTTTATTAAATCTTGAGAATAACCCAAGTACTTAGCATCCATGGAATCATCAATCTTCACCCACCTGAACTTCCTTCCGCTTCTAATCGACCTGTTTTCGGTGATTGTCGCGCTTCCTTGCCTAAGAATCGCTCTTTGAACTTTGATTGCTTTCTGCATCCCCGATTTTCAGCTTATCCACATTGGTTAATGAGAGAGCATCATAAGTTTCACCAAACTGCTTTGAAGCAGATGAACCACCATAGACAAGAAACGATTCAAGAAGCACTGTAACACTGTGAACAACATTTGCAGCTGATAACCGGGAAGCCATAAGAAACTCCGGTAATAGAAGTCACTCAACCCGTATTCCGGTAAAAACCTATCAAACTCTTCCTTTATTTTACTCCTCACTTGGTGGCTCATGTATGAAAACTTCTGCTGACATTGGATAAGCAAAAATCCCATACAAGCTAGAAGAAGCTTCACTTTCTTGGCATCGTTATCACTCCAAGTCTTCTAATTGGTGGCGATGTAAGACGAGCAAATCATGGAGTCAAACAATGTCCATTCCCTTAGAAGCATAATCCTAGGCTCTACTTCAAACGAGATTCTCGAGCAATCGGGTGCTCGAACTGTCCTCTTATCTTTGAGAGTAGCGGAAATGATATTGTCTATGTTCTCTGAACTATTGACGTGTTGTTCAAGCTCTATTACCGCAGCTTTGTATCTTTCATTTGTCAATCTTTCATGAACAAACTGATCTGTCAATGGAATAAAAGCTAACCACAATAATTCATTTGTATTCTTCCTCAATAAGTGAGATAGCTCAAACATCAAACATCCAGATGGCTCCCATGGAAAGTTCCCATCTTGTAATAATCCTTCTTTAGCTTCTTCTAAACCTCACACCATCTACCACTCTTCTCCTCTTGCTTCGACTCTCGTAATCATTATTCGATTCTTCTTTTTGAAAGCTCTCATTTGCGAATTTTAGGACATCAAAATCATAAGCAAGATCTGCTTGCTTCTCATCATCATCACTGTGAAGAACAACAACCTGAAGATTCTTATCACTCAAGTTATGCAAATGAAAAGGTCGTTGACTCTCAACCACAAACACACGAGTTGCGAAACCTAATTTGAGAACAATTCGCAATCAATGTGGCAACCCCAATTGATCAAGAGAATTGTCACATGAGTATTATCATCATCATCTGATGAAGAACGCAAATACTTGTGAATCTCGAGGAACGATGATACAGGAAAACACGAGTAGTGTACTGAATCGGATTCGAGGACATGTGTTATGATTATGAGCGTACAATATTGAATGTTGAACGTTGTGTATTTGGAATTAATAGTCGGTGAGTGTTGTAACATCTATGTCGTGCGGGCTGCGGAGGAGACATTGGACCGGTTTGTTTTGGGTAATTCGTGGTTAAGGAAATGATCAAAGGAATGAGTACCCAATTAACAAAGAAAATGTACAATGATCATGGGAAATGGTCGTGGAAAAATGAAAAGAAAGGCTTAGTCAAGGTCGGAAAATGGATCAGAAAATTTAGTCGAATAAAATGGGAGCAAATAGTCGAGCTAGACAAGTTGGATGAGTTGAAGTAACAAAACTACTAATTGAACCAATTGGGTGTTAGTGATAGGCCGCTTAAGGTGTTTACTCGGAGAAGGAAGTCGAGCGAAAACGTTGAAGATGAGGTGGCACAAGTGATTTCCACAGAAACTAAGCTGGATTAGGAGTTTTCTTATGTGGCAAAGCATGATTGGTTGAAAGTGTGAAAGGAAAAACTTCAGTATAAAAATACAATGTCTTCTTTGTTTTATTTCTTATGTTGTAATTCTGGATTTGAATCTAACAATATGAGTCTGCTTGCGATCAACATGAGATTGCAATTTGGAGTTTCAACTAGTAATCAGTGTTCTTTATCTTTCCGTAAATGAGTATCGATTCAGGTTCTTAACAAATTGGTGCGTTGAGCGTGGATCGAATGAATTCGCAACATTCAAGTTCGAGCTCAACAATGACTGATTCTGAGAAGCATATGAGTATTTTAGAAGGTTCAATGGCGGAGATGCATGTCGATGTGGAATAAATGATAATCCGCTGGGAGAAATTGACAAATTCGAACGAGGATGTCAATCAACGGCTGGGATCGTTGGAAAACCTGATGCTAAGTTTACGATCGGAGTCGATCCACAAGTTCGGATCTCTTGAACAACAACTCGCCATGATGAGTGATACATTAGCTCGCATGGAAGCAAAATCATTATCTGATAGTATTACAAATATACTTGTATATAGCTCGTTAATACGTGTACAACTTTTTTACCTTATATTGTATATAAACAAACAATGTAACATGAGTTACGGTTAATGAGAAATAATGAGTTTTCCTCCTTCTCTCTCTACCTTTCCTAAACTTTAATATGGTATCAGAGAGCTTTCTCTTTCCTTCCGCCAATAATTTTTTTTCTCATTCGATCTACTTTTGAGCTTCGATCTTCATGAGTTGAGCTAATTTTTTCTTCGATTCAACCTTCATTTGTCTTGAATCGGTCTTTGTTTCACCCAATTTGAGCCCCGATTGCTCTATTTTGGTATCTTTCTTGATTTGGTATTCTCTTCTTCCGTACAACAATGTCGACTACGACAACGGCGAACACATCCAGAGACTTGTACGATAATCCATATTATCTGAGTGGAAATGATCATTCTGGAATCATGCTTGTCTCAGATCGTCTCACCGGAGCGGCTGATTTTGGCTCGTGGCATCAATCGATGATAATGGCGCTTAACGGTCGAAACAAGCTTTGCTTCGTTGACGGAAGCCTTCCGAAACCAGCAGACGGTCATCGCGATGCCGCGACATGGTCCAGAATAAACGATGTGGTACGCTCTTGGTTGATGAACTCTGTCTCTAAAACTATTGGTCAAAGTGTGTTGTATGTGAAAACTGCGCATGGAATCTAGTTGAAACTGTTGAAGCGATTCAAACAGAACAATGTTCCTAAGCTATACAGAATTGAACAGAAGCTTCACGGTCTTCGTCAAGGATCTTTAGATGTTAATACCTTTACACTAAACTGATTACAATTTGGGAAGAGATGAAGAGTGCTCAAGATTTCCCGATCTGTCAGTGTAGTGGTTGCGAATGTGAACTGGATTCAAAGTGGATGGACTTGTTTGAAAGAGGTTTTGTCATCAAATTATTTCTTTTTGGCTTGAATGATTCATATGAGAATATCAGAGAGCAAATCATCATGCTCGATCCTTTGCCTGATTTGGAGAAGACTTTGAATATGGTTATTCAACATGAGGATCAAAAGATGATCAAGCAGACACCTCAATCTGATGCGGTTGTGTTTCACATGAGTTCACCGAATTCTCAACCAGTCTCCTATAATCCTGAACATCCAAATAATGGGAGCTTTGACAATTCCTATGATTCAAATGACATCATTGGAGCTTTAGGAAGTGGATACAAGGCTAGACAACGTCCAATATGTACTTATTGTGGATTACAAGGTCACACAGTCAACAAATGTTACAAACTACATGGATATCCACCGGGTTTCAAGCAAAATGCATCTCCTCAACAAGGTTATGCATCTAATCAATATGCCTATGCTCCAAAACGATTCCAGCAACGGCCAAGTGCGCCTTATCATCATCAACAACATAACGGTGGTAATCAATACAACACCAACAATGCAAAGGTTCCACATCCAAGAGGTCCTAGTAACAATGTCGTTGTGAATGTTGTTACCACTTCACCTACAGTCCAAGATCATTTCCATCAGGTGTCAAATGCTTTGGCTCAATTGTCTGAACAACAACTTCATCAATTGGCTCAGCAGCTAAACACTAAAGCTCAACCTCAAATGCCGAGCATCAATGAGATACCTGGTGTCACTTATGGATCTACATCAGCAGGTAACCTCATCTACACAACTATGAAGGAACATTACCTTAATTTTGCTGCTTGGATAATAGACTCTGGTGCAACCACACACGTTTGTTGCAACTTAAGTCTGTTTGCTGATATTAATAGTATCTCTGATTCTACTGTGAAATTACCTGATAGTACTCATATAATTATAAATCAATCTGGTACGGTCAAGTTATCAGATAAGATCTCTCTCCAAAATGTCATTTTCATTCCTTCTTTTCATATCAACCTCACAAGCGTAAGCTCCCTGCTCAAAGATTGTGCTTCCTCTGTTAACTTCTTCTCTTCCTTTTGCACAATTCATGGGTTTACTATGGACTTGATGATTGGGAGGGGTAACCTCCACAACAACCTATACTTTCTGGATTTAGAGCCTCAATCATCAACGTTATCTTCCTCTTTCATTTGCAATCTCAATCTCTCTAACTCAAGCTCTCTCTGGCATGCAAGGCTGGGTCATCCTTCGTTTTCAAAGATTCAAGTTCTTTCTGAAGCTCTTTCTATTCCGAAAAACAAACTCAAGGACTGGTCACATTGCAAGACATGTCATCTTGCAAAACAAAAACGTTTAGCTTTTAATTCTCAGAATAATATTTCTCCCCATCCTTTTGATCTTGTCCATTTGGATGTTTGGGGGCCTTTCTCAGTTGTTTCTACAGAAGGTTTCAAATATTTCTTACACTGGTAGACGATTGCACACATGTTACATGGGTATACTTTCTTAAATCAAAAAGTGATGTTCTACAAGTTTTTCCTTCTTTTATTCACATTGTAGAAACACAATATTCATCTGAAATCAAAGCTATTCGTTCAGATAATGCTCCTGAACTTTCATTCACCTCTCTTCTTGATTCAAAAGGAATTTTTCACTATTTTTCTTGTGTTGATACTCCACAACAAAACTCTGTTGTTGAGAGAAAACATCTACATATTCTAAATGTGGCAAGGGCTCTCCTTTTTCAATCTAATCTCCCTTTACAATACTGGACAGATTGCATTCGCACTTCTTTTTTTCTTATCAATCGTACTCCTTCTCCCCTTCTTCAAAACAAAACCCCTTTCGAACTCCTTCTGAAAAAGCAACCTAACTATTCTCATCTGAAAGCTTTCGGTTGTCTATGTTATGCTTCCACATATCCTAAAAACCGTCACAAATTCACACCAAGATCTGAAGCCTCAATTTTCATTGGCTATCCTTCTGGATACAAAGGATACAAAGTTCTTAATCTGGATACTCATTCCATCTCTATCACCATAAATGTAATTTTTCATGAAACCATATTTCCTTTTCAAACATCTGATATTCCCTCTTCCACATTTGATCTTTTTTCTTCTACCATCCTTCCTCTTCTTATTCCAGACAATTCTCCTACTCCCTTTGTGCCAAATTCTGTTCCTCTTCCTGAAATCTTATCTGATAACAGTAATATCACTGTAGAAGCTGAGAATACTTCTAATATGAATTCAAACAGGCCTAAGAGGATCACTCGTACCCCATCTTACCTGACAGATTACCACTGCAATCTGTTTCATCAACTGCCAGAGACAAGTTATACTACTGCTCATCCTCTATCATCTGTGCTTGACTACACTCGTCTCAACGACAACTATCATAATTTTATTCTGAATATTTCTATTGAATCTTAACCAAATAACTTCATTGAAGCCATTAAATCTGAGAAGTGGCATGAACCTATGAATTAAGAATTGCAGACTTGTGTCAAGACTGGTACATTCTCAGTGGTTTCTCTCCCTTAAGGAAAACAACCCATTGGTTGTAAAT
Source organism: Alliaria petiolata (assembly GCA_020283515.1). Taxonomy (NCBI): domain Eukaryota; kingdom Viridiplantae; phylum Streptophyta; class Magnoliopsida; order Brassicales; family Brassicaceae; genus Alliaria; species Alliaria petiolata. Next base: position 19,793,432 of record JAHZTW010000002.1, read on the forward strand.
GGGTTTACAAAATCAAGCACAATGCGGATGGGACAATTGACAGATACATAGCTCGTTTAGTGGCTAAAGGTTACACTCAACAAGAAGGTGTTGATTACATTGATACCTTTTCACCTGTAGCCAAGCTTGTGACAGTTAAGATGATACTGGATCTGGCTGCAAAACACGGTTGGTCACTAACACAAATGGATGTTACAAACGCTTTCTTACATGTTGATCTAGAGGAAGAGATCTACATGAAATTACCGCCTGGCTATACACCTCCTGCTGGTGAAGAATTGCCTCCTAATGCCGTTTGTAAACTCCATAAGTCTCTGTATGGTTTAAAACAAGCTTCAAGACAATTTAACAAGAAATTTTCTGAAGTTTTGTTGAAAGATGGGTTCATTCAATCAGAGACAGAACATACACTTTTTGTTAAATTGGTGAACTCCACTTTTGTGGCTTTGCTAGTGTATGTCTACGATATCTTGATTGCAAGTAATGATGATGTTGCTGTTTCTGATCTGAAGACTACTCTTGCTAGAGCTTTTAAACTCAAAGATCTAGGTCCGGTGAAGTATTTTCTAGGACTGGAAATTGCAAGGAGTAGCAATGGAATTTCAGTTTGCCAACGTAAATATGCACTGGATTTACTTGAAAATGTTGGACTCCTCGGCTGTAAACCAGTGGCAACACCTATGGATTCAACAATTCAACTCAGTGCAGAGAATGGAGAAATACTTGATGATGCAACAGTTTATCGAGCTCTCATTGGCAAACTACTGTATCTCACAATTACACGAGCAGATATCACCTATGCGGTTCACAAATTGAGTCAATATTTGTCAAAGCCAAGAACAACTCACCTAGAAGCTGCTCATAGAATTGTCAGATACTTGAAGGGAGATCCGGGTCGTGGTTTGTTCTATTCTGCTAAATCTGAAATAAGACTGCAGGCTTTTTCAGATGCTGATTGGGCATCGTGTCCTGATTCCCGACGTTCAACGACCGGTTTCTGTGTTTTCCTTGGGGATTCATTTATCTCGTGGAAATCATGAAAACAACAAACAGTTTCTCGAAGTAGTGCTGAAGCAGAATATAGAGCATTAGCAGATACAACCTGTGAGCTGGTTTGGTTGAATCAATTGCTTCATGATTTACATGTTAAGGTCTCCGGTCCTGCTAATCTCTTTTGTGACAATACGGCTGCGATTCAGATAGCTTCAAATGCAGTCTTTCATGAAAGAACAAAGCACATTGAAAATGATTGTCATCTAGTTCGTGAAAAAATTGAGAGCTGGTTTCTTGAATTTGATGCATTTTACTACGGGAAACCAACTAGCTGATTTGTTCACAAAAGCACTTCCTCCCAAGACTTTCAAGATGCTTATGTCGAGATATGGATTTTCAAGTCTCTTTCTTCCGCCTTGAAGACTTCGACTTGAGGGAGGGGTATTACAAATATACTTGTATATATCTCGTTAATACGTGTACAGCTTTTTTACCTTATATTGTATATAAACAAACAATGTAACATGAGTTACGGTTAATGAGAAATAATGAGTTTTCCTCCTTCTCTCTCTACCTTTCCTAAACTTTAATAGATAGTAACAAAGGCAAATGTATCGCATCTACTTCGGACGTTCCGGTAAATGTTTCTTCCTCCGAACACGAACAAGTCGATAATCAGCTAGGTTATTGGGGAATTTCTTATGTATTGGAAAATCGCGATAGTATTTTGAAGAAGATCGAGATGTATGTGTTTTCTGGTCGTTCACCTTTTAGTTGGATTTCCAGAGTTGAACGGTTCTTCAGTCATGATCGATATCACGATACAGAGAAATTGGAATTGGAGTCACTGTGTTTAGAAGGTCCTGTTCTCAATTGGTTCAATGGTGAGATGGTGAATGATCCGTTTATCAAATGGTTTCAGTTTATCGATCGATTGTTTAACAGATTTGCGGGATCAATTGATGATGAACCAGCCACTCGATTGTTCTGCATTCAACAAACTGGGGATATTGCCGATTATGTTAATGAATTTGAAGAGTTCATTGCTCAAGTTGCTGGTGCTGATGAGAATAATTTGGTAATAGTGTTCTACAATGGTTTAAAACCAGAGATGAAAGGGGTGATCAAAATTAAGGAGCCACAAGGATTGACGAATCATAAAGCAGTAGTGATGAAAATGCAAACCACCGTGTGTTTGCAAGGTGATGAGTGATGATAACCAGTAGCAGATACAGTCAAAGTCATTCCAATCTTCTTCAGTTTACAATTCTCGCCGATAGTCCTTTAGCTCTGACAAGAATGTTGGCTTGACTAATTGGGGTTCAAAAATGGTTGCTACAGGTTCTCGTCAGACGTGTAAACAAGCAATTTCAACGTCCTAGACAATACTACACTGATGTTGAGTTGGATTTTATGAGGAAGGATGACATTTGTTTCTATTGCAAGGAAAAATGGTCCAAAGGTCATCTTTGTGCCAACAGAGAATTGCAGATAATAACTGTGGTGAATGGTTAAACAATGGAGGTTTTGAATGAGAATATGGTGGAGTTAATAGGGTTTGAAGACGATCAAGAGGTGTTGCCTCCAACATAACTCATGGAGCTCATTTTTGGGACTCTCCTCTCCAATAACTACAAAGTTTTGGGGTAAGATGGGCAAGCTCGAAGTGGTCATTTTGTTAGACAGTGGAGCTACTCATAACTTCATATCTCTTTCTGCCGTGTCTAAGCTTCATCTTATACCTCAACATTATTCGGATTTGGAGATTTTGTTGCGAACAGGAGTCTCTATGAAGAGCACTCGTCTGAAATATCCCTATTTCTCAAACCAAAAGCTGAAAAATCCCTCCTATTTTTAAGTTTAGTTTAGATTTATTTTTAAGGATGAAAATAGATGTAAATGACTGAAAACCCTAATAGTTCTCAAAAATTACTTCTTATACCACCGCTCACCCACTCCCCACCCATCCCACCCAACTCCTTCGGATCCAATCAGAAAAATTGTGAGAAAATTCGAGCCGTTCGAGCCGTTCAGTGAGCCGTTCTGCCATAACTTCCCAAAATCGCCTAATTTTGAAATCGAATGCTTTCTAACTCCTCTTTCATTCATCTATTTTCGTAAAACTAGGGATAACTACGTAGAACTATGTTGAGAACACCAAATAATCATTGAGGCATATGATCGAACACTTGGTGAGAAATATACTGCGATTCTTGCGCGCCTTTTTCCACTTTTCTTGTTCAAAAATCTCTCATTCTTCTATCTATTGGCAGAATTATCAATCTTTTATCTTAAATACTGCGATGAATATACTCTCAAGTTTAAAGTGTGTACATGGTATGTTTAGCTCACCAAGTGTTCGATGCTATGCATCAATGAAAATTTCTCACTTTTAACTGAATTGGTAGAGCTCGTAAACACCATAAAATAAGATATGGGAGAACATATGAAGGTAATTGAGGACAAGGTTGATGGGTTGGCCAAAAGAGTCACACCGTTAGAAGCTTATGTGAATGAGATATCAGGAGAGACGTCAAAAGGGTGTTAAACGGACTGTCGGGACGAGTAGGCCAACGACAAGGTCGACGAAACAGAAAGTATAAGAAGTGAAGACTATATATTTTTCTTATGGTGGTTGTTTGGATTAGTACTACTGGTATTATTACGTAAAACTTTGTTGTTGGTTTTGAATTTGAATTCGTACTACTGGTTTTACTATGTAGAACTATGTTGTTTGTTTTTGTATTTGAATGTGTACTATTGGTATTACTAAGTAAAAATATGTTGTTGGTTTTTCATTTGAATTCATACTACACCATGTAGAACTATATTGTTGGTTTTGCATTTGAATTCGTACTACTGGTATAACTATGTAGAACTATATTGTTGGTTTTGTATTTGAATTTGTCCACCATATGAACATCTTGTCGGAATGCCATAGTCATCATCAGCTATGTAGTAAAGTCAGTCGATTAGCCTCTTGTTCCTCTTCTCGTCACTATAGGTCGGGTCCATAATCAAGAGCTCGGGAGAAGAGAAAAGAAATTGGGAATGAGAGAGAGAGAGGTGAGGAAAAGGGCTCATAATGAAAGAGAGAGGAGAGAGAGAGGATAGAGAGAGGAAACTCGGTAATGAAAGAAAGAGAGAAGAGAAGGAAGAAATTTGGGGATTTTTAGTATTGGGGGCCAAAAAATTGGGGATATAGAATATTGGGCGCCAAAAATTTGGGAATTTGAGTTTTGAGTGCCAAAATTTACCCACATGTGCATGCCAATTTTACACTTAGTTATACAGAATATAGTAGTTGTACAAAAGTTACAAATAATTATACTTTGGATGTTTTCCATTTTGATTAGTATTACCTATCCTTAACATTTGTTTTCTTAGTTTTACAGTTGATATAAATCGATAAGCATATAATTCTGATTGATTTATGTAATGATATGTTTGAAATCAAGATTTATGTAACTTTGTCATCCTAAGTTGGTTATTATTTACAAAGTGATCTTAAAAGTATAAGGAGTATATTGTGTAGATTATTCTTTAATAACCAAATATGATATAATTTCATAATTTCCTACATAATACCCATTATGAAATTAATTTGTGACGTTTACAACGCCAATAAGTTTGTTGAGTGATTTTTGTTTATGTTTTGTAAAAATCAAAAATAATTTTTTTCATTATCAACTGTAATCATTAATACCAGTTTTACCAGATATACGTCTGCTTAGTAATGCTCAGTTATACATGTTCATACCAATAGAACTTTTGCCCGCTCTCGACAGTTTCTCGGGCAGTTCCGATATAGTGATGATCTCCACATACAAATACATTTACAGTTCTCATTATCAATGGACGTCAGATAAACACTCAGGTCCTCAATATCAGAAAGAGTCAACACTTCCTCAGATCTCACCAACAGTGGAATGTAACTCAATTGCAATTTACACTTACTTTCATCTAATGCAAGCTTCTTGTATATCTTAGCTTCTATCATCGACAAAGTTATGTTCTCCACTGATGTCTTCAACATTAACCTATACATGCGACCTTGGCATTTAAAATGTATGCCGATGTTGTTGCTCATTGTATCCTGCCAAAACAATACAAAAAACTCAATCAGTAAAACTGATTATCCACAGTTATACCTTATCTTTACTCAGTTATACCAGTTGCACCAAGTTTTACTCAATAAATCATGATTTCCAGTAATATCAGTTTTACTAGTTATATCAGTAATACTAGTTTTACCCAGTTCTCCTATCGCAAGAACTCAAATTGGATCGTCTTTGGTTCTAATCTACTTACAATTCAATATGATTCAACCGCTGAAATCCATTTGTTACCGATTTAAAGTCCTAATCGACCCATTAACCATGGTAAAACACCCAATGTGCATACCAAAAAATCTAATCAAATCAATTGATGGCAATTCCAAAAAATGCAGCTTGAGAGTTGAAGGACAGATCTGGATTTTCAACCTCAATGCAGCTCGAAGAAGGCGGAGACGAGTTCAGCAAGAAACGGCGGCGAGGGAGCTCGAGATCGACGGCAGCAGCGAACGCTCTAGCGAGCGAGGTCGAGTTCAGTTTTGAGCCGTGAGCTTTTGTCCCGAGCCGTTTCTAAAATTAATTTGGTGGACAATTTTGTCTTTTCACATTTGTAGGGATATAAGAGATGAGAAAGGGATATAGTGGATTTGATTTTATTTAAGAGGGGCAAATCAGATCATGGCTCCTCTGTGAAAGGGCTAGGCATTTGCAAGAATGTTCTATTTGGAATTCAGGATCTCTCGTTTACAACTGATTTTATTGCCTTGGAGTTTGGTAGAGCTGATGTAATCTTGGGAGTTCAATGGCTCAGAACACTTGGGAAGTGTTAGGTTGATTGGGACACACAAGAGTTTTCTTTTCTATATAAGGGTTCTTGGGTCACTATTCGTGGTGATCCTTCTTTACATAGAGAGAAATTGTCTTTGAAATCATTACAGACCGATAATGATATGATCCTGACCAGCATTAAAGAAATGAACCTTGAACCTGAGCTTGAACCTGATGGAAACATGCTTGTAGCTGATGGGAAGCTTGTAGCTGAGGATGCAGCTCGTGCTGGAGTTACAATTGAGCCAAATTGGAGAAGACATGATCCTAAACCTCCCTAGTTTTTGATCTAAGAATCAACAAATGGACAAGTGATTCATCTGCACTCTTTTTCCCTTACCTTTGGTATTGTCCCACTGAGTTTTCCAAGGAAGGTTTTTAATGAGGCTTGTGAATCACTTTCACATCATCCATTTGTTGATCAAGACCACAAATTTCGACCCAAAGGAATAGCCATCAAGTCCAGTGCATTTTATGCCAATTACATGTCCAAGAAGAGTCCAAAACAAGTGTCTAATTTGCTGGCCAAGAGAAGTGACGAAAATGGAAGAGCAAGGGTCATATTTCAACTTAGATTTATTGTTGTTATTTTTTAGACAGTCTGCATTTAGACTTATCTTTTCTTTATAAGTTCCTTGTAATCTCTTTTGAGAAACCATCTATCTTTTTATTCTAAAACCTTTTAAGTTAAATCATATCTAGCTGGTGTGTAATATCCACAAGAAAATTCTGTTCTTCCTTTGGTACATCATATCCAAAGAAAGATCAGTGGTAAATCAAAGGTCTTTCCGCAGCCTTTGTGTGACCATTCAATCCCCATCCTTTGAATCTCGAAATCCCTGGATTTTGTGGTTGCAAAACTTATCCCGAACACTTCCAGAGTGACGATCTTAGGAGGAGTGTGTCAAGTGGTATCAAAACACCATTCTGAAGTTAAGTGTTCTTATTTTCGTTTTTATTCAACAAGTAACAGATCTGCTTCTGCAAAATTTTTTTTTTTACTTGTTTCTTCACTGTCAGCGATCTGTTTAATCATTTTAAGTTGTTAGAAGTGTTTGATCCTGTGTATGTTAGAATCTGTGAACGAAATTCCAGTACAGTTCTACGAATTTTTGGTGACTTTTCATCTTCCAAAACAGATGTGCGTATAAACTACTAGGGTTCTTTGAGTTGTGTTTGTTTGATGTTTTTGAGCAGTAACACTTCTTGTTAGAACTCTTTACTGGTGATTTTTGTGTTTTTCTGTTGCAGAAAACATGTCTGGAAAGATGACTGAAGAAAAACCAGAAAACAACAAGAATAAACAGCGAATTGAAGCTCTGACTGCTCAAATGAGAAAAATGATGGCAACAGAGATGGAGACTTTTAGGCAGGAACTTCGACAAGCAACCTACCATGAGCAGAGACGAGCATAGCCTAGGAGGAGACAAGAGAGGTCTCCACAAAGAAACATAAAGAGAGCAGAAACTAGAAGAAACCCTAAGCAAAACAGAACACAAGCAGATGCTAGAAGAGATGATTTTGGATAGGAGTTTCAACCAAGACAGAGGCAAATGCAATACAGGATGGAACAACAAGGACCCTCAAGGAGAGACAGAAATCAGCAGGATGATTCTAGAGGTCACAGGCTCAGAACACCACAGTTGCATGAGAAACATGATCCAAAAACAGAATCAGCAACTGAGATGGATGTACTTAAAGCTGATTTGGAGCAGATACTCAATACATTTCGTCCAGCCTCAAAGAAGGTGCAGAACAGAGCTAAAACAAGTGTTAACAAAGAGCATATGATAAGAGGACTTTGTACAGTTTTTCTAATCAATCCTAAAGCCTCTTAGTGTTGTTGTAGTACTTTAGGTGTCAATCCAGCTTGGGTGTGAAAGATACTAGGAATGCAAGAGCTTAAGTAAATCTAAGTGAAATCCGAGTAAGATGGGGGAACTAAATCCTAAAAACCAATGAAGGCGGCCGAGTTTCGCGACTTCCATCGAGAAAAGGAAATTGTCCCAAGTTTTCATGAATTACAAGATTGCCCCTGATGCAAATTTTCCCCTATAAATATTTTGGAGGCATTGTTTAGCCAAACACCTTATCATTATTTTCTGTTTTTGAGACTTAGAGAGAGATTGATCCTGAGCTTTTGGGGAGATAATTCTGTACTCTTCCGAGAAGTTTTTTTGAACCCCTGTATCATTCTCTTTTCTTATTTTATGCAATTTATTTCAGTCATGATTTGTGCTTTCATCTCCATGTCTGAGTAGTTTGCTAGTTAGGTTAGGGTGATTTAGGGTTGATGATGAGTTTGTAGAATTATTAGGCTGTTAGGAAAATCAATTGGATCTTCATCTTGATATGTGCTTAACTTGATTTCTTAATTGATCACTTAGAAATCAAATCCTATGTTATTTAATAGATGCGAGAGCATTATTAGTAACTTGAACTAATCATAGACTGGGTTTTAAATAGCGCACCAAGGCATCGCCATGGCGCAAGATGCACCGTGGCGATGGCCTAATCGCCATACCACCTGTGGCGAGCGCTTTATAGCTTGCTATTCAAAACGTTACAGTTTTGATTCAATTTGACCGACTCTTTATATTAACTAAGTCTCATGTTTACAAACCCTAAGTATAAAAGTTAAGTTTTTAACATCGTACTCTCTTTTCATCTCATCTTCTTTTTTTCTTTTCTTCTCTTCTCATATACCCTGTTTTCATGTTTCATCTTTCTGCATCAATTATTGTCTTTTAGTCACAATTCTATTCTATTCTACCCTGTTTTCACGTTTGGATTTGGTGTTTTGGTTTTAAAGTTCTATTATTCTAAGTTTATCAACAAATTTGTTATTATTTATGTTTTTATCGGTTTGATACGTATGGTGCTCGCCATACTGCGCCATGGCGCAAGGCTCAACCCAACTAGCCATGGTGCGCCATGCGCTATTTAAAACCCAGATCATAGATGAGCAAAATATCTATTCGTAAAGAGATTTGGTTTAGAGATTTTGTGAACAATCGAACCTGTTTTTAATGCTTGCTCTAATTATTAGAATTTGCAAAGAGATTTGGAATTCTGGAATATAGGCATAGATAACTTCTGCAACGAGAGTTGATTGGTTTTAAATTAGTTTTTCGAGTTCTAGACGGTTCTTAATAATTCCCTAATAGTATAATTTCTGCATTCTCGGATTCAACCTGATAATTATCATTGCCTAGCGTCTTAGTCTCCTGAACTTTAATCCACTTTTATTTCGTTTACTGATTTCTTAGTAGTTTAATTTACTTTATTTGATTTGATATAGCATAATTTGAACCTAGAAACCATAGTTTAGCATCTACTTCCTTTGGGATTCGATAATCCTTTATACTTCAACTGCATTGCTGTGCACTTGCAGTGTTGATTTATTTGGGTAAAACTTTGACCCTATCAAGTTTTTGGCGCCGTTGCCGGGGAAGTAATAGTGAAACAAGAGTTTTTATCTCTTGTAGCAATTTCTCAATTGCTCATATCATTGCAATACTTGAGATATCAATCCATCTTGGGAGTTTAATGCAAAAGGAATACAAAGTTTGGTTTAATCTAAGCCAAATTCGAAATTTAGGAAACAAGTGAGTAATAGAAGCAATCTACAAGCTAAAAGAGATACTACAAGACTAATTATATGATTTAGAACCTTAAACTTAACTAATTATGCACTAATTATGCAATTAATTACTAATCAAGATTACTAATTGATTAAAAACGAAACCTAGGTATGGAATCATTGATTTGGGCAATCAAATGGCCAATCTTGCAATCATTTACGCAACTAAACAAGCTATCTCTATGCCTAGATCCCTAATAAAAACTAATCCATGATGCGTTGCACTAATCCCTTTCCTAATCACCTTAATGAACTAATGATGTGTTAGCATTAAAATGATTAGCAAGCAATAAAGACAAGTCTAAATGGCATGATAAACACGCTAGGCAACTAATATCTTAGGCTAGGAATGTAAATCTCTTAGAAAGGTGGTTCAAGCATTTCATCAAACACTTGGTGGGTGTATGAAATGCTTATGATCCAAATAGCAAAATATTAGCTATTTGGCATTAAGAACTCCTTAATAAGAAGAGAGATGAAAGAATCTAACCTAGATTGCAAGATTGAACCATTAGAAAACCCTAAATCTAACCCATCCCCAAGTTCCTAAAAGACTACTCACTAATCATCATTAAGCCCATCAAATCCATGATAAGAGATAAGCAAAACATGATTAGAGAAGAGATAATAAAAAATCCAAGAGAGTTTTTGTGTTAAACTTAAAAGATCCAAGCAAAATACAAGTTTTCTCACAAAGAGGCTAAAGTTTAAGCTAAGAACAATAGAGAATAAAAGTTAACCCATAAATTAGGTCTTTTAAGTATTTATAGGGGGACCCAGAAAAAGTGAAGACAAAAGTTCGTTTGTGTTCGTATCGACGTAGCTGGTCGATACACTACGTCGATACGAACCCCTGGATTGTGCTTCTTCTTCTCGGCTTTGATGGTCGTCCCGACGTGCTCTGGTCGATACGCTTGGTCGGTATGAACTCCTGGAAATGTGTCTCGATGTAGCACTTGATACGGTTGGTCGATACGTCTTGAAGCTTCGTCTTTGGTTCGTCTCGACCAAGCCAGGTCGATACAGCTGACCGAGACGAACCCCTGGAAATGTGTATCGACCTGGCTGGTCGATACACTACGTCGATACGGCCCGAAACTTCTCCTCTAGGTCTCTTCCTCCCATTCAAGTGACTTCTTGCCTTTCTCCTTGCAATGCCATTCTCCTCCAACATCGAGCATGCCTCCATAGCATCCATATTACCTGATAAAGACTCCAAAAGTGCCAAAATATGCAAAGACTATGCAAGGACATTCTAGACTACTAGATGAATGAAATGTGATGTAAAGATGCCTAAATGAGTTCCTAAATGAGGTGAAACTTACACTAAATGGAGGAAAATAAGATGCAAAATATAGACATATCAACTCCCCCCAACTTGCCTTTTACTTGTCCCCAAGCAAATGAAACACAAGCCAAGGAGAGAGGTTTGAAGGTGGGGACTCAAATCCAAAAGTGTCAAGCAAATAAATTAACTCAATGGTCCTAGTTCTTAATTCTAGGATGCTATTAATGCAAACTCTACTCCAAAAGGTCTAGCCATACCCATACTCATTCAAGTGAACCCAAGCCTCAACCTACATGAGCATTCATTTTCACCAACTCTTTAACATTCATTAAGTAGTAACCATGGATCATGAATCATGCAATGCTAGCGAACTTGTTTGGTTGTGGGTAAGGTCTTGAGATGAAAATGATCTCAACTTCATGGGGTTCCAATGCTATGGGATCTCTCAATGAACAAGTGAACTTTGGCAAAATAGTAAGAGTAAAAAGCAACCTATGCATATAAGGACAAACTTCCATCTACCCCTTGTAACACAAATGATTTCACCCTCATTTTCTTCAAAGCTCAATCACCAAGTCCAACGTAGGCTACCCATTACAAGGCATTGCGCCATACCCACAAGAAGCTAGAACACTTTTCTTTTTTCTTTAAGCACTTAGGGAAAACAACTTCTACAACCACAAGTGTTGGCACACTTTCTCTTCAAGCTCTTTTTTTTTACACTTTGCTATCCTCTTTCTTATCTTAACTTAGCCATATTTTTTTATTTTTCTTGGCTCTCTTACTTTTCATTTCTAGAGTATTTTATTTTGAACACTTAGAGCACATTACACTTGGCCAACACTTGTCACAAAATTTTTTCGTTTTTCCTTTCTCACCACCACAACTTCACGAACCCAATTTTTTTTATATTGAATGTCAAGCTACAAACCCCACCCAAGAAGCCTAACCTATCACCTATCTCATTATTTCGAGCTAGCTACATGGAAGCCTATCCTTGTCGCTCTAAACTCAACACTTTTTGCTAAGTTCACAAGAAGAAAAAGGCCTAATTCACTCAATAAGGTAGAAGTCTCAAGGAAAGCTTAGCTAGGGTGCTTGATCTTAACCGCTATAAAGATGAGAGTCGGCTATTTGGGTTAACAAGAGTGGCAAAAAGAAAGAAGATAACCCAAATATGTATATGGTATCCACAAGTTCTCTAACAATGCATGACCATGATAATTGTTTATTCAAATTAAGTTCAAGTTCAAGAGAGTTGGTTTCTATTCAAAGCTTGCTTCAATTTAGACTTGAGTTTCAAATGGTGAGGTCCAAGTAGGGTTCAACTTTTACTTTCAAAGTTTGCACATCAAGCATCAAAGAACTACTAACTAGGGCCTTGAACTAATTCATGAGCTTAACACCTTACAAGGAAAATCTATCACTGTCCCCTATGCAAGAATGCAATCCTATATGAAAGCTAGACTCAATCCTACTTAGGTGACAAATGCAAATGCAATTACATGCTATTTGGTTTTTGAAATTTTCGAAATTTTCCCATTTTTTTGGTTTTTTCTATGCCTTAGATGAATGCATGAGACTCTAATATGCATGAAAGAGGAAAATAAGATCACAAAACACAAATTAAAATACACCATACTCCCCCAAACTTAAATTACACAGTCTCTTGTGTAATCCAAGCTTGGAGAAGATTTCAAAATGCAAAAATAAAAACTGAATTGTATTTACAATGATTCGGAGTGGTACCTCAATCAGAAACGAATGGAGGAGGAGGAGTAAGAGTCCATGGAGTATGATTGGTTGCTTGACTGAGGGGTGGGGGGATCTCATAAACCGCTTCTCACGCCTACAGGTCTCATAGAAAGAAGGCTGCGGTTCATCTTCTTCTTCCGTTGCACTCGGGATTCCTTGGAAGGAATGGCGCCTCTCTTCCATGTGGCTGTCCCCCTCTTGATCCTCATGTTGTTCTTCTTAATGTCTTGAGGAAGAAGTGCCTCCAACCTTGGCCGTGAGATCTTTGATTTGCCCCTTCATCACCTTGACAGTCTTAACAAGCTTCCTAATGGTCTTGTCTTGCCACTTGTTCCATCTTTGAAGAAGCTTGATGTGTTGGTGAGCTGTCCTAGAAGGTTCTCCTTGGTTGGTGCCTTCATAAGGCACAAAGTTGTACCTCTCACTGCCATAGACTGGAGGTGGCTGATATGGCTCGTGATATGTGTCCCATGGGGCTACCGGGAATGTCTGAATGTCGCCTAGTTCCTCATCGGATGGAGTGAAGGCAGCATTTGATCGCTCCCGGAGGCTTGTGAGGTGAGTACAAGGAATCCGGATTGTTGCTTCCTTGAGCCTTTGGACATTGAACTTGTAGCGGTATCCACTCCCTTTCTTAACCAAGAATTAGGCCTTAAGGAGATAGGTGGCGTCGAGGTATTGCTTCTCAGCCGAGGGCTCTCTCAAGTTAACTCCAACTCCCTCAAGAATTGGTGTGATCATGCCTCCGATGGTGAGCTGAGGCGTGCGGTCTCTCTTGTTGGTCGCCCAGCCTTGGAAGCTTTCCGCATGAGCCACCCACAGCTGCACCATTCCATTTCCCGCTGCATCACCTCTCATCGGGGTTTTGTCATCAAAGAAACCAATGATGTTCTTGAGCCCAACATCAAGAATCTCCCATTCTTCTTCAGCCACATTTCCCGTCTCCTTCTTTGAAAAGAAAGTGTGAGCCAAGACCTTGTGGGCATACCGGATTACAGGGTGTCAGATCATGAAGCTCTTGACTTTCCCGGGCTTGTAACTCTCGCAGCCAATCATGTTCCACAGCTTTTGTGCCTCCACTTTTGAGACATCAAATCGGGACCTTGCGCCTCTTCCTTCTTCAAAGCCAAGTAACTCACTTAGCCTCTTGAACCCCATCTTGTAGGACTTGTTCCTAACCCGGAACTGAATGAAACCGACTCCATCCCTTTCTTCATCAACTCCATCCGACTTCAAAGTCGTCACCTTCAAGGTAGAGAGGAATTGGCATGTCTCCTCTTGGTAGCTCGGGAATGATTGGTTGAACCACCTTTCACAACCCATGTTTCGGAAGATAGCAGTCACATCCTCCAATAGACCCAACTCCTCTAGCAGATCGTGATCCGGGTACTTGGTGCCCTTGAAAGGAATTTCCATGAGGCTTTTGTACACATCTGAACTTGATGGAGGCTTGGCTGTAGCTTTCTCAGCTCACCTTATCTTGGCCTTGTCCCTACTGATTTTCCTCTTCTGAGACAACTGCCTTATAGCCGGGGGACTCTCCTCAACTTCTTCCTCTTCCTCCTCTACCGGTCTCTTCTTCTTCCTCTTGCTTGGTTCACTTCTTGTTCTCCCCATAGCTACTACAAAATTCAAATCTTGGAAAGGAGTAAGGAACATGGCAATGTATATCCATCAAAGCTAGCAAAGCATGGGGATTTAACTCATTCACATACATAATCATAGAAGTTTAAAAAGAGAATTTCAAACTAAACATGCTCTAAGTGGTAACAAGTTAAAATTCATGAAAATTCTAGCTTAATCACTTATGAAGCATGTAAAAATAAGATTGAGAAACTCAAATTCGAAAATTTTGAGCATCACTTGGCATAAACATCAATTTTCGCAACCTTTGAAAATCCAAGAGTAAGAATGCTCAAAAATCAAAAATTTCATGAAATTTCTTGAAAACTTCATCAATCATCACCCATAACAATAATCAACCATACCCAACTCAATCTAACCATTCTAAGTCTCTCTATCAACCCTACTTTCCAATTCTTTCACATGGGGAAATCAAAGATTAAGAGAGAGCATAAGTAAACAAACCTTGATTCCACGAAGAGCTTAGACCCGAAATAAACTAAGAAATCAAGATTGGCACACAATTTCTGGGTTATAGCACTTGGAATCAATGAATTTGGTGAAGAATTGAGAGAGAGAGGAGAAAAACAAGTTTCTTATCTATGGGGTTTGCAAATTTTCGTGGATAATGAGAGCCAAGGGGAAGAAGAAAGCTTAAATCCCTCAAAAACCGGTTCAATTCAAGTGGAGAAGTCAAGATTAAACCGGTCAAAGGAAGGAAGAAAGTCAACTTACCTGGTGGAAGGACTCGTCTCGGCCAACTACCCCGATACAGCACGTCGATACGAACCCCTGGAATTGGGTATCGACGTGCCTCGTCGAGACACCAGGCCGAGACGAACCCCTGGTTTCGTGTATCGACTTGGCCTCGTCGAGATGATATGCCGAGACGAATTGGGAGATCCTCGGTCGTTCGAAGCTTGAAGTCGCATATCGACGTGCTACCCCGATACACTAGGCCGAGACGAACCCCTGGTTTCGTGTATCGACTAGCTTCGTCGATATGCTATGCCGAGATGAACCCTTGGAGAGCTCGTATCGACGTGCTTGGTCGATACACTACCCCAATACACTTTTAAAAGTTCCTCCCTCACCTTTTCTTGAAGTTAAAGTCCTCCATACTCAACCTAAAACTTTCAAAAACTCAAAGAAACATGATCATAGAACAAAAACAAGAATATATACAAGGATAACATGGGAATGCTTTCCAAGAGCGCTTGTTTAACGTCATTAGCTCGACTTTTCAAACCTTTTTAGGCAAGAGTGGGATCTTGAAGAGGACATGAGCTTGCCTCTTCCTTAGACACATTCACCAAGTATGGCTTGACCCTATGACCATTGACTGTGAAACTCTCCCCATTCTTCCCAATCAAAGTGATGGCTCCATAAGGCAATACTTCTTGAATCTCAAAAGGGCCTCCCCACCTTGACTTGAGCTTACCGGGAAAAAACTTCAGTCTTGAGTTGTAAATAAGAACCTTGTCACCAACACTCAGCTCCTTCTTCACAATCCTTTTGTCATGGAAAGCCTTGGTTCTTTCCTTGTAGATCCTTGAACTCTCATAGGATTCAAGCCTAATCTCCTCAAGCTCTTGGAGTTGAATCAATCTCTTCTCTTGGGCTGTCTTGAGATTGTAATTGAGAAGCTTAATAGCCCACAAAGCCTTGTGTTCAATCTCCACTGGTAGATGGCAAGATTTGCCATACACAAGGTCGAGAGGAGACCTTCCAATTGGCGTTTTGAATGCTGTCCTATAAGCCCACAAGGCATCATCAAGCTTGATTGACCAATCCTTCCGTGTTATACCCACAGTCTTCACTAGTTTGAGGATGATAAGGAGTGGCCACCTTGTGCTTGACACCATGCTTGCTTAACAACCCTTCAAAGACCTTGTTGATGAAATGGCTTCCCCCATCACTAATCACAACTTTTGGCACACCAAACCTTGGGAAGATTATACTCTTGAACATCTTCACCACGACCTTGGAGTCATTGGTAGGGCTTGCAATGGCTTCAACCCACTTGGAGACATAATCAACAGCTACCAAGATGTATTGGTTTCCATAAGAAGATGGGAAAGGTCCCATGAAGTCTATGCCCCATACATCAAACAACTCCACTTCCAAGATTGGGTTTTGGGGCATCTCATCTCTTTTGCTTATGTTTCCTTTCCTTTGACAAGGTTCACATCTCTTGATGAACTCATGAGTATCCTTGAACAATGTAGGCCACCAAAATCCACTTTGAAGAACCTTTGTAGCTGTCTTGAATGTGGCGAAATGACCCCCATACTTGGACCCATGGCAATGAAAAATCACACTCAACCTCTTCTTGTGCCAAACATCTCCTATAAATCCCATCAGCACATCTCTTGTAGATATAAGACTCATCCCAATAAAAGTGTGACACATCTCTCATGAACTTCTTCTTGTGATAGTTGTTGAGATGAGTTGGTTCCTCTTTGCACACCAAGTAGTTAACAATGTCAGCATACCAAGGTAAAGCTTTGTCCTCTAGGCCTTGAGTCTTTCGAAGCTTCTTCCCAACTCCATGTGCACTAGCAACATTCTTGATCATCATTATTTGCTCTTCCATAAGAGAATCATTGAGTGGTAAAACATCTTCAATCCTCATCCTTGACAAGTTATCAGCTACACCATTCTCCACAACTTTCTTGTCAAATCAAACTCTTGAAGAAGCAAGATCCATCTAAGGAGCCTTGGCTTGGTTTCCTTCTTAGCATAGATGTGGCGTAATGCAGCATGGTCTGTGTACACTATCACTTTTGATCCCACCAAATAAGATCTGAATTTTTCAAAAGCAAACACCACCGCCAAGAGTTCCTTTTCCTTTGTTGCATACTTGGTTTGAGCCTCATCAATTGTCCTACTTGCATAATAGATCACATGAAGCTTCTTATCTTTCCTTTGTCCAAGAACAGCTCCAACAGCATAGTCACTAGCATCCACCATGATCTCAAATGGTAGACTCCAATCCGGTGCTTTCACAATATGGGCACTTACAAGTGCCTTCTTGATTGTCTCAAAGGCTTGCAAGCATTCTTCATCAAACTGAAACTCCACTTCCTTACAAAGGAGTCTTGTCAAAGGCCTAGCAATCCTTGAAAAATCCTTGATGAACCTTCTATAGAAACCGACATGCCCAAAGAAACTCCTTATGCCTCTCACATTGTATGGTGGCGCCATATTGACCATTACATCTATCTTGGCTTTGTCCACTTTTATTCCCTTCTCAGAAATCTTATGACCCAACACAATCCCTTGGTTGACCATGAAATGACACTTTTCCCAATTAAGCACCAAGTGAGACTCTTCACATCTTTGTAAAACCCTGCAAAGATTAGAGAGACATGCAGAAAAGAGGCACCATACACAGAAAAGTCATCCATAAAAACCTACACAATTTTCTCAATAAGATCGGAGAAGATACTCATCATGCACCTTTGAAAGGTAGCTAGAGCATTACATAACCCGAATGGCATCCTTCGATATGCAAAGGTACCATAAGGGCATGTGAAAGTGGTCTTCTCTTGATCATTGGGATGAATGGGTATTTGAAAGAACCCACTATACCCATCAAGGAAACAATAGAAAGGATGGTTAGCCAATCTCTCAAGCATTTGGTCAATAAAAGGAAGAGGGAAATGATCCTTTCTAGTAGAAGCATTAAGTTTTCGGTAATCAATACACATCCTATGGCCAGTTATGGTTCTAGTTGGTATCAATTCATCTTTTTCATTCTTAATCACAGTGATTCCACCTTTCTTAGGGACAACATGCACGGGAGAGACCCAAGTGCTGTCACTAATAGGATAGATCACATTTGCTTCTAAAAGTTTCAAGATTTCCTTCTTCACTACTTCCTTAAGGTTTGGGTTTAATCTTATTTGATGTTCAATTGAGGAAGTGTTTTCATTTTCAAGGTGAAGTCTATGAGTGCAAAGTATAGGAGATATGCCTTTGATGTCACTCAAAGAGTAACCAATAGCTCTCCTATACTTTCTCAACTCATTAAGGAGAGAGTTGAGCTCATCATCACTTAGGTATTCATTCACAATGACAGGGTAAGAAGAGTTAGGTCCTAAGAAAGCAAACCTTAGTCCAATGGGAAGTGGCTTGAGTTCCACCTTTCGAGCCTTGAGTTTACTCCAATCCTCATCAAGGTCCCTTACCAATTCGCCATGCTCCAACTCCTCTAGACTTTCCTCTTGTCCTTGACTTGAAACCTCAACCTCCATTGACCTCTTGTCTTGGTCACGGTCCACTTCACCCTCACATGAAGCAATCAAGATCAAAAATCTGTTCTCCCCATCTTGTGCCTTGCGTGAATCGAGCATAAGCATGTATGCTTGTTTTTCCTCATGCAAGTAGCCATTTTCTCCATGTGGTTTGGTGAGAGCCACACTAAGATGGTCTTCTTGAGCTAGCTCTTCAAGCAACTCATCAGCTAACTCATCCATNTCTCCATGTGGTTTGGTGAGAGCCACACTAAGATGGTCTTCTTGAGCTAGCTCTTCAAGCAACTCATCAGCTAACTCATCCATAGTTTCAATGTAGAACACTTGACCATCTATGGTTGGCTTCCTCAAAGTCTCTTTTATGTCAAACTTCAGCTCAACCCCTTTTCCTAGATGCAAACTGATTTTTCCATGCTTCACATCAATTATGGCACCAGCTGTAGCTAGGAAGGGTCTTCACAAGATCAAAGGATCCTTTGGCTCTTCATCCATCTTAAGCACCATAAAATCAGTTGGGATGATGAAGTTGCTAACCATTAGGGGCAAGTCTTCTAGAATCCCAATTGGCATCCTCACACTCCTATCATCAAGAATTAAAGAGATCCCACATTCCTTGTACTTTGTGAAACCAAGCTTCTTGGCTATTGAATAGGGCATGAGGTTGATACTAGCCCCAAGATCACACAAGCAATTTTCAAACCCAAGAGGACCAAGGGCGCATGGTATAGTGAAGGAACCGGGCACTCCAAGCTTCTTTGGTATCACATTGCTTTGAATTATTGCACTACATTCTTGAGAAAGTAGCATAACTCCTTGGACATCCCTAGCTCTTTGTGCCACATCATCTTTAAAAAACTTGGCAT
Organism: Alliaria petiolata; assembly: GCA_020283515.1. Taxonomy (NCBI): domain Eukaryota; kingdom Viridiplantae; phylum Streptophyta; class Magnoliopsida; order Brassicales; family Brassicaceae; genus Alliaria; species Alliaria petiolata. The sequence goes on from JAHZTW010000002.1 coordinate 19,812,739, forward strand.
ATTGAGGAATCAACATGAAGGCATCCATCAAAGGCATCTTGAGCTCAATGTCTTTAATTTGTTTGTCAAACAAGTCCTTGTATTTCTCCACCAACTGTTTCTTAAACCTCCTGGAGAAGAGAAGTTTAGGCTTGTAAGGTGGGGGAACAAAGGTTGACTCCTTTTGGTGCACATCCTCTTTTGGCTTCTCCTTTACCACTTCCTTGCTTCTCTTGGTAATGTACACATCATCAAAAGTTATAGCTTCTTGAGCTTTTGTAAAGCTATCCTCCCCATCTTGAATTCAATGTCCTCATTGATTAGAAGACCCTCCCTTGTAGGCAACTCCTTTCCACTCCTTAAAGTGATGACATTGATGTATTCCTTGGGGGTTGCCTCACATTATCCTGGTAGAGTGTCTTGAGAGTTGGAGCTAGAAGCCTTGCCTTTGTTCTCAAGTTGCTTGAACTTTTGTTGAAGACCTCCTATTTGAGTGGCAAGCTCGTTAAGTGAAGAGTACATCCTTGTGTTAATTTCAGCAATCTTCTTTCCCACATTAGTATCACTATGAGCTTGATCTTGAAGTATTTGTTGAAGCATTAGTTGAATGTTGTCTTGTGGAGGACCTTGTGAAGCTTGAGTAAAACCNTGAAGCATTAGTTGAATGTTGTCTTGTGGAGGACCTTGTGAAGCTTGAGTAAAACCCGGTGGAGCATTGTACTTTGGACCACCATAGTTGCCTTGGTTTCCTCCTTGGTAGTTAGACCTTGGTGCGTAACCCTTTTGTTGATTTTTGTAAGTCACAAAAGGTTTTCCTTGAGTGGCTTGAGTAGGGTAGACTTGGTCTTTGGGGTTGGCCACATTAGTACTCCTATAAGAGAGGTTGTTATTCCCCTTATAGTTGTTGTTATAGTTGTTGCTGTATCCTCCTTGGCCACCCACGAAATTTACCTCTTCTTCACACTGTTGAGACCCAACTTGATCCTCACAATCATCTTGATTCTCAACAACAAAATGTACATTCCTTTGTGAAGAAGACATGAGCTTGTCCATCTTGTCATGTAGAGACTTCATTTCCTTCTTTTGAGATTCATATTCACTTCCCCTTGGAGCTCTATCATAGTCTTCATTGTAATTACCATCACTCAAGGAAAGATTCTCTATAAGCTTCAAACCATCTTCTACTTCTTTTCCTAAGAAGTTTCCATTACTTGCTGTATCAAGTAGCATTCGAATCTTTGGAAGGACCCCTCTATAGATGGTGCTTAGTAGAGACTCTTGTGTGAAGCAATGATGAGGGCATTGCATTGTGTAGCCCTTGAACCTCTCCCATGCTTCATTAAAAGACTCATTATTCTTTTGAGTGAAACTTAAGATTTCATTCCTCAACTTGGCAGTCCTTGAGTTGGAGAAGAACTTAGATAGGAATGCCTTCTTGCATTCATCCCAAGAGGTGATGGTTCCTTGAGGCAAATTTTTCTCCCATTGCTTTGCTTTGTCCCCAAGAGAGAAGGAAAAAAGTCTTAGTTTGAAAGCATCCTCACTCACACCATTCATATTGAACAACCCACAAACTCTATCAAAGTTATCCAATTGATCAAGTGGATCCTCCATTGGCAAACCATAGAAATTATCTTGTTGAACCATGGAGATGAAGGCTGGCTTCACGTCAATGGTGTTGTTGTGAACTGGTGGAGGCTGAATACCATATCTATTTTGATGAATATTTGGAGCATCACCAGCCCCAATTTTCCTCCCTTGTCTTGGCGCGTGCAAGGAGTTTCCATTGCCCATTTGTGCTTGCTCATTTCCATTATGAGCCGGATGTGCATGCGCCATGTGTGGTGGTACAGCAGCTGGAGGAGGTTGATCCCTTTGTTGCTCTTCCATTCTCAACCTCTCTAATATTTCAGCTTTCCTTCTTGCAAACCTAGAAACCCTTTCCAACTGATCAATCTCTTGAAAGCCTTGAAAGTTGTTGTCTCTTTGTGATCTTAAATGCATTCAAGGTGAACTGAAATCTAGAAAAGGAGATGGTCAATAAACACAAAAGAAAAACTTAGTCTCAAACTAAACTTAAATCCTAGTGATCAAACAATCCCAATATGGCAACGGCGCCAAATTGAAACAAGAGTTTTTATCTCTTGTAGCAATTTCTCAATTGCTCATATCATTGCAATACTTGAGATATCAATCCATCTTGGGAGTTTAATGCAAAAGGAATACAAAGTTTGGTTTAATCTAAGCGAAATTTGAAATTTAGGAAACAAGTGACTAATAGAAGCAAACTACAAGATAAAAGAGATACTACAAGACTAATTATATGATTTAGAACCTTAATCTTAACTAATTATGCACTAATCAAGCAATTAACTACTAATTAAGATTATTAATTGATTAAAAACGAAATCTAGGGATGGAATCATTGATTTGGGCATTCAAATGGCCAACCTTGCAATCATTTAAGCAACTAAACAAGCTATCTCTATGCCTAGATCCCTAATAAAAACTAATCCATGATGTGTGTCACTAATCCCTTTCCTAATCACCTTAATGAACTAATGTTGTGTTAGCATTAAAATGCTTAGCAAGCAATAAACACAAGTCTAAATGGCATGATAAACACCCTAGGCAACTAATATCTTAGGCTAGGAATGTAAATCTCTTAAAAAGGTGGTTCAAGCATTTCATCAAACACTTGGTGGGTGTATGAAATGCTTATAATCCAAATAGCAAAAGATTAGCTATTTGGCATTAAGAACTCCTTAATAAGAAGAGAGATAAAAGAATCTAACCTAGATTTCCAGATTGAACCATTAGAAAACTCTAAATCTAACCCATCCCCAAGTTCCTAAAAGACACTCAAGTTGCCCAAACTGCAGGAGCTGTTAACATGCAAGAAGGATTTCTTCCAGGAAAGACTGATACCAATCCCAAAAGCCATGTGAACGCCATCACATTGAGAAGTGGGAAAAACCTTCAACTTGTGCAGAAAAGAGGACTTAGTGCTGAAGAATTCGAGGAGCTTGAAGACATTGAAGATGAAGAAATTGATGCTGCGGAGCCAGTGTCGATCGACACTAATGAAGAGTGTCGATCGACACCCATGGAGAATCACGACGAAGCAAGCAAGCTCGACGCGAAGAACTCGAGTTCAAAAGCAAGTGTCGATCGACACTAGGCAGGTGTCGATCAACCCTCTTCCCAGACGATACCAGATCAGCTTACATCAACGAAGGTTGTAGCAGAAAGGGTCTACAAACCGAAGATCCCTTTCCCCTTGATACCAAAGACATCCAAGAAGGAGCTACTTGATGACAGATGCAAGGCTATCATGGATAGACTAGTGGTCGAAATCCATTTGATGGATGCCATTAGAACCACTCCAGTGATAAAAAGATACTTGAAGTGGATGATGACCAAGAACATGGATATGGAGGAAGGAGTAATGATGATATCAGAGCAAGTTAGTGCTGTCATTCAGAACAGGCTTCCAGAAAAGCTCTCCGATCCTGGAAGCTTTGTTCTTGA
>JAHZTW010000002.1:19816391-19906107 GCA_020283515.1 Alliaria petiolata
ACTCCAGTGATAAAAAGATACTTGAAGTGGATGATGACCAAGAACATGGATATGGAGGAAGGAGTAATGATGATATCAGAGCAAGTTAGTGCTGTCATTCAGAACAGGCTTCCAGAAAAACTCTCCGATCCTGGAAGCTTTGTTCTTGATTGTTCCATCTTTTCAGACAAATTTGGGACGTCTCTTTGCGATTTGGGTTCAAGTGTCAACTTGATGCCTCTTTCAGTTGCTCTTAGGTTGGATATGACAGACTTCAAAGCCACCAGAATCTCCTTAGTCCTTGCTGATCGTTCTATAAGTATCCGTGAAGGTGTCTTGGAAGATGTTCCTATCAAAGTGGGAGATTGTTTGACCCCCACAGACTTTGTGGTGTTAGCTTATGATGAGGAACCCAAAGATCCACTCATTCTTGGAAGACCATTCTTGGCTACAGCTGGAGCTATCATTGATGTGAGAAAGGGAAGAATCGCGCTGAATGTTGGTGACTTGGTGATGAATTTCGACATGGAGAAGCTGATGAAGAGACCTACTATAGATGGACATACCTTCTATGTCGATTCCCTCACCAACCTTGCTAAAGAAATCTTCCAAGAGGACCATCCTACAGACCCTTTGGAAAGAGCATTGGCGACTTTTACAACAGAAGTTGAGCACTTAGACGATGTCGCTGCTGGATACACAAAGATGATGGATGCTAATGAGCAAGTCCTGCAATTGGTCGCGCAAGAAGAACTGGTCAGCACATCCGCGAAAGCTGCCACACTTGGCGACTGGAGTGAGGCTAAGACTCCAAAAGTTGAGTTAAAACAGCTCCCTGCAGGGCTAAGGTGCGCTTTTCTTGGACCTAACTCAACTTATCCTGTCATTGTGAATGATTCCTTAAACAATGCAGAGCTCACTTTATTGCTAAGCAAGTTGCGAAAATTTCGCAAAGCTCTTGGCTATTCTCTTGATGACATTTCAAGTATCTCACCAGACTTGTGCATGCATCGGATTCACCTTGAGGATGAGACGAAGTCAATGATTGAACATTAAAGGAGGCTGAATCCGAACCTGGAGGAAGTAGTCGAGAAGGAGATCATGAAGCTCTTGGAAGCTGAGATCATCTATCCCATCTCAGACAGTGCTTGGGTCAGTCCGGTTCATGTGGTTCCTAAGAAAGGAGGAGTCACAGTGGTGAACAATGAGAAGAACGAGCTAATTCCTACAAGAACTGTGATTGGACACAGGATGTGCATAGACTACAGGAAGCTGAATGTCGCGACCAGAAAGGATCACTTTCCTTTGCCTTTCATTGATCAAATGCTGGAAAGATTGGCGAATCATCCCTACTACTGTTTCCTTGATGGCTATTCAGGATTCTTCCAAATTCCAATCCATCTAGATGATCAAGAGAAGACCACGTTTACATGTCCTTATGGTACATTTGCATATCGCAGAATGCCATTCGGACTTTGTAATGCTCCTGCGACCTTCCAGCGATGCATGATGTCCCGAACTGGGAAAAGTGCCACTTTATGGTCAGAGTTAGGATTGTACTTGGGCACAAAGTTTCAGCAGAAGGAATCGCAGTAGACCGCGCCAAGATTGAAGTGATGACGACTTTGCAAGCACCTGATTATGTGAAATCAGTGAGAAGTTTTCTGGGTCATGTTGGGTTCTATAGAAGATTCATCAAGGATTTCAGCAAGATTGCAAGGCCACTCACTGCTCTTCTCTGCAAAGACGTGAAATTCGAATTCACAGCGGAATACCATTCAGCCTTTGAACAGATCAAGCAAGCCTTGGTGAGTGCTCCAATTGTTCAACCTCCAGTGACTTTGCGGTAGGAGCTGTGTTGGGACAGAAGAAAGACAAGAAGCTTCATGCTATCTACTATGCCAGCCAAACGTTGGATGATGCTCAAAAGAATTATGCAACAACTGAGAAGGAACTTTTGGCTGTCGTCTTTGCGTTTGAGAAATTTCGACAGTACCTTGTTGGTCAAAGGTAATTGATAAGTGTATATTTTGCATCATTTTAGCATCCATATAGTGTAGACTTATCATCATTTTAGAGTCTAATATAGCATTACAGTGTTGCATTTGATCATTTAGAGTCCTAGAGTGTTCTTGCATGGTTCTTGCATGTTTTGCATGTTCTTTGCATGTTTTGGGACCTTATTAGGTGAAAAGGACGCTTGGGAGTTGAGGATGCACTTGGAGAATGATGCATATCACTTGGAGGGACAAGAAGCATCAAAGAAGATGAAGAAGAGGATTTCTGGCAGCAGATCGACGTACCAGATCGACGAAGCTCATCGATCCAGATTTCCAGGAGCGCAGATCGACCAGATGGATCGACGTAGCCTCGTCGATCCAGATTTCCAGGAGCACGGATCGACGAGACGGATCGACGTAGGCTCGTCGATCCAAATTTCTAGGACGCCAGATCGACGAGCCAGATCGACGTAACACGCCGAACCAGAAGCCGTGACCAAGAGCACGGATCGACGAAGAAGATCGACGAGTTGTCGATCCGTTTTATTTTTGGTGATGGATCGACGAAACAGATCGACGAGCACGTCGATCCATCACCAGACGAACTCTTTTTCTTCATTTTCATGGGTCCCCCTATAAATACTCTTTAGACCTANCTGATGAGGCTTTGCAAATCTTCTGTACGTATGCTTTTGGTCAAAAGTTCCCTAAAGATAGTTTCACGAATCTTGCTCGGGAAGCTACATGCCTTGCCGGTAGACTTTCCTCTAGGTCTAAAGGTTATGGGTCCTACTTCCGAGGAATGTCCAAACATGAGTGGATAAAGGCACTACCATAGTTAAGGAATCGCCTTGACGGAGAAATTGAGAGCGTTTTAAAGTTCAGTTATGATGCTTTATGTGATGAAAATAAAGATCTATTCCATTGTTAAGAGAATGGATCGGTTTATTCAATTAACAAAGAGGAATACAAGATTGAAGTTCCTGGAGACTCTCCACGAAGATCAACCAATTCAATTGTAGCACAAACGCTAACAATTGCCCAAATTCTTGGAGAACAAGCCCTCCTCGAATCCCCTTTTCTGATCCCAATTTCTAGATGAATCCCTTGTAATTCAATGACCCCGACTTATATACAAAGAGATTACACGTCAGCAACTCTATTTCTTTAATCTTTCCGTAGCTATTCTCCACCAATACTTTGTCCACGTCAGCCTTCTTCTTCTTGATATAAACTCTTAACGGCTTAGCAATACCCCCCTCGGCGAAACGCAGCTTGTCCTCAAGTGACAAATGTGGAAACTGCTTGATCAACTCAACTGCTCTGACCCAAGTACGTTCATGATCGTGAAGACCAGACCAATTCACCAGCGCCTCCAAGTGACCCTCCGAGTCATAACGTGTTGCCTTAATATCCAAAGGTTCAATAACCAAATCGTTATCTGCAAACGAGTTTGGTAAATCAGATACTTCATGATTTCGTCCCAACACTGGTTTTAACTGTGAGATATGAAAGACCGGGTGAATCTTTGAGGCAGGAGGAAGATGCAGCTTGTAAGCTACAGCTCCAACTTTAGCTAGAACCTCATATGGTCTGTAATAACGCGCAGCAAGCTTCTGATATACCCGCTTAGATACTGATTGCTGTCGATAGGGTCTAAGTTTGAGAAAAACCATATCACCCACTGCGAATTCAAGTTCCCTCCTATGCTTGTCTGCATTGTCTTTCATTCTTGCTTGGGCTATCACTAGATGTTCCTTGAGCTGACTCACAATATTATCTATTTCCTTCAACAATAACTCCAGTTCAAAATTATCGGTTGATCCTTCTTCAAACCTCAACAAATCTGGTGGCTCTCTGCCATAAACCACTGTGAAAGGAGTCGTACCAATAGCTGTATGATAACAAGTGTTGTACCACAATTCAGCCCAGGACAAAAATTTACCCCAAGACTTCGGTTGAGAGGAAGCAAAACAGCGTAAATAGGTCTCCAAGCAACGATTTATGACCTCTGTTTGCCCGTCCGTTTGTGGGTGAAACGCTGTACTGAACTTCAACTGAGTTCCAGCCTGTCTGAATAACTCTCTCCAAAACGAGCTGAGAAAGATCCTGTCTCTGTCTGAAACTATTGACTTAGGGAATCCATGAAGCTTCACCACTTCCTGAATAAACTTTTGAGCAACATCTGATGCCGTGAAAGGGTGTTTAAGCCGGATGAAATGAGCATATTTACTCAATCTGTCAACCACTACAAAAATCACATTCCCTCCCTGTGATAGTGGTAGCCCTTCAATGAAGTCCATCGAGAGATCTTCCCAAATTCTGTTCGGAATTGGCAATGGTTGTAATAGACCCGCTGGAGACAATATTGAGTATTTGTGACGTTGACAAACATTGCATTCCGCCACATATTTTTGAATATCTTTACCCATTCTTCTCCAGTAAAACACATTCTTCACCCTCTTTAGTGTTTTCAACACACCTGAATGCCCTCCAGTAAGACCATCGTGATACTCCTTCGGAATCAATGGAATATAACTGGAATTAGAAGGAATCACCAACCGTCCTTTATACATCGACTTCCCATTGATTATCGAATAACCCTTGAATTCATCAGAGCCTGCTGCAACTTTCTGATATAGCTCCCGAATCTGAGTATTATTCTCTACTTCTTTCAAGATGTCCTGAAGCTGTAAGTTTGTAGGCACTATTAATGCTGAGAGCACCGCCAACGTACAACCCACAGATTCTGTGACAATCCTGGACAAACCATCAGCAGCTTTGTTCTCTACTCCCAGTTTGTAGACGATGTCGAAGTCATACCCCAGCAGTTTAATGAGCCATTTCTGATAATCCATCGACACTTCTCTCTGTTCTAGCAAAAAATTCAAGCTTTTTTGATCCGTAGGAACCACAAATTTTCGCCCAAGCAAATAGTGACGCCACTTCTGTATAGCTAGAACAATGGCCATCAACTCTCTTTCATAAATCGGTCTAATCTGATCTTTATCTGATAAACCCGAGCTAAAGTATGCCACTGGTTTTAACTGTTGCATCAACACTGCACCAAACCATACCATGAAGCATCTGACTCAACCACGAATGTCTCATCAAAGTTTGGTAATGCAAGCACTGGAGCAGATACCATTGCTTCCTTTAAGGTGTCGAATGCTTGTTGTGCTTTATCAGACCATTCAAACTGATCGGTCTTCAGTAAATCTGTTAGTGGTCTTGCTATAGTTCCATACCTTTTCACAAACTTTCGGTAATAACCCGTTAAGCCCAAGAACCCACGTAACTCTTTTACTGTCTTTGGCACAGGCCATTTCTTCATTGCCTCTGTCTTTGCTGGGTCAGTAGCCACTCCTTCTTGCGAAATTACATGCCCCAGATAATCCACTTTGGCTTGACCAAACAAACATTTCTTCCTGTTTGCAAATAACTTGTGTTTTTCGAAAATCTCCAAGACAGTTTGTAGATATTGACTATGAATCTCTAGCGAGGAACTGAAGATTAATATATCATCAAAAAACACCAGAATGAAATGACCCAAGAACGGCCTGAACAACTCATTCATCAATGCCTGGAAAGTCGCCGGTGCATTTGTGAGGCCGAATGACATAACTAGAAACTCATAATGGCCATTCATCGTTCGGAAGGCTGTTTTCTCAATGTCTCTGTCTACCATTCAAATCTGGTGATAACCAGACCTCAAATCCAATTTGAAAAAAATTTGAGCCCCATGTAACTCATCCAACAGCTGATCAATGACTGGAATCGGAAATTTATCAGCCACTGTCACTTTGTTCAATGCTCTGTAATCAACACAGAACCTCCAGCTTGCATCTTTCTTCTTTACTAGCAATACTGGACTAGAATAGGGACTTCTGCTTGGCCTGATCGTACCTGCCTCAAGCATCTGTGCAACAAGTTTCTCCATCTCCTCCTTGTAAGCATGAGGGTAACGATAAGGTCTAACACTTATTGGTCACGTACCTTCTAGTAAATGAATAGTGTGCTCTCGGTTTCGCAGAGGTGGCAATTGTGTCGGTTCGGCAAAGACATCCTCGAACTCTTGTAATAATATTTGAATTGGCTCAGGGATGATATGAACCTCGTCACTTGGTGTAGTATGAAACAGTTCGATATCAAACCCACATTGTTGAGCATAATTCATTGTCTCTAAGGCTTTGAATGCTGTTTCTCGTTGCATAAAAGCAACATCTCCTCTTAGAGTAACCCGTTGTCCCTTGTACATGAACGAGTATTCATGATTATCCCAGTCAACTTCACACTTGCCTAATGTCCGCAGCCATTTAACGCCCAAAACGATATCCACCTTGCCCAACTCTAGTACAATGAAGTCGGCTACGTAATCCACGGACTGTAGGTTGAACTGCACCTCCTTACACACACCCGAGGCATTTACCCGAATTCCTGTACCCAATAAGATCTCCAAACTTCTATCTCGAACTGGTGTTAACTTTGTTTTGGCTAGCATTGATGGATCGATGAAGTTGTGTGATGCTCCACTGTCTAACAACACCACGACATCCTCTTTACCAATCTTTCCCCAAAGTTTTGTTGTACATGGAGAATCCAGCCCCAAAAAGGAGAATAGAGACAGCTCCATCAATTCAGTGATTTCTCCTTCCTCATCCACAAACGTGTCAACCCACTCATGTTCGAATAGCTGAACTTCATTACCATTGATCACTGTATAAACTTGTAACTCCATATTCTGACACTTGTGAATTCTTGAATACTTCTCTAGACAATGATAACATAGTCCCAATCTTCTTTTCTCAGCATATTCTTCAGGACTGAGCTTCAGTTTATTTTGAGGTTTACCAATTAGCTGATTTTTCCAAGGGGGTTTCTCACTCAACTGATTCCTCCTTCCCGTATTCTGCTCTGAAGTTTTAAAACTACCCCTCGACAACTCGGACTAAGCAGTTGGAGATTGCCAAGCTCGCTGTGAGTTGTAAACAGACGAATTTCTCAATGGTACAAACGTGGATTGACGGTTTAACCCAATCCCTTTTGATGTTGCAGCCATCGATTTGAAAAAAACACTGTCTTCCATATAAATTACAGCTTCGAAATGTGCTGTAAGACCTTGAGGTTTCATCATTTTAATCACTTCTTGCATCTCCGGTTTTAACCCAATATAGAAGACGTGCTCTAAATTTGACTCATCCACTCCTTTGACAATCGTAGATAGCTCCTCAAACTCATTGACATAATCAACAATGGATCCTGTCTGTTGCATACTGAATAGTCTTTTCCCAGGGTTTTCTTCCACTTTCAAACAGAAACGAGCTATCATCCTTCGCTTAAACTCTGCCCAATCTCTGAAAGGATTCTGTTCTGCTTCTCTGTTAAACCAATTCAGTGTCGGACCTTGCAGACTAACTGACAATAGATCCAAACGATCTGTATCCGTATATTTCCCCAATTGGAAAAATCTCTCAGCCATAGTTATCCAACCATACAGACGCGTCCCATCCAAAACTGGTAACTCAATCTTCTTCAACAGGCCTGATATGTTCTCTAATACACTACCGATTCCCCGATAACCTAACTCAACATTCACCGGATTGTTATCAGAGTCGGAAGGACTAACCTCATTCGCTGTCCCCGATGATGCCGCGACTGATTTCATTTGAACCTTATCCGAGAATTGATTTGCTTCCATTCGCCCTAGGGTTTGCGACATCAGCATCATGGTTCTGTCCATCGCATCGAAACGCTTATCTATCGCGCTCAACCTCCCGGTAATTTCCGTGTGTCCCGTCGTCAATCTTTCCCAACCACCCCGAATCGCTTCAACCTCCTGATTTAATTCCACCAAATTTCCTTGTGCTTCTGCGTCGCGCGCCATTGATAAAGATCGCGTAGCTTCGACCTGCTCACCGCACCAATTTGTTAAGAGAATGGATCGTTTTATTCAATTAACAAAGAGGAATACAAGACAGAAGCTCCTGGAGACTCTCCACGAAGATCAACCAATTCAATTGTAGCACAAACGCTAACAATTGCCCAAATTCTCAGAGAACAAGCTCTCCTCGAATCCCCTTTTCTGAAGGTCGCGTGTTCGATCCACGCTCACCGCACCAATTTGTTAAGAGAATGGATCGTTTTATTCAATTAACAAAGAGGAATACAAGATTGAAGCTCCTGGAGACTCTCCACGAAGATCAACCGATTCAATTGTAGCACAAACGCTAAAAATTGCCCAAATTCTCAGAGAACAAGCTCTCCTCAAATCCCTTTTTCTGATCCTAATTTCTAGATGAATCCCCTGTAATTCAATGACCCCGACTTATAAACAAAGAGATTACACGTCAGCAACTCTATTTCTTTAATCTTTCCCGTAGCTATTCTCCACCAATACTTTGTCCACGTCAGCCTTCTTCTTGATATAAACTCTTAACGGCTTAGCATCCTTCATATAGCTTGCTTTTTCAACAATCAATATATGGTGGAAGTGGAAGAGTATCTTGTGAGGAGTCCCATGGATGTGAGGCAAGGACTTGACGTTTTAGCTGAGAAATCTCTCATATCTATTGTTCATGGGCATATAGAGATGCATAATTAGCTGGCCCTATTGAGTGAAGAAATTGTGCCTAAACAATATGTTCGTGAGCCTGGGCGAAGACAATTTTTGGTTGATGCTAAAGATATTTGTGAAGTACTGGCTGATTATACAACTGTAAGTTTTGTCATTACTCTTTCGTTGCATTGCTCATTACAACTTGAGTTTATTTTATCATCTCTTCTTAATTATTGGGGTCTTTTTCAGATTACTTGAAGTGTTATAGGCATAAATTTCACACGAAGTGAGACGAAGGTCGAGTTAAATATACAAGAGAGATGCTTTAAAGGGATGCCTAATCTCCAATTCTTAAGACTCAAAGGTCATTTTTATCCTCCGAACATATTTTCTTTGCCAGGATGTCTGAACTATATATCTTCAAAACTTCGATTACCACATTGGAAGCGTTCACCGTTGACATGTTTGTCTTTTATTGTTAACTCAGAGTTTTTTGTTGAATTAAGCATGAGTCACAGCAAGTTTGAAAAGTTGTGGGAAAGAATTAAAGTAAGTAATTTTGTTTTGTTTCTTGTAAAAATTTAAATTTTATTTTCAATTGTTAGATGTTTTGTGTACAGTATACTAACTTGCCACTCCATTTTTTTAATTTGATTAAATAATATAGCATTATAGTGCTAAGTATCTATACTATTATTTGAGCAGTGATTTGAGCTCTCCTTCAAAGTTGAAAACTGAATTACGCTTTTGCCATTAATGAATACAAAGACTTAAGTGTATAATTTCGTAATTTAGCTAACGTATGTAATCGTTACGTGTTTGATTATTGGTTACTCTATTTAGCTGATTGATAAAGATTGAATTACGATTTTATCCTTAGTCAACTGCAATATTAGAGTATGTAGTTCCGTAATTTTGGTGCTTTATATAATCGTTGCGTATTTAGCTATTGCTTTCCTTAATTTATTAGTGCGATCTTCGCGATTATTCCGAAAAATGTAATATTCCCTATTGTTTGGTTGATATTTCCTATTGTTTAGTTTTAAAAAGGATAATTACTATTTATTATGTTATTGTAAGTGTACCGTCCCGTGATTATCGATGTATATCTATATTTATATAATTAGGTATCGTAAATAACGAACTGAAACCCTAGAGTTTGTTCGGTATAAATACTCTGACCATCTTCTCATATTATTAGCACTGCGTGGGTTTTTTATTCGTCGGTTTAGGGTTTCGTCTGCATAGTTTATAATATTGATCGTCGTGATTGCGTTATTGTTTTAGCGTTGGTTACAAGCTAGGTTATTTTTTTAGGGTCGGTTTATAGTTGCGTCATGTTTGCTCGCTTATATACGCATCTTAATAATTATTCTTCTGAATATAGTTTTGTGATTCCGTGTAAAGCTACGGTGGCCTACGAGTTGGTTGATGCGTCGTTGTGTAAGCTCGCTGTTCTCCTTTTTTTTCCAGGCATACCCTTATATACAACGATTATATAGTTTTCATGTTTTTGTTTGTTTAGGTTTAACTCGAAACGATTTAACGATCTATTTCGACCGTGGCTCGGAGCTTAAATCTGAGTTCTTCGAAGATGTCTCTAATCGTATCATTCGAATGGATGGGTGTTGCGATGTCCCTTATCTCTTCGTCGATATTAAAGAGAGTCGAGGTTTATTTTAGGGTACTATATTTTACGTGATTTATAAACGTTGAAAAGGTTTTCGGTTAATGTTGTTGTTGTGTTTTCAGGTTTACTGTCTGTGTTGACGGACGAGGATGGTATAGACGTCGGAGGTATCTATTGTTCATTTGTTGGTTTATTTTGTGCATTTTTTTTGTCGTTATGGATGGGTACGAGTGTAGTTGTTTTGGGTCATTGAGAGTTTGTTTTGTTGGTTTGGTGTGTTATTTGTTTTGATTTCTGTGTTCCGAACCTTTCAAAACAATATTCTAGATTTATATTGTTTCTATCGTTTACAATTTGTTTTATTCCTTGGATTTGTGTTTTTGATTGTATTTTTATGGATTCACCCGTTTTAATCAATATAAATGTTTTAGTAGGTGCGAGAATGCGAGTGCGTCGTTGTTTTGATTGGGATGATTGCGCGTCTGACTGGATGTTACGTGTGCATCTTCTTGAGTTTTATGGTTAGTATAAACTTCTTAGTTGATTACATGATTTACCGACTTAAATGATATATGAATTCGTGCTGTATAGGTTGTCACTTGGATTATATTGGTGCCTATCTTCTTAATGACGCAGATGATGCTGCGATTATCTCTGATGAAAATTTCGAAGTTGGATCCGACGATGATTCGTTTATATCTGGATCATCGTTTTATGTATCAGAGTATGAGCCCGATGGTGATCTTGACCAGTCTAATTGTTCTGCTAGCAGTGGTGCTGATAGCGATGCTTCGTCAGCCACTTTGCTTAACGAGGATGGTGCCATTGAGTACGATGATGGTGAGTTTGGTGGTGGTGATAGCGATGACGATGAGTGTGATGACGATTCTGATGATGATTTGTGTGACGAGAGTGGTGGTGGTCATGAGTGTGGCGATGTTGTTGCTGATGCATCGATTCTGCTTCCCCATCGACAGTCTACCATAGACATTCCTTTGTCGGGTCTTTGTCTTACAAATTTTTGTGGTAGTGTCTACGTGAAAATTATCCGAGTTTATGCTCACGCTTCTGTGGGCGATTCGAGAAGTATGGGCCTGATTTTGGTCGATAGACATGTAAGCCTCAACACTCGGATTATGTATTGTGTTATTTATTTTGTTTATTGCATTTTTAAATAGAAACGTCATCAAAACTAAATTTTTATGCATAGGGTGTGAAGATCGAGGCTACTGTCGATTATGAGCTGTATGATAAGTTTGTGTCTATAGTTACACAAGATGTGTGGGTGACTATACATGAGTTTGGGGTTATACCACAAGTTGGTTCTCTACGGACAACTTCTCATGGTTTCAAGATGCGGTTTACGCCGTTGACTTTTGTTCGTGAGAGTACTTTTTGGTGTCTACGAAGTTTTTTTGAATTTGTTCCTTTTCAGCGAATAGTGGGTCGTGTTCATGACAGTGATTATTTAGTTGGTATTGGCCTTTGTTTTAATTGTTAGATCGTACATTATGTCTTATATATCGTTGCTGTATAAAGTATCCATGTATTTTATCCGTGTTCCTAAATTTTTGCAGACTTAGTTGGTGAGGTTGTTCGCGTGGGCGATTTTGGTCCGCTAGGTCGCGATTCGGGTGACAGGCGATTATCTCCTCCGTCTGATGATCCTTCATGGACCATCGTCTTTGATATTCGTGATGAAAGGTATTTCGATATTCTGTCTTCGCTGTTTGGTTTTGATATTTTGAACATTTGTTTCTGATGATATATCACTTAATTCATATTAGTCATGTCATTATTCAATGTTCGTTGTCTGGACACATTGCTTCGTGTTTATACGACGATTGGAATGCCACACGCGGTGACGTCATTGTCTTTGTTATAAGATGGGGTCTTGTGGATTATTTTCAAGGTAATTTTGTATGGTCTGTTTTTTTTTGTTGATTTCTACATCTTTTTGGTTTCATGTATTGATTTTTATCTATCTATGTTTAGGTAGGGTGGCTGTTTCGGCGACGGCCTGTTCTCACGTCATGTTGAATCCTTTGATACCCGAGATTGAGAAGTTTCAGACTAGGTTTGTCTAATATCTCATGTCTAGGTTTGGAGTTTAGGGTGCGATTATTTTGGTACTGGGATTATATTATTGTTGGTGGTAATTATTTCACGTTTGACGTTGTTAGGTTACCAAGAAAGAGACATCGTTTGTGTCTGGGCAATGACAGAGCTGATGTCTGATGAGTGCATGGAGTTTTTTATTTAACAAGAATGGCTATTTGGTGGACTTTGTAATATTTGATGTCTTTGCGTCCGACTTTAATAAAATTTGGAGTATTTTAAACCAGTCCGAAAGTGGTTGGGTTTATAACTACCATGTATAATATTTTAATTTAATACTTATGAGGAGAAAACTTAATTGACGTGCGTATCAATCATTGTTATCGTTTTAAAACTCGCATTTTTTTTGAAATGCTATTATTGTTGTCTGGCCTGTGATAAATGTGATATTTATTACATTATATATTGTTTAGAACGGGGTTTATATTTATATCTCATAAAGAAAAAAATCGATGCATGTTCCTTCAGATACATGCCAATAAACGTGACTTTAAGACACGATTTTAAGAAATCTATTCTTCGAGATCTGATTCTCTGATTGAAGCCAAGAATTATTTATTTATCGGCGTTAGTTGATTGGGGACCTATATTAGATGCGACGTTATGTTATTTCTTTGTAATATTTTACTGGTTTGTGTTTTATTTTTTGTCTATAACTTAAAAGAAATAATTATGAAGGGAAATTTTCCTTAACTATACGATATAGGTTTGTAGGTTTAGAATCGTAGTCTTATATATAATTGCTTATATCAACAAAATAAATACATGCTAAGCTTTTGCCAGTTTTGTAGTAACTCTGCTTATTCTTCGGTTGGTGTTCACGGACAGCTGATGGCTCACTTGCTTTCGACAGCTGTTCATAGGAAATATCGTAGCATTATTTTTGATGTATCGGAGCTAGATCCGAGTTTTTATAAATGGAGTATGCGAGTTAAAGTGCTTCGTATATTTAGGCACTTAAACGAGATTGATGAATTGATAAACCTGATATTGGTTGATCGTAAAGTAAGGCGTTTTGATATCTGAATATTTTGCTTTTCTCTTTTTTAGTGAGCCGTGAGCTGAGTTGATTATTGTTTCTGTTGATTATGAAGGGTGATAAGATCCATGCAACTTTGTGTAAAGAAGTTGGTGATATTTTTGAGACGCGGATCAAAGAAGGTGACTGGGTTCTCTTTACTGGTTTTGATCTTTTGGCTGTGGTTGGTGGGTTCCGTCCGGTTGCCCACGCTTTTAGGGCGCAGTGCACTCCAAGAACGAAATTTTTTGCTATTCCTCCACTAGGCGCTGGTGATTATTTCTTTTTTGCTGATTTTAGCAGCATTAAAGCTGAACTATTGGATCCAGACGTGTGTGTTGGTGTGTGGATGTTATTAAGAGGTTTTTTTTTTAGTTTACGCATATCTATTATGTTCTAATTTTTTTTATTATTAGATCTGATTGGTCAAGTCGTGAATGTTGGAAACTTCCTAGAGCGTAACTCAAATTCTGTTAGCAGGCGTGGCGGTGTATGTTTTGATCTTCTTGATCATATGTATGTGTTATTAGGTTGTTGTGTATTTTATCTCTTTCGGGTGTACTTTGGCTTAATTTGAAGTTGCGATATATGTGAATTATATGGTGTTATACATAAATTATCAAGTTTTCACGTTTACCCGTTGTGTTGAAGATGGACCACTCTGAAGTTTTCCTAAAGAAGTTGGAAGAGTGCAGACAAGACGTTGTTATCTGTGTAATCAGATTTGCTTCTATTTTTCTTAGCAAGGGTGTTTGGAGAGCTACAACTACTTATGCATGCACGCAAGTTTTATTGGATCCTCTTCTTACAGAAGCCGAATCCTTAAGAGAGATGATGATGGAACACGAATACCTAAATCAGTTGGTTTCACTGTGATGATTTTTTAGGTTTATAATTATGTTGTTTTAAATCCTTTAATTTTTTATTTTTGGACTTATTAAATAAATTTCTAATTCTGTGTTAGAGTTTTTTGGCAATACATATCGTTATGCAAAACTTATTATTATTTAGTGATTATTATTGGTTTATGTTTTTCGACCAAAAAAAGAGTTCCACGTTTATGTTATTGAACGTGATAAAAATAAATTAATTTTTTTTACACGAATGTTTTGACATATCGGTTTAGCTAGAAGTATTATTGTCTAGGAAATAAAACCCTACCTATTACGTCCGAGTTGTGTAAAAAAATAAAACCCTAGCTATCACGCTCGAGATGTATAAAAAATAAAACCCTAGCTATCACGTTCGGGATCGGTGTGCCTATATATAAACGATAAATTTTTATATTTATTCGTGGTATGATAGGCACATTGGGAAAAAGGTAAGACGTCGGTTGTATGAGATGTATTTTATTTACATACATGTTCTTGGTGATATACTAGGTTATTTATTGTTATTATGTTCATGTGGTTTTTCTAATTTACTTGAACGTTGGCAGGGACTTGGTGGATATGACAATTTTACCGTTCCATCTACCGCAAAACCAGCGTGTGATATTCACGGAGAATGATCTAGATAAAGATGGTGAGCTGGTCGTTAGGAGAACTCGGTTTTTGGCTTGGATGGATTGTAACAGATGGTATCCAGAAGCGAGGAGTATTCACTACACGAAATTACCAATGGAGTTCTGTTGGCATCCTAAGACTAAAGAGTGGCTCCCCCGTCGCCAAAGTAGGCAAGTAGAGGATAGAGTGCGGCTTCCATACGTGAAACAACAACATGGCGAGATCTATTGCCTAAGAAATTTGTTAGACGTTGTTAGAGGGGCCACCTCATTCAGAGACATCCAAACAGTGAATGGTGTTTTATATCCAACGTTCGCACAAGCATATGAAGCACGTACTGCTTTAGGGTTGATTGCTCCACCGGTAGCTCTAGATTAGACAATTTTGTGTTAAGAGTTCTGCACTTTAGTTTTGTCCTTTAGGTATTTGTTGCATTTGTTCTATGGTTTTGGTGTTTAAATTTTCACGGTTTATGTACCGTTTTATCTATATGTTATTAGAGTCACGATTACTACAAAGACCTTATCTTTACGTTACTAGATTGTTAATCTAAGCAATAGATGATTTATTGGATTTCATGCACTTGCCAAAACACGCATACACGATGGTTGAAACTAACATGCTCTGTTATCTCTTTTTTTCGCAAATTCCGTATATAATATTTATAATGTAGCCTGCGTATTGACGATTATCAGTATGTTACAGATCAAAGATACCCGATGGCCAAAACTATGTCTTGTACTTTAACCATATTGCTAAAATGGGTGGCTCTCCGTGAAACTTGGGTTTCATATTTTATTTATTTATAAACCAGACATTGAACGTATTGTTTGTAAAAAATCCACCAATTGTGTTGCTGATCTCTGATCTGTTTTATTGTTTTCGTTTTTTTGATATGTATATTTCGTAAACATTATCTTAATCTTTGTTTTTGTGGGATTTGTTTTTATCTCTATCACCGAAAAGCAATATATCTTGTGGTTTCGTGTGTATATCTACATATGACGTCTGTGTTATCAATATGTAAAATTTCCAGATCCATATTAGATTATAATAATTTACGTATTTTGAAAACACCTTTAGATATGTATAATTTACATATTTTATTTATATATTTTTTTATCTCCTCCGTTAGTTTTGTGGTATTATTTGGAAAGTCTTCGTTGTTATCACTATCTTTGTGGGATATATACATTTTCAGGATTTTATATGTATATCTTCTATTTATTAACAAATTTTAATAATCGCTAATGTAGAACAAATATGTATTGTCGGTCTTATATTGTGTCTATATATATGCGTCTTAGGTCACATTCAATTATTCAGCATACCATTATTCTTTAGAGAAAACTGCGATGTCGATTTTTAGCAGAAAGCCTTCTCTTTCCGTCCTTAAAAAGGGCTTCATCCACCCTCTGACAATTACAAGATAAGAGTTTGTGTACTCAGGCTCTGGGATGGCTTCAAAAGCAAGGGAGGAAGTAGTCTCGAGATGGTCTTGGCTGATCAAGAGGTAATGATTATACTATAATTAAACTGCTGTTGTAGAAACTACGAGCCTAAAATTTCTAATACCGGTCGTATTCTTTTTGTTTTAGGGTGATAGGATCCATGCAACTGTTGAGAAAGAGCATGCTAAGGTCTTTGCCAAAGAACTAAAAGAAGGTCAACCTGTATTCATCAACACTTTCAAGATTACTGAAAACCAAGGGGATTATCGGACATTTCGGTCCCAGTATAAAATAATTGTTTACTCCACTACAAGCGTTACAAAGTGTTTGGATTTTGATCGTAGTTATTTAGTTGGTAAGTGAACATGAGACACAGATTGTTTTAAGTTCTAATAAATATTTCTTAGATATATTTAACCAATATAAGTTGTGTTTTGTGTGTGATCAGACACTATTGGCCAGATTGTATACGTGGGCCATGTCGAGAAAACCAAGGCCCATGGGAAGCCCCGATCTAGGCTCAAGTTTGGCCTTAGAGATATTGAGTGAGTCTAAATAAATATCCCATGTTGGTAACGTACACAAAACTCATTACAATTTATTAATCGTCGTTTTATTTTCCGTGTACTCAAGGGGTAGGCGATTGGAGTGTGTTTTCTGGGGAGATTATGCCAAGCAAGTTTCAGAGTACACAAAACAGAATGCCACTTCTGTTGTTGTTTGTGTTATTATGTTTGCAAGTGTCAGGGAATATCGTGGTGAGTTTGTTTTTGGAGTTTGTACCTCAAATATATGTTGTTCTGGAACGGACGTGACCTATGTCTATCTTAATTTTGAAATCTTGCAGGGGAGGTGAACATTACAAATTCCTTGGATACCACAAAGATCTCTTTTAACACAAAAGATTTTTATACGAAGGAGTTTTTGTCCAAGTATGTTGACTTTAATCTTTTGTTTTATCTTTTTGTCTTCGAATTTTTTGATTTCTTTGCACTTCGTCTGACTGGTATTATTAATTCAAAAGACTACCGACGGATAAGATACAGTTGGTGCCTACCGACGATGCCGCGTCTACCGTTTTGGAAGATCTTGTGTATGAAGAGTTTTTGGGTTTTAAGTATACGCGTGTATCGATTAGTGGTCTCCATGATTGTGATAAGGTATGATTATACGTTTTAATGTTCTTTTGGTTTTGTTGTTCTGGTCGAATCAAGCCTTATATATATTTTGTGTGAAGGCGGGGAAGTTTGTGACATTAGCGACTGTGGCGACCACTACATAGCGTGCAAGAAATGCAACAAGAAAGTTTACCCTTATCCGGATAAGTTTGATGAGCTCGATCGACCCGTTTGGAAATGTCTACAATGCAAAAAAGATGTTGCTAANACTACATAGCGTGCAAGAAATGCAACAAGAAAGTTTACCCTTATCCGGATAAGTTTGATGAGCTCGATCGACCCGTTTGGAAATGTCTACAATGCAAAAAAGATGTTGCTAACGTTGTTGCGAGGTATTCACTTGGTAACATTTGTATTTTTGTAGTTACTGATTCGATGATCTTGTGTATTTCCCGTTTTTTTTTTTTTTTACTATTTTATGTTATATTAAAGTGTACTGATGTATCTGTAGCTATTTTATTGTGCTGAATGTTTCGGACGCGTATGGTGGTTACGCGAGTTTCTTGCTTTTTGATCCATTGGGGAAGAGGTTTATTGGAAAAACCGTGGAGGAGTTGTATGACGAGCCTGTTGAAGTAAGGTTCCTTTTATCCTGTGAAATTGGACGACCAATGTTATGGTCCTTTTGCTGATTATTGTTCCTTTTGTGAAACAAATATAGGATGGTACAGTGGCTCTGCGACCATCTTTAGCGAGTCTGATAGGTAAGGAGATGCTTTTGAAAATCGCCGTTTCTGAGGCCAATGTGAACAAGGTCAAGTCATCCTTTGTTGTTGACCTTATTTCAAAGGATGAATATATGATCGAGAAGTATCGTGATGAGGTCAACTCGCAGGTAGTTTATTTGTGTGTTCTAAATATTACCATGGCAATTTGTAAGTTTGTTGTTGTAATAGTTGTGTGTTTTTGTAGGCACCTATTATTGTGGGGGAAGATACAGGTTCGAGTGATGATTCTGGTTTGGCGTCGGTTTCTACACATGCGTCCAAAAGGCGACGAGAAGAGCACGAGGACGGTGAACTCGCATATCAACGATCGGCTACTAAGGCTACACTCGATGAGAGTGGCTGACTATTTGTTTGAAGTTTAGTATTTATTTATGATTATGCTTATGTTGCTTTGGTTTAAACTTATAATTTTTGGCATTGTTTCGATTTGGTTTTGGGTTTTACGACGATTGCTATTATTTATTAATTTATATTTTAATGTGTTCACGATACGGTTTTGTGATTTAAATGGATTAGTAAATCTTATTTTGCATCTGGACGATGTTTTTACGATTTACTTTGGGTCTAAATATTCCTGGAATAATTTATTTATTAATAACGCGATGGCCCAATTAAAGCAAAATATGACCTATTATTGGGTCTTGGTTTACACAACATGGCCCATTATAATAATCCGACTAATGATTAACTATGTAGTTCAATGTAGATACCGGATGGGTCTATAATAGTCCTTGACGTGGCCCATAAAATCATATCTTTATGACCCGGTTCTTTCTGATGTCTTGGTTACGCTGATTTTTGCTATTGTTTAGCGTTGTTGTTTCTCGAGAATTCTATACATTGATTAGCAAGGTTTTAGTTCTTATAAATATCTGCTATTTAGTATTATTATAATTGTAACTTTTTGTGGTATTGATTAGTAATAATATTTCCGTTTATTTCTGAGGTGGTATATATCTCAAATATAATTTTATCCGAGAATTCTATCCTGAAAGCTTTCATTCACTGTTGTGCACGATTTGCTATTAAAAAGGACAATTTCAATTACTCACAATTGTATTTGGTTACCAATCACTGTGCACTTGTGAAAATTGATTAGTCTGTCTGCATGTATATTCAAACCCTGTTTATGTTCTCGATGCATAGGCGTGGTTAGTCTATCCGGTTGTAGTATCCGGCGTGTCACAAGTCTTTAGAGTCACTGTTGTTTTTTTCAAGATATTTAGGAGATTAGCAAAAATTTCAACCTTTCTGTTGCAGTATCGATATATAAGAAATATATGGTTAATCACTTTGCTATTCATACTAATTATTATCAATGGAAATTATTAATAAGAGCATTTCCAAGAGATCATTATATCCTCAAATTATAAGATTTTTGGTACTCCAAGAGATCCTTAATTTTTTAAAAATTTTGGTTTGCAATTCAGTTCTTATAGTTATATAATTTCACAAATAATTTTATTGATTATTCTAATTATCTGTTTGGTTCATATAATTATATACTTTGCGTATACATCTAGCTATAATGATGAAGGAGATAGAATATATAGGAAAATCTGAGGAGATTCGGTATAAATATTTAAAATAATATAAATGGTTAAATATGTATATTATTATTGTCTTATTAATTGTGGTGGTTTAGTATTTCCCGGAAAAGGTATGTGTTTAAGTATCGTTTAGTTAATAGACACCGCTTCATTCCCTATTAAAGACATCATCTAGAGAAAACTCTTGGACGTTTGCACAGAGAAAGTGAAAAGTTTATAACTTCGTGAATTTTACAAACGCTAATTCACGATATGGAAATCTATCATGCTCTGGCCGATTTGGAAGTTGGAAAGAGAGGATGCATGATATGTGTGCAGCTGCTTCGGCTCTGGAAATCACATAACGATTTCGGAGATACGCTTGAGATGGTTTTTGCCGACTTTAAGGTTCGTCAATTACTACTTTTAGGTTAGGGTGATTTTTTTTGTAGGCCATCGTATTCTGAATTTTTACGAAGTTGTTAATTGTTCAATTTACTTTGAATCCAAATTTTTTCTCTATGGTTTTTGAATTTCTGCTACGGTTATGCCCGATCATCTAGGAAAATACGAACCTGACCTCAAGGAGGGTGATTGGTATTCTATTCGTTATTTTGATATCAAGCGAGTGTTGGGTGCGGTACGGATTAGCGACTATGATGTGAGGATCGAGTTCTTGCATGGTACCGAAATCAGGGCCACTTGGACAGGCGCTAAGGATCTGACTCTTGACTGTTGTAGATTTTATGACATCTTGACTGGTGCCGCCGATCCTCGGTATTTAGTTGGTATGTTTTTTTAAGAATATATATATATTAGTTCTGAGAGTTTTGAATTTGTGTTGTTTTGTAAGTTCGTACTGTTATGGATCCTATTATAAACCTAATAATTTGTGATTTTTCCTCTGAGCGTCTAGATGTTGTCGGAGTAGTCCGTTCTGTTGGAAAGCTGCAAGAGATCGACCCCCAGGCCTATGATGATTCACCATGCTATTTGCATTTCGAGTTGCTCAACCACACGTGAGATTAATGTTTTGTTTTTGTTTCTATTTGTTTTGTTAGAGCTTTAATATATACGTTGCTTTGTGTGGCAGTAAGGAAGGCATTTTATCGTGTATTGCCCGTGGAGATCTTGCCAAAGACATCGAGTTCGCATACAAGCGAGTTGAATATGAACCGGTCATTTGCATCCTAAGGTTTTGGCAGATATGCCAGGCTAGAGGTATTATCTCTGGTGATCTGTCTGATATTGTGAATGCGATCCATGTAGTTGTCTAGAACACAGTTACGCAGAATGTGATTCGTTTGTGTTTATAGGTGATGAGATCCATTCGTACGTCCTTCGTTCATACAATCCATGTTCCCAATTTACGTTCAAACATGGTGGCGAGGATGTAAAGGAGTTTAAATCGAAGCGAGTGATTTTTCGTCTTTTTTATAATTATTTTGTCTCCGACCTTACCAATATTGGAATTTATTGTTATTTCTTGCTTCTGACAATTGTATATTTTAAATTTGTTATAGGCTCTCTCTCTGTGGACGTGATTAAAGTGTCTTCCTGTTACACCCGTCTGTCTAAGAACATTTAATTTTATTCATGTTTTTGATAAGCATCGATTTTAGATGCTTTGTTGTGTTATTTTGGACCTAAGCTCTTTATGTTTTACTATTTCGTACCCAGTCCAGACTTATATTATCATTTTGTTAATTTTATCTTTTATCGCTTTGGATTTAATTAGACTGTTTATTTAAACTTGCGATCTATAGATGCGAAATAATTATTTATATGTATTCGCATCCGTATGCATTTATTTGGTTGGATTGTCTCCGACCCAACCTTCATAATTTTCTGAAACGATTACCTAGATATATTTGCAGTTGGAACCATAAACTTTTTTATTACGAATTTTAGTACCTGTAATTCATATTGGATAAGCACTTCACATGTTTTCTCATAATAAATTAGATGTGCAAGTGAAAGCGTTTGTAGAATATAATATTATGATTTATTAATTAATTTTGATCGTAATATTTCATATAATGTTATTTTATTGTTATTTATTAAATTTGGCAAAAAAATTTATTTTACTGTTATTTATTAAATTTGGAGAAATTTATTTTAGTGCAGAGATTATAGTGCCAAATTAGAAGCCAATTAAATTAAAACTGATATGTACAACAGATGGAAATATATGTTGTTGGAGCAAAATATTATAGTGCAAAACATAAATTCTGTAAGGATTAGAACAGGAAAATTGATTGGAGCAAGACATCCCAAACCTTTATTTCTAAAAAGTGCAACCGTTAAAATAAGACATGGAAATGTGCAACTGTTAAAATAATATTTATTGTGTCTATTTAGATGATTGGGTGTACGTTATCATATGATTATGATTAATACTCGCTACGTCCCTAATATGTGAACGTTTTGTGTTTTTAAAACAAGTTAAGAAATGCTTAATTATTGTCAATGTCGTGTAATTTATTTTACGGTGGGGAAGTTTTTTTTTTAAGTAGCCAATACGAAACATTGTACTTTGACAAAATTTAGGTTGGTGGTATATTTGGAGTTGTAGACTTATTTATAAAATTACCAAGTTTTAAATAAACGTATTTGTATTTGATGTGATCGGCGTTTTTGTACAATTATGGATAGATTTGAGTCCTGTCACAAGTGTTGTTGTGTCTTTTCACGAAGATTTTGTTTGTAAGAAATTATTACTTTTTGAAAGACGATCACTTGATATTGTCACGACAATCTAAACGGTGTATATATTCACGACACGTCGACGTTTGGTTAGGTTGTAATGATGGTTAAATTTGAACTTTTATATGTTCGAGCTATTTCTTGAGATTCGATTTATGGTATTGATGGGCTCGCTTTTTGATATTTAGATTATCGCTTGGTTTATATTTTTAAAATTTGTCTCATTTAAGTTTTGAACTGTTTATATTCCAAATAATAGCCCTAAATTTTGTTTCTTTAGAACTTTTTATTTCTCAAACGTATTTAGCCATACCAGATTAGGATTCATTGGCTTTGGTTCGTTCTCATTACATATGGAGAGACTGTTTAGAGATACCCTCCACGGTTTGCACCACAATGGGACCGTTCATGCGATAGATTTGAAAGTCCTTCGATTATGGCGTGTACCTTACACGAATGGTCAAGATGGTATCGAGATGATTCTTCAAGACAAAATTGTAAGTTATTGAAACCGTATCCTATTAAGTGTATGAATACTTTAGGTTATAGGCGCTTTTTGTTGAAACCATGATTTGATGTCCACTGGAGTGTAGATCGCAATCTTAATTTTTTGGTAATTTTAACTTAGGGTCTGAGAATCGGTGCCACGATACGGCCTAGAGAAGTGCCAATTTACGAAAACAGAATCAGGGAAGGTGACTGGAAAGTCTTCTTTGGTTTCCGCGTGAAACATTCTGTTGGTAGCTTGAAAACTAATAGACACATGTACCAGATCGTGTTGAAAAACTCTACTATCCTTGAGGACATTACTCCCAAAAACGATCGTTTGTTTTTGGATGCTCAGAGTATTCAAGATGTTATTGGTTAGTGATTGTACCTATGTTAGGCTTAAGTTAATGTCTGCTTTGTCAAGTTTGATACCTGATTCCATCCGTTCGTTATTTGTTCTTTTAGACATGGTTGGGTGTGTCTCTTCTATTGGCTATCTTTTTGGTGATGATGTTGAAACTTACAAATTGGCGTTCAGTCTCATAGACGAAGAGTAAGTTTATATATAGTCCTATGGACTTTGTTATCATTTGAAAAAGGTCAATTATATCTTGGATTATAAATATATAACACCAAACTACTTTTCTTTCACGAAATTTCAGTGGCTATATTGTAACGTGTAATTCTTCTGGGTCGGTGGCTAAAGATATCCATGATCAGTGGGCACTGGACCGTCGTTACCCCAAGATATGCGTCTTGCGATTCTGGAAGATTCATGTGTATATGTGTAAGACTATATTATCAAGTTTGTACATAGGTATGTATTGTTCTTCTGCCTAATTTTGAATGACGNTAAGACTATATTATCAAGTTTGTACATAGGTATGTATTGTTCTTCTGCCTAATTTTGAATGACGTATTATACTGTTACAACATGTAGGTGGTGCTGTTACATAACGTTGTCTAAAATCGGTTCGTGGCTGTTCCGAGTTTCACTTGGATCCACCTATTCCCGAGGTTACGGAGTTTAGAGACAGGTGAGAAATATCTATTAGTCGAATATTGTTAATATTGGCATTGGTGTCGTTACTATATCTATATTGTTCTGATGTCGATCTATAATCCGATCCTTGCAGGTATCTACTCCTTACTGACGATGGTTCGGTCATTGATTGATGAGGCACTTGGCACTGGATGTCCACACGTTATATGATACATTGTTAATACCACGATCGATGGAAACAAGTATAGTTGTTGCTCTAAAACTTGGACTATTTGTTCTGATAAATGTTTTGTATTATGTTTTTTGTTGATATTTTCTGATTATATCGTTAGTTCATTAACGCTGTTTAGCATATTTGTCTGTCTAATTGCATTAGTAGATAAATGGAAAAAGGTTGTATTAGTAATAGTATAGATATCCAGTTTTTACGTTACAAAACAATGTTATTAGGCCCATGTCGGTTTATGTAGAACTTCTAAAGTCCGTACTACAAAGAGATATATACCAATACTATGAAACCCATACATTATGACAATTAATAATCATTTCTAGGCCCATATAACAATATGTTTAAATTATTGAGATAATAATTATTTGCCAAGTAGGTTTTTATTAAGTTATCCGGTATTCTGTGTTAAAATAATCGAGAATTGTTAGTACGTAAAATTGCTTAACTGATTCCATGTTCATATATATTTTATATAGATAGGTATGAATATTTTATATTTTATATAGATAGGTATGGATAAGGAAAATATCTAAACAGAATTATGTTAATATTAACAAATTCATAATTGGATATTTTGGATATCACGCGAGTTTATATTAATATGTGGTTTGCTGTATTAGACCTAGGTTCTTATGTATATATATGTGTGTGTGTACATATATGCCTTCGTCGCTATAAACTATTTTCTTCTGTTATGAACCAGAATACAACCAATATGTCGGGAACGAGTGGTGTTTGCGCTGCGGTCGGTATGTCTTTGAATTTATATTGAGTTATGATTAAGCATGTATATAAAATAAGTTGTGTTGCTAGAATAATAAAATTAGGCATGAATTCAACATAATTTAGCCTCGACAGTTTTAGTTATTGGTTTATATTATATTCCTATTGTCGCTAGTTGTTAAGCTCAAAACTCGATATACAAGTCGTGTTTGTAGACCATGAGTTAGCCTAAGTTTACGTATAAGTTTTTTTTCTACTGCTTGGGTTTGGTTCTAATGTGATTCGGTTGTATGCAACAGCTTTGGACGGCGTTTCAGAGGAAAACCCTCTTCACGTGTGTGGTAGCTTGAGCGAAGCCAAAACAGCAGAATCCGAGTTTGGGAACTACTTGAAGAGTTTAGATAAGGAACGGGGATGCGTGTTCTCTAAAGAGCAGCTGTATGGTGATGGTGTTGAGTGTTTGGTCCCAATGAGATACGCAACATCGATTTTCGTGAAGGTCTTACGTGTATGGACTTATGCTATCAACCCTATCGGTAGAGTTATCGAACTCATTTTGTATGATGAACATGTGAGTATGGTTTTGCTAATCAATGGTTACATTATGTGTCATATGTTAGTATATAGTTTATAATTTTGGGGAGTTTATATCGTTTTGGTTAGGGGAGGAGAGTGCATGCAACGGTGACGAGACACTACAAGAAAACATGACGTTTGCCACGATTTTTTGCGAGGAAAATAAATCGTAGTAAATTAGCATCGAATTAACGAGGAATTTACGAAGAAAATTAAAAACGTTGGTAATTCGTCGGAAAGAGCAACGAAAATAAATCCTCGCAAATTCGTCGTAAAATTCCAACGAATTAACGAGTAATTAACGACGAACATATATTCTGTCGCTAATTCGTCCTAAATTAACGAGGAATTAGCGACGAAACATGTTTGACGTGGATTCCTCGGAATTTCGTCGTTAATTTCCGACGAATTAACGAGAAAGTAATTCGAAGTAAATTAACGACGTATTAGAGAGGAAAATAAGTTAGATGAAAACGTGTTTTACTGGTTTTTTTGCCACGAAAATATTCCTTGTTAATTCGTTGGTAATTCGTTGGTAATTCGATGTAAAAAAAAAAACATATATATAGAAGCAACACTTCATTATAAAAACTACAAAAACAAAAACAAACTCTCTCTTCACCTACAAAAAAAAACTTTTCACCAAAAAAACACTTTTGAAACACTTTTTCAATATATTCCTTTTCAAAAAAAAAAAAAAATTCTTATATACCGAAAAAAAAAATATGTCAATATACAAATTACGAAGTTGGATGTATAATCGTAAAGATTCGGAGGGATCGCTGACGAGGGAGTTTCAAGATGGGCTAGAAGGATTCATGTATCAGGCGGGAAGTTTGCAAATTACCGTTGAAAGTGGTATGATGTACTGTCCTTGTCAAAAATGCATGAATAGGAAATTTATTCGTATCTCAAAAGTGTGGTCGCATCTATTAAATAGAGGGTTTTTTCCGCACTACTATATTTGGTATAATCATGGAGAAGGGCATGGGGGAAATGCTGCTAGTAGTAGCGGTAATAACCAAGCAGTTAATGCTGATGCTGAGTCATATAATGTGCATCAAGTTGATGATCATGGTGAATATGGTGATCATGATAGGATTCATGAGATGGTTACAGATGCATTTCATGAAAACACGGGTACATTTCTAGCTGCTGGTCATGATAGTAATATTTACGACGAGGAACCCAATTTAGATGCCAAGAGATTTTATGATATGTTAGATGCTGCAAATCAGCCACTCTACGATGGATGTAGAGATGGGCACTCTAAATTGTCCTTGGCAGCTAGGATGATGACCATTAAAACTGATCATAACTTAGGTGAGGTTTGCATGGATGATTGGGCTGATTTGATTAAGGAGATTTTGCCTGAAGATAATTTAGCTGCTGAGAGTTACTATGAGATACAAAAGCTGGTTTTTAGTCTTGGGTTACCTTCTGAGATGATAGACGTTTGTGTAGACAATTGCATGATTTATTGGAAAGATGATGACAAGTTGCAGGAGTGTCGTTTTTGCCATAAGCCACGGTATAAACCGCAAGGTGCTGGTCGTAATAGGGTGCCGTACCAAAGGATGTGGTATCTTCCAATAACCGATAGGTTGAAAAGATTGTATCACTCGGAAAGGACTGCTGCATCCATGAGATGGCATGCGGATCATTTGCAGACAGATGGGGAGGTCAATCATCCGTCAGATGCAAAAGCGTGGAAACATTTTAAGACGGTACACCCCGACTTTGCGAGAGAGAAACGGAATGTATATCTTGGTCTTTGCACAGATGGATTTAGTCCATTTGGTATGTCTGGTAGGCAATATTCTTTATGGCCAGTAATCTTAACGCCTTACAACCTTCCCCCAGACATGTGCATGCAAAGAGAATTTCTATTCATGAGTATATTAGTCCCTGGTCCCAAGCATCCGAAGCGGTCCCTTGATGTGTTTTTGCAGCCTCTAATAGCGGAGTTGAAGGAATTGTGGTTTAATGGGGTCCGTACATATGATATTTCAAGGAAGAAAAATTTTACGATGCGGGCGGTTCTTATGTGGACAATAAGTGACTTTCCCGCATACGGGATGCTATCAGGGTGGACTACGCATGGGCGGTTGTCTTGTCCTTATTGTCTCAATCGAACAGAAGCATTTCAATTGAAGTACGGTAGAAAAAAAGTTGGTTTGATTGTCACCGCCGATTTCTACCCTTGCCGCATACATACCGAAGAAACAAGCGGTTATTTAGAAAGAACAAAGTTGTCCGTATTCCTCCTCCTGTATGTTTATCCGGGGCAGATTTAGAAGCGCAAATTGATCATTACGGTGCACAGCAAACAGTCGTCTGAGGTGGAAATTATCAGTTATTAAAGTTTATCCTTGCATCGCAAGCAGAACAAGTCGCCTTTGTTCCTTATCCCCGAGTTCTCACAACATGCATCCCATGGTTAGCAGTTATTAAAGTTTCTCCAATGGGAAAAATTGTTGATCTGCCAATGCAACAAGATCATTGCTATGATATTCTTCAACCAGATGAGAGTACCGGCGATATTCTTCTAATAGATCCGCAAAATAGGGAGGTTGATGAAGATCTTCCAGACAATACTACTGAAGAAGAAGAAGAGCCAGAGTTTGAAGAAAGTGATTCACCCGATGATGAAGAAGGTGAATCAGATGTATCGGAAAATGAATATGATGGTGATTTATAAAATCCATGTAATTTAAGCTATATATATTTTGTAATTTTCACTTAAAAAGTTATGGACAATAAAAATCTTATGTTTTTTATAAATTCGAATGATAACGTATGCTAAGAGTGATACTTCTTCTTAACGACTTTCTATTAAATATATAGTTACGACTTTTCATTTTATAAAAATTTAAAATTCTTTATGATATGTTTTAAACTATATGAGTATCTACATTATGTTTGATTTGAACAAAATATGAGATTTTAAACGTATAAAGAGTTTAGGGTAAAAAAAAAATTAAAAAAATACATTTTACGACGAATTTGCGAGGAATCCTTGCAAATTCGTCGTAAAACTCATACCCTAAACCCCAAACTTGCATACTCTAGTTCAATATATTTGGTTATATAAACGTATAACTAAAGTTGTTGTTTTTGCTTAAAAATGTATAGTATATAGTACATGCATAAAAATCTAATGTTTTTTTATAAATTCGAATGATAACGTATACTACGAGTGATACTTCTTCTTAACGACTATGATTCTTTATATTGAATGTTACGACTTTTCATTTTATAAAAAATTAAAATTCTTTATGGTATGCTTAAAACTATATGAGTATCTACATTATGTTTGATAAAATTACAATTCCTCGCAAATTCGTCGTAACACTGGACATTTACGACGAATTTGCGAGGAATCCTCCCAAATCCTCGCAAATTCGTCGTAAAACTCATACCCTAAACCCTCTTCCGTATGTTTGATTTGAATCATAAGAGATTTTAATTTTTTTTGATTGGGGATGACTTTGGGACGAATTAAGGACGAATCGTAAGTTTGGGACGAATTACCGACGATTCGTCGTTAATTCCTCGTAAAATGTGGCGTCGTAAATGCCTCGTAACTTAGGGACGAATTAACGACGACTGAGAGGATATTCGTCGCTAATTCCTCGTAACTTTGGGAGGAATTAGCGACGAATCTAAATTCTATATATAGTTGCCGAGCTTTTTCCTTCCTCTCACTTCTCAACCTTCTCTCAAATCTCTCTAGATCTCTCTCTCTCTCTAGAAAGCTACTCGGATCTCTCCCCAAATTTATCAAATATTAGAAGGTAAAGATCTAAATTTATATATTTTTTTTAATATATTTAGGTTTGGATAATATTAGGATATCGGAATATTAGAAAAATGTTAGAATATCGGAATATTAGAATAATGTTAGGATATCGGAATATTAGAAGAATATTAGAAATATTTTATTGTAAATAGATTTTTTTTTTATTTAGAGATTTTTTAATTTTAGTTATTAATTATATTTATTAATTATTGTGCAGATGAGGCCTTCTCGTCGTAACCATTATTATCAGTTTATACCTGATAATGTTGGTGGGACTTCGTCCGGGACAATTCCGATTCCAGATTCGTCTCAGCCATACACTACTTCCACTACTGAGTCGGAAGTTCCGCAGACCCAGACCCAGGCTACTGCACCACCGCCACTCTTCAGGCAACCTGGTGTTCCTCTTCCATATGCCCATTTGACGGTTGATGATTTGATTGCACAACCGGGAAGAACTAATGTTACGAGATTAGATCCGCGTCATATAACCGGAAAGTGGTATGTTTTTAAATTTAATATTTAATTTCATATTTCATTTTTATGTTTTCAATTTGTGATTTAATTTTTTTTTTTTAGGTTCGGGATCGAAAGCAGTGTCGGACGGTCCGTTAGCGATATCATCAAGTCATTTTTCACCGAACCTCACGCAAATTTCTCTCAACTCTCGCCGGAAATCTTCGAAACTTGGTTCAAAATGTTTGCGGTAATAAATGTTTTTTTTTTTTAAATTATAAATTATTAAAATTGATATTAAATAAATTTTTATTTGTTTTTGTTTTTTTTTTGTAGCAAAAATACACTTGGGATTCTGTTGATACCCCGATCGTGCGGGAAGCGTTCAAGAATAAAGTGATGGGACGTCTCGGAGGCATCGTTTCGGACTGGAAAAGAAAATGGGAGGTCATAGGCGACGACGCAAAACCGATATACATCGAGAAGTCGGTTTGGGACGGATTGGTTCGCTACTGGCGGGATCCCCACTCGGTCGTCATTTCTGCAAAGTGCTCATCTTCCCGTAATACCGTTGGTCAGGACGGTTTACCCGCGGCATTGCCTCATACAGCCGGTCAAACGCCTTTTGCGGGCGTTCGTTTACAAATGGTAAATTATTAATTACTCTCATAAATTTATTTTTTATTTTTTAAAATTTTTACTAACAACATATTTTATAAAAAATGTAGGCATCCGACAACGGAGGTGTTTTGCCTCCGATGACGGAAGTTTTTGCGAAGACACATCGCAAGAAGGCGTCAGGCCTCTTTGTCTCTGACAAGGCCGAGAGGATCTACAACGAAGTCACGACGAGGATTGCCGAGCGAGAGTCCCAGATGTCTCAGACATCACCTGGCGGTTCTTCAGTGCAATCCGGGGGGTTGACCACTCCCGACATCGATCGGATCTACGAGGAGGTATGTATAATAATATATCTATTATTATTATTATTATTTTTCTAATCATAATTTGTTTATTTTTTAAAAATCTAGGTTGCCCCTAAGAGAAAGGGGAAAGTCGTAGGGATGAGATCTATTCATCATGTCCCATCTGCTTCGTCTTTTCCCCCTCAGCGGTCCGCCGAAGATGATCCGGTCGTCCTACGTGCCAAGATAGCGACTCTCCACCAAAATCAAACCGAATATCAACAACAAGTCAAGGCTGAACTTTCGGAGTACGACGCTATCTTCGAGATAATGGCAGTGGGAAATCCCCAGATCGCCGCACTCTTGCAAGAGAAGCGGAGACGACGAGCGGCAACAACACATGCCGGGTCCAGCCATTCGACAGAGGAACATTTGACCGAGCAAGAACGCGAATCACGCCGCCTTGCGGCTGAAGCTACTGAAGAAGCACGACGGCTTATCCCGGATTTCGATTATGGCCTAGAGGAGTAGTAGTTTTATTTTATTTTTCTTAAAAACCAAAAATATTTATTTTTAATTTTATTTTAAATTTTAATTTTAAAATTTTCTAATTTGTATATATTTTTTATTATTTTAAATTTAAAAGTTTACTAGGTATTTACGACGAAAATAAGTTTGCCACGATTTAAGTATGAACTCTGTTGCAACGGTTTTACGACGTTTTTTTAGTTTGCCACGAATTTACTACGATTCTTTTCCTCTCAATTTGCCACGAATTTACGACGATTATTATTTTGCTACGAATTTACTACGATTTTTTCCCCTCAATTTGCCACGATTTTACGACGATTATTATTTTGCTACGAATTTACTACGATTTTTTCCTCTCAATTTGCCACGGATTTACGACGAATTATGTATCTCGCTATTTAATAACGAATTTACTTCGACACTATTAACGACGATTTTACGACGAAATCTGGATCTCCCAAAATTAACGAGGAATTTGCGACGAATTTTCTTTCGCGACGATCGATTACCGACGATTGAACTTTCGTGGAAAATTCGTTGCGACTGTCGATTTACGACGAATTTGCCATGAATCCGGCCCTCGTAAAAAGTATGTTTTCTTGTAGTGAGAGAGCTTTATGGGATCTTTGAAAGCAAGCTTCGTGAATGTGATTTGATTAGTATCAAAAAATTTGATGTCATCCACCAGAAGTCTCCGGGTGGTTATACATCATTTTTCTCCAGGATTTATTTCCTTGAATCCACTGAAGTCGTAAATATTATGCCAAACTGTGGAAAGCATTTTTTTGATTTTGTTGCATTCAAAGACATTCTTGCTCCGTCATTTGAGACTAACTACTTGGGTGGTACGTTCTAAAAGCCCACACTTTTAATAATTTTCTACATGCACACACACATGTTATAAAAAATATATACCTCACTTTCGTTATAACGTGTTAACTATTATGCAAATCTGATTGGGGAAGTTGTTAACGTAGGTAACTTCAACCCTAATCATAATATTTTTACCGAAGATTTCAACATTCTATAAATTACTTTCGAGATAAGGAATTCCAGGTAACCTAACATATTTTGATTCTCAATTTGTTGTTATGCTATGCTATTTTATTGGTTGCGGAATTCGGAACTCCTAATGTGTATCTTGATTTTTGGTAGTAATGTTCATCTCCCGTGTATAATACACGGAGATAGGGCTCTAAAATTCCATACTGATATTAGCAATTGTGCTGGTGGCCCGATCGTTTTTTTAATTCGATGAGGTGTCATGGGAGTTTTTTCAGGTGCTTAATTCTGCGTTTATACAATTGAGAACGATCTAATTTTGTTTGGTCTTTTCGATTTAAGCCGTGCTTATATTTTATGGCGCAATTATTTGATAATTGCTATAGGGAGAAGAAAAGTAACATCGGATTATCCAACTCAGATCATTGTGGAGCCTCCTACAAAGAGGTAGCCGATCTTAAGGGAAGGTAAGTTATGGTATCGATGATGTATTGTTTTAGACATTTTTTATGGTGAATACGAGATTCTTGTGTAACAACTCTTCGTTTCTATTACAGCCTACCAAGGAAACGAACGAGGAGAGTGGCATGAATGGGATGGTCTTGGTCTCCAGGAATCGAGATAGCAGCTATAGCATGGAAATGTGATTTGAGATTTTAATGCAATACTGTTTTATATTTTTTCGTACTCGGATTGGGATTTATGGATGCAATACTCGGGATTCTTATTTATTATTCCTATATACTCCGTTTTTTAGATTTGGATTTTAACATGATAGCGTGTTCGAACGAATAGATTCCGACCCTCAAAATTAAAAAACGTTATGATGGTGTTATCGGCTAATCGAAAAAGGGTGTCTACAATGGCAAAAAATTACAAAACCTATGTTGTATTTAATCAGGGCGACCTACTGATGAGTAGAGTCAAGCGTTGCCACGTGGATTGTTTGAGACTTAATATTTCGGCGTAAAAATGTTAATTTTATATTTTTCGCAGTAATTTGTTAAGAGTTAAAGCCTAATTTCTGAGACTTATCTTATTTAGTGTATATCCAATATCCTGTGACAAGATGTCTATGTTCTATATATATCCTGCTATTAACTATCGAGCCATGATTTTATATATTCCTTTTGTATAGTACGAGGAAAATGTTAGATTTCCTTTCGTATAGTACGAGGAAAATGTTAGATTTCCTTTCGTATATTACGAGATAAATGGTAGCTTTTAATTTTGTCAACAAAAGTTTTAAATATATTACCTAATTTTGTAGATCCAATTAATTACCGATACATCTATCATCCCTATAATTGTAACATTTATCGTCCATTGTAACATTTATCGTCCCAAAAAAAAAAGTAAAACTGAACGGTAAAAATGTAAATACTGTCGTTTTCGAAATGTGTATATATGTTTACCATTCTCGCTATTATCTGAAAAAGGTAATTGTTGATTCCCTAAATATTTTGTTAAAATCGTAGGTTTGGAATTAGACGATAAGCTTAGATTTGGAATTAGAGTTCTGGTTTTAGTGATCTAGATTATTATATTTAGATTTAGAATTTATATATAAGTACTGATATTCCTTTGTTTGTCTTACAATATCTCTTCCTGTTCCGATTCTAAAACTTCATGTCTTTCACGGTGATATCGGAGTTGAATCCGTCGTGGTTTCCATGTCGTGTTCAAGTCAAAGTTATTCGTAAGTTCAAGCATTGTTTTGAAAACAAAGTAACGTTGGATTTGGTATTGGCTGATGATAAGGTATTACCAATAACATGTTTGTATTATTCTTTATTTTGTGAATTTGTTCTGAGCAGTGACTATGGAATTTTCGATTGTTTTAGTTTCACGGTTGGTAAAGAAATAGTCGGTACTTATTTAATTTGTGATGCAGGGTGATAAGATTCACGCTTCTTTACCGAGAGAATTTATCTATCCTTTTGCTTCCGAGGTCGAAGAGGGTGATTCAGTTGTTTTAGATGGGTTTGGGCTTATACCTGCAACTGGCTATCTAAGGCCGACCTTGCATGATTTTAAAGTCTTGTGGAACTCATCGACTTCTTTTGTTTAAATTTTATCCATTACTGGTGATAATTGTTTTGGTTTCGTTGAGTTCGGTGATGTTCATGCTGGTCTTCGTGATCCTACCTTTTGTGTTGGTATATTTGTCGTACCCACTCCGTATTTTGTATCCTTTTTGTGTGTGTTTTTGAATCGTTCCGGATTTGATTAGTAAATTCGTGTTTGGTAGATCTGATTGGTCATATTGTGGTGGTTGGAACTTTTACGCATAGTTGTCCGACGTTTGATCAAGACTGGGGAGAGGTGTATCTTGAACTTCGTAATGAATCGTACGAAATTATTCTCCTTTGTATTTTGTTTTTATATTTTTGCAATTGCAACATTGTATTTAGAGTTTGTTTAATCTTGCGCAGTGATGTTTGTTTGCAATTGCTCATGCGCAACGATATTGCTTTTGAGATCGTGACTTCTTTGTCACGTAGTAGGCATAAAGTAAACATTTGTGTTGTAAGGTTTGCTAGAATCTTCGAGGTGCGTGATGGTTGGAAGGCTATGACTATGTACAATTGTACTCAGATTCTGCTGAACCCTGAGCTTCCTGAAGTTTGGCGGATGCGAGTTACGATAATCCGGACCGGTTGATTGAACGACACGCAAATAGTTCTGCCTACCCTAGATGTGTGATTTTTGTTTTTCGAATTCTTTTATTGAGAATTGGATTTGAGATTTGTAATGCAATACTATTTTTACCTATTTCGTATTCGGATTGGGATATTGTCTTATTGATGCAATACTCGAAATTTTTATTGAATACTCATTTGTATTCCAGGTTTAAGGTTTGGTTTTAGTATGAATGTATGATAGCATATTCGCATGAATAAAATCGATCCTCGAAATAAACAAACGTTATGATGTTGTTATTGACAAATCGAAAAGGAATGTCTACAATGGCAACAAAATGGCAAAACCCATGTTGTATTTCATCAAAACCCATGATGAGTAGATCAAACGTTGCCGCGTGGCGTGACCTTTTTTGGTGATATATTTGGTATACGAAAAAACAAAGATAAAATAAATTGGTATACGAAAAAACAAAGTATATTTTTGATATACGAAAATAGGAAGGTGGGTTTGATGGATCGATATGGGCTGTTAGAAGTTATTTCCGATAGTATGTAATACGATTTTTAAATATGCTTGAGTTAATAAGAAATAAAAATTATCCTTTGCCGTTTATTTAGTAGTTGATGGTTGCTTTCAATTAAAGATGTCTATTATCTGATATATACGTATTTGTGGTGATTAGAATATTCATTGTAACATAATATACATATGGACTATGGAGTATGTTTACTTAGTATCTCTATAATATAAACGTTTAGATTTGGAATTATCTTTGTAATATGAAAATTTATGTTTATATTCTTACTTTCAAATTTGCTCTGTTTTCGGTCGTAAAAATGTAAATTTTATATTTTCTGCAGGATTTTGTTAAGAGATGATTTATAGGTTCTGAAACTTAGCTTATTTAGTATATATCCAATATTCTGTGACAAGATATCTCTGTTTTATAAAAATATTGCTATTAATTCTTGAGACGTTATTTTAGGTATTTCTTTGGAATAATTCAAGAAAAAGTTAGTTTTGACTTTTGCCAAGAAAAGTGATAAGAGATATTACCTAACTTCGTAGTATATCCAAAGATTGACTTATTTATCTCATATTCGGTATATTTTACAAGGAAATAACTCCGTTTAATTGTATCCCTCTTTATATATATGTT
The DNA here is from genome assembly GCA_020283515.1 of Alliaria petiolata. Taxonomy (NCBI): domain Eukaryota; kingdom Viridiplantae; phylum Streptophyta; class Magnoliopsida; order Brassicales; family Brassicaceae; genus Alliaria; species Alliaria petiolata. The sequence continues at coordinate 19,852,311 of JAHZTW010000002.1, forward strand.
ACTATTAACCCTAGCTACGTAGAGTTTTATGTTCGGAAAAAGGTATCACTTAGTTATCTATCTTTAGTCGAGCCGTTGTTAATGAAGACTAGACGTCATTATACACCTCGGAAGAAAAAAAATGTTCAAGCATCACGTAAAACTGCGCGTGATCCTGAACTACGTAAGCTGTGTACTATTTATTGTAGCGTCTTATTGTGATTTTATCGATTATAAGTGTTATAATGCATCGATTTTGTTCACTGATAGGTGTGAACACATCAATGAGGCGGTATGCTCCTGTCGATATGATTGCCAATTATATCACTCATCACGCGATGGATGACCAAAACATTGCTGATGTTGGTTCACACCAATACGAATGTCGTCTTGCAAGATATAAAAGGATGTCTTATACGACGGATAAGGGCCGAGAATCGAGCTATTAGTTAAGTCATTTGTAAAAACTTTCTGTTAATATGATGCATGTAATAAGTGTCGAGTAAATGTTCTCATAACTTTTTATTTTTCTTTTTTTGAATGTTAGAGATCCTAAACGATTATATCAACAAAAAACGATTCGTTTGCTTTGATGTAACCGATGATGAAGATGATGATGGAGATGACGATGGTTCAGAATCTGAAGATGGTTCTCATAGTAAAAATGAACACAGGACGAGAAAGGCGAAGACACAGGGAAAGGGTAAGGTGGTTGGTGACCCCATGGAAGATTACAGTGAAGACCTGACTAGGACATATTTTAAAACAAGCATTGACCCGGGTTTAACGGGTATAGGTAATGGGTTAGCTTGGATATAATTGATCTTATTATTACTATTATTGTTCGTTGTATATTGTAACAGATGTTGTGACTTTGTAAGTTATTATGATGATGGTGATCCTGTCTACGTGTGTCGGAATTGTAAGTCTTTCATGTGGTAAGGTGAAAGACTTGGAAAAAGATATGCACAATAAACACCTCTGTTTTCGATGTGCTGCGGTCAGGGAAAAGTAGTACTTCCTTTGTTAAAAACTCCCCCGAAGACGTTATTAGTATTGTTATACAATACCGGTGATGAGAGGAATCATTTTCTTGAATTCGTGAGAGCCTATAACATGATGTTTTCTTTCACTTTTCTTGGAGGAAAGGTTGACAATTCTATCAACGATGGCAAGGGTCCTTTCCTATATCGTATGTGTGGAGAAAACTATCACCGCGTAGGAGACTTGCTCACGTTACCTGGAAAAAGTCCAGCGTTTATACAGCTTTACATCCACGATACCACAAACAAAGTAGCTAACAAGATTGCGGCTTACGGGTATTTGATTCGTCTTCAATTCTTTTATATATTTTGCTATTGTTACCTATATATTCATAAAATGTATTTGGTACAAGCAAAGAGCATCCACCGGCGGTATTAGGGAGGCGATTGTTGATAGGCTTAGACATATGTTAGACAGAAACAACTATCACGTTAAGGCCTTCCGAAGTGCACGGGATCGAATTAATTTTGACGACACTAAGAACAGTTTAAGGTTAACACTGTCGTGTGATAGGAAGTCTGATGCAAGGACTAATAATATTCCGTCCGCTGAAGAGGTAGCTGCTCTAATCCCCGGTGATTTCGATATCGGAGCCGAGACAAGGGATATAAAAAACAAAAAAAAAAAAGAAAAAAAAAAAAAAAAAAAAAAATAAAACCCAAAAAATTAGATAATAAAAAAACAATAAAAATTACATAAAGAAAAGAAAGAATTAAGAAAAGAAAAAAAAATAGAATTAAAAAAAAAAAAAGGAAGAAAAAGAAAAAAAAAAAAAAAAAAAAAATTTTTAAATTTAAAAATAAAAAAAATTTCGGTGAATCGCCGATCATTGTTATGTCGGGAAGGCTTTACCAGCAGTTTTTGGTGGACGCATACACAATGGTTGAAACTAACAGGCTTCAGTATCTCTTATTTAAACAGAAAAATCTGCGTTCAGAGAATTTTGATTAGATTCAAAAAATTGTTGACAAGGGTGGTTCCGATATATCGGGACAGGGACGGCGAATCTTTATACCATCGTCTTTTACTGGTGGTACGAGGTATTTATTGCAACACTACTTAGATGCAATGAAGACGTGCAAGTATTTTGTTTTCCCTGATCTTTTTATAACGTTTACGTGCAATCCCAAATGGCCCGAGATTACTAGACACTTGGACAGACACAGTTTAAAAGCTGAGGATAGACCAGACATATATGCTGTCGAGTGTTCAAGATGAAACTAGATGACCTCATCTATGAATTAACGAAAAAGGATGTTATGGGATGCGTTGCTACTGGTAATTTGAAATTCAAGTGTGTTCATTGTCTATTGTGAAAATCGTGTTATAATCGATGTTTTTTATTGACTAGCTTTTTTATGTAAATATATACAGCTATATACACTATCGAGTTTCAGAAGAGAGGACTGCCTCGTGCACATATTGTGCTTTTTATGAAGCCTGAACATAAGATACCCACTGGCGATGATATTGATAAAATCATTTGTGCAGAAATACCGGATAAGGCGACCGAGCCACATTTGTATGACGTTGTTGGTGATGTAATGATACATGGACCGTGCGGTGCACTCAATAAGGGTAGCGTCTGTATGGCCGAAGGAAGATCTACAAAGTTCTTCCCTAAATCGTTCAGTCCATACACTAAAATCGATGATGTGGGATATCCTATATATAGGAGACATGATGATGGCAAGTTTATTACCAAGAAGGGTTTCAATTGTGATAATGGTTATGTGGTCCCTTATAACAAAACTCTAACACTCCGTTATCGAGCCCACATCAATGTTGAATGGTGTATACAGTCACGTTCTGTTAAGTACCTCTTCAAGTACATTCACAAAGGGTCGGATTATGTCCGTGCCACCGTCAAGAATGACGACAGTAACGATGAATTTAAGAAACATTTTAGCTGCAGGTGATCTATTTTTTTTTAATTATATCATTCTCGATGGGTTGCTTCATCAGCACGTTTGTAATTTATTTGGTTTTGGTTTGTCAGGTATATTTCATCTTGCGAGTCCACATGGCGGCTTTTGTCTTTCGCGATGCACTACCGAACGGTTTCTGTTGTGAAACTTCCGTTTCATTTACCGAATCAGCAGCAGGTTATATTCAACGAAGATGATCCGGCAGAGGATGTGGTTAAGCGTCGTTCGGTTGGTCATTAATTCCAAGTTCATCGCTTGGATGGAATGCAACAAGAAATATAAGTGTGCTAGGAATTTAACGTATGCGGAAATCCTTTCGAAGTTTAGTTGGCTTGGGCCTTCCTGAGTGTGGAAACCAAGGGTTCGGTCGCACTTCTCTCTGGGCAGGGTAACGTACGTTCCTATCTCCGTTGGCGAGGCCTATTACTTGAGAATTCTCTTAAACATAGTGAGGGGACCAACGAGTTTCGAGGATATAAAAACCGTGAAATATACTCAGTATCAAAGCTTCAAGGAGGCTTGCTATGCATATGGTTTGTTGGATGATGACAAGGAGTACATTGATGCAATCAACGAGGCCGATCATTGGGAGTCTGAAAAATATATTAGTAGGATATTTGTAATCATGCTGATTACAAATAGTATTGTCATACCATCGAGGGTTTGGGAAGCAACTTGGCATATCCTAGCCGGAGATGTTCTGTACTATCGGAGGAAAGAAACCGGGAACCGAGGTACATTAATTGTTAAGGTTACACCTTTATACAATAATTGGTATATTAGAGTTTGTTGCACAACCTAACTTGTGTTAAAATTAATGTAGATATGACGCTATCGGATGATCAGCTCAAAAGCTATGCATTGGTTGAGATAGAGAAATTGCTAATTACCAGCGGGAGCTCGCTTGCAAATTTCTCCCCTATGCCGTTCCTAGACGATATGGTCATGGAAACGCACCGGAATCCACTTATTAGAGACGAGGAAAGTTATGACCACGGGGTTTTGCGACGTAAACATGACGAGTTGTTAGCAACTATAACGGATGAGCAGAAAGGAATTTATGATAAAATATTGACCGCTGTGCATCAAGATAGTGGAGGGATGTTCTTTGTGTATGGTTCTGGTGGTACTGGAAAAACATATCTCTGGAGTTTGCTTGGTGCTGTCCTACGTTCAAAATAACTTATTGTTCTTAATGTTGCGTCGAGTGGCATCGCCGCGTTGTTATTACAAGGAGGAAGAACTGCTCATTCTAGGTTTGGAATACCTATTGTGGTCAACAAGTTTACGACGTGTTGCATGAAGACTAATTCTAATCTAGCGGAATTAGTTAGGAAGGCCAAGTTGATAATATGGGATGAGGCGTTGATGATGAACAAAGATTGCTTCGAAACTCTAGATAGAACGCTACGCGATGTCGTAAAATGTGCTAAGCCATTTGCTGGTAAGGTAATCGTCTTTGGTGGAGATTTTAGGCAAATCTTGCCGGTTATACCTAATGCTGGGAGGGTAGAAGTTGTCATGGAAAATTTAAATTCATCACCTCTTTGGAATCAATGTGAATTGTTAAAGCTTACAAAGAATATGCAGCTCATACCATGAGATAGTAGTAAGGAGATGCATGAGCTGGCGGAGTTTTCGAAATGGATATTGGATATTGGTGACGGGAAGATAAATGGGAACAGTCTAGGCGAATCCGAGGTTGAGATTCCTGAAGATATGTTGATTATGGATGATGAAGATCCAATTAAAGCAATCGTTACCGAGGTCTATGGACGACTGTATGCAGGGAAAACAGATCCAAAGTTTTTCCAAGAAAGAGCGATTTTGAGTCCAAGGAACGATGATGTCGAGGTCGTAAATAACTACATGTTGTCGCAGCTACCAGGTAATTTTATTGTATTATTTTTTCAATTCGAGATTTTAGTTGCGACCGTTAATACTGGGTTTATAGCGTGTTTAATACCGATTGTTGTGCATACATCAGGTGATGAAAGGACGTATCTAAGTTGTGATAGTATTGATACAACTGATCGGGATATCGATAGTAACGAGACATCCGAAGTACCGTCCCTGACATCGGTTCCAAAAGTCGAAGGTGTACCTGGTAATATGATTTATACTGATGAGTTTCTTAATTCAGTGAAGTTGTCTGGTTTGCCAAACCATGAAATACGATTGAAAGTTGGAACACCAATAATGCTTCTTCGAAATATTGACCCTAAGAATAGTATGTGCAATGGAACGAGATTTCTTATAACTCAGCTGGCTAATTATGTTATCGAGGCTAAAGTCATTACGGGTGCCAAGGTTGGAGAAAAGGTTCTTATACCCAGGATTTTTGTTTCTCCACCGGAAGCAAGACTTCCTTTCAGAATGAGACGTAAACAGTTTCCAATCACTCTGGCTTTTGCGATGACCATAAACAAAAGTCAGGGTCAGACTCTTGCAAAAGTAGGAGTGTTTCTGCCAAGACCGGTTTTTACGCATGGTCAATTATATGTTGCTTTGTCAAGGGTAACAACGAGGTCAGGGTTGAAGATCTTGATAATGGATAAAGACAATAAACCGCAACAGAAGACTTTGAATGTTGTCTACGAGGAAGTTTTCCCGAAACCTAAATAAATAGGTATTTATGAGTTGGTTAAGTATCAATAGGTATTCTTTACACTCTTCTTAATGATATCTATGCTATATTATTTCTGCGTGTATTTTGTTTTCGTTACTTGAATGTTATAACTTTGGTTCGTTTGATCGGTCACGATATTTTGTCTTTTGTTTAAGTTCTTGCATGTAATTTTTGTTTTGTTTTGGGTCAACATTCTTGCATGTATCTACAAGTTCTTATTACACTACAAATCTTTAGCATCGTTTTTTAAAAAAGTTTACAGTTCAATTATTACAACTTCCATTAAAAACTTTTAAATTGGGTTTTGAGGTCAACATTATTTGTTTAACAAAAAAGTTTACAGTTCTTATTGTATGTTTAAAGAGAAATATGTATCTAAATATGTTCTTGAATTTTGAATAAGACAATTAAGTTTATAAATTTTTTTAGAACAAATTGAATCAATAAAATTAAAATAAATTTTGCGATCAATATCATCGTAAAATCTATAACTTTTATAATAAAAATCAATAGCCCACGCATTTGCGCGGGCCCACCCCTAGTATTAATTATGTGTGTGTCTTTTTTGTGTGTTCAACCAACGTACGGCTAACTGTATCAAAGTGTTCATGGATTCTGTATTTCTTTGTATGTACAGCTGCTTCGAAATCTCAAGTGGATGGATTTGAGTTATTCCAAAAATTTGAAGGAGCTTTAAACTGCCACTAATCTCTAAACTGCCACTAATCTCAACGAATTAAATCTCAAGGAATGTGTAAGTCTGGTAGAGCTTCCTTCTTCTATTGATAATGCAACTAATCTCAAAGATTTGGATCTCTATGGATGCTCAAGTTTGGTGAAACTCCCTTTCTCTATTAGAAATGCAACTAATCTCTGGAAATTAGATCTTAATTATTGCTCAAGTTTGGTGAGACATCCTTCATCTATTGGAAATGCAACTAATCTCACAAAATTAAATCTTAGTTATTGCTCAAGACTAGTGAAACTCCCTTCCTCTATTGGGAATGCAACTAATCTCCAAGACTTATATCTCAGTGGATGCTCAAATTTGGTGGAGCTCCCTTATTCAATTGGAAATGCCATTATCCTTCAATATTTGAATCTAAGTCATTGCTTGAGTCAGGTGGAGCTCCCTTCCTCTCTTGGAAATCTTCATAAATTGTGGGAGTTGAATTTACAGGGATGCTTAAATTTAGAGGTTCTTCCGACCAACATCAACTTGGAATCTCTTAGCACACTTGATCTCAATGATTGCTACTTGTTAAAAAAATTTCCCGAAATCTCCACAAACATCAGAAATCTCTATCTCAAAGGAACCTCAATAGAAGAAGTTCCTTCATCGATCAGGTCGTGGTCACGTCTTTGAAGAACTGCATATGTCATACTCGGAAAACCTCAAGAACTTACCGCATGCTCTTGACAGAATCACAACTTTGCAGCTGACAAATACAGAAATACAAGAGCTTGGTTCATGGGTCAAGGGTTTATCTCGTCTACTTCGACTTGAACTAAATGAAATGCAGAAGCTGGTATCACTCCCACAGCTTCAGGCTTCTCTACTGTTCATAAATGCTGAAAATTGTAAGTCCCTAAAGAGACTAGATTGCTCCTTTCACAATCCAGATATTAGTCTCAACTTTCCTAACTGCTTCAAACTAAATCAAGAAGCGAGAAATCTCATCATTCAGACATCAAATCGTGAAGTTGCAGTCTTACCCGGTGAAGAAGTGCCTGTGAGCTTCACTTACCGAGCTTCTGGAAGTTCAGTAACAATGAAGTTGAATGAAAAGTCTCTTCACACATCAACCAAATTCAGGGCCTAAATCTTATTGGTTAATATAGGTGTTTGGGAACAAGTGACTGCGTATTGTATCGTCAAGTCCAAACAGAAGGCTCTCACAACTTTTCGGACATTTAAACACATCCCATTACCATTTTTTTTCGGATCATCTATACGTATTCGACTTTGAAGCAGGGGATGTGACTTCCTCCGAGCTTGTTTTCGAGATCAAGCTCACTGACTCTCACAGCAAAACCATCAATGACAACTGGGAGATAAACGAATGCGGGATACTGGAACTCTTGTATCATCATATTGATGAAGATTTTGAATCCTCAGACGAAGAAGAAATCTGTGAAGGGAGACGGTCTTCAGATTTGAACTCGAGGGGCTCAAAACAACGTCGGCTTTTATAAGTGACAGGACTGTGTCCATCTTCATACGTTTGTCATAATAACAGAGTCGTTACTCTGTTTTGTTTGTTGTTGCGTCTTTTTTTTTGGCAATAACAGAGGTATTTATTCTTAAAACTGTTGCGTCTTTCTTCTTCATAGCTTTTTCTTCTTCTTCTTCCTTTCACGAGTCTGTAACAAAAGAGAGAGATCGTAACCTGGAATAATGTAAAAGAACTGATGGATACTTCATTCCCTTCATGTTGTTGAACATTATGAGAGCTTTAGAGGTGTCGATGATGATGGAAACATCGAAGTCTGAGAGACTGAGACAAACAATGAAACTCAAAGTAGAGAGAGAAGCATCCGGAGAATGACATTGCATGGACGAAGAAGAGCAGGAAAAATTACAGGAGCCTTGTTCGTGAACATGACGTTAAATAACAACTAATTACTTCTTTTGTGATTCTCACTAATATTGATTTTTTGTTCTAATAGCTTCTACATCATGAAGTTTTCTTTATCGAAGTATCTTTGGGATACTTCTTGAGTATGTCAAAAACAGCAAATTTCTCAATAAAAAATCGATAAAGAGCACCAAAGTTGCAACGAGACAATAACCGGATAAAAAGGCTGTCAAGTATATATAAATTTTAATGAAGAATGCGTCGCTAAATCTCTTGTTCATTTGTTTATCGTAAGTAATAATGTGCCTTACATATACAACTAATAGTTTATAGTATTTTGGAATCATGATAGTACAAACTACATTCACCAATTCATTTTTCCATACCTTAAGTCTATCTCACTGTTAAATGTATTAGTAATTATGGGTTAGGTTTGTATCTGGAAAAAAGTCAAAATATATGAAGGAAACTCTGCTCTTCTCGTTGTCTCTGAAATATAGTAATCCAACTAGTTTTAATTATTTTTATTAATTTGACTTCTACTTATTGTTCTTCTTATGCCATGTCTTTTTTTTTAATTCTGTCAGCAATAATCCAGTATTATTATTATTATTTTAGCTGCAAAGACATCTTTATTTATATTGAATTGTTATAATCAAAATACAATTTTTTCGTTATCCAATTAGGAGGATAATCTGAGCCGGAAAAGAATAAACCGAGCCGGAAAAGAATAAACCATTGGGAGAGCAATCCTAACTAAAGTATGGGCTACATCATTACATTTCCTTGATGAAAACTTGATGAAAAAGTTCATATATATAGAGAAAAAGCATGATAAATTTTTTTTTTTTACCTTTTAAGTTTTATCTATCCTTATTTTTAATTTAAAAAATTTCTATCGATTGAATTTAGATTATTGATATTGCCATAAATTTATGTAATTTTTTAAAAGTTTTCCTTAAGCTTCTAAAAGTATTCGCACGACACTGATTACATGTTAACATTATTTCATATATTGGAGAAAAAGCATGTATAACTTTTTTTTACCTTTTAAGTTTTATCTATCATTATTTTTAATTTAAAAAATTTCTATCTATTGAATTTAGATTATTGATATTGCCAAAAGTTTATGTAATTTTTTAAAAGTTTTCCTTAAGCTTTTAAAAGTATTCGCACGAGACTGATTACATGTTAACAGTCTTGGTGAATCATAGGGATATTGGATGGTCAAGCGGGCTGTTGGAACAAAAGCTTGCTTGTTGCTTGGTAAAGCTGTAACCAAGTATCTGAGGAAAGATAATTTTCTGGAGGTAGACTAATTTTTCTATTTGCCTCTTTTTTTTTTTTTTTTTTTTTAAAGTAAAAGGCTTTATTTCTTTGTTTTTAGGGCACTCAAGATGATATTAATTCCAAGAATTTATAAAGCTAGTAGTAATATATAGTGGTGGAATAAAAAAGACTAATCAATCATGTTTGTTTGCCTTTACTTAATATGCAAGTTGATTTTAAACGGGGTTTCCAATACCATTGTCACGTATCTAAAATTGATTTTGTCTTTTATTCTCCACAAGTTTAATGATAACATTTTTTTTTTAATAGTAATCGATTCTCACATGTAGTAAATGTTAGCGACCAATACATTCTTCTAGATCATTCAGAGAATAACATAGATCGTTTCACGTAAAAATTACTTTTCAGTCTACCGCAGTACCACGTATGTGTGGACATATTAATAAATAAATAAAAGTATACAATATATTTGGGTTTGGTTTGTTTAATGGAGAAGGATGCAAGTAAATCCAAGAAGAACAAAAGTTGAGGGAAAGATAAAGGTGATGGAAATTGGAAGGAATCAAACCCTCCACTTAGTGAAATTAAAATAAAATTAATGAAATTAACTTTTTGACTATATAACAAAATGAAGTAGAACATTCACTTAATCTAGACCTACTGATTCCTCCTCTTTCTATTCATGGCGGTTTTGGCTTTGTAAAATACCCGATTAACTGTTGTTACTAATTAACCTTTTTGACGTTTTTCATTCATTTTCGATAGAATCCTAAATAAACTATATTTTTTTGTCGGCTAATAACTAACTATTGTTTACATGTGATAATAAAAATTATATATATATATATATATTTATATATAAGCATATTCGTGGATTTTACCAAACGATTTCCGTAATTGTAACTTGATGTATACTTTTCTCTTAGCAATCTATGTAAGAAAATTTGTGATTTTGAAAGTTACCACACGTGTCAACTAGGCATAATGTTAACCTTTTGTTACCACACACTGACACACTGACACACTCACATACATAACATTTTTGTTGTTGTTGCTGTTAAAGTACATAACCTGACGTTACTAAAGTGAAAACTCTGAATATATAAATATTTATTCAAATTAGTATTGCTATATACTGAATTTTAGTTTTTGCAATTTATATTTTTTCATATATAAAAAAAATGTAACTCATATATATAAAAAAAATGTAACTCGTTTCAAAAAAAAAATGTAATTCATATCTTCAGAATGTGTCCGGGATCCGCGCCTTGCTGGAGCATAACACTTTTAGAATAGCAATTCGACTTGGAAAAACAAAGCATAAGAGCAAGTCCAATAGAGAATATATATTAAATGTCTTAAATATATTTTAATATTAAATTTATTATTATTTTAAGTTAAGAATTAAGACATTCAAAAAAGTGTTTTATTTTAGACATTGTTCTTAAAAATAAGACACCTTAATTATTTGTTTATTTAATTTTATTATTAAGAATCTTAGTTAAAACACCTAGAGATGATCATTGGGATTGACCTAACATGCACCATATTTTAACATAGTCAAAATCATTTCATAATGACATGCATGTGATTATCTTTCCGAAAATTCTTCAATNGTTCTAGCTAGATACTTTTGTTATGATATGTGTTGTTTGATGGTGATTGATCGTAGTTTCTCTCACTGAGCATTAGTCGAAATGCTCACCCCTCTTTTCCCTTTTCAGGTGAGTTTGAGGAAGTGCAGGAGTAAAGGTCTCGGTTTGGTGCAACGTTTTGGGTTCGGGATGACTTTTGGATTGTTTAAATGAATTTATTATAATATATTTTAAATAATGATTGTATGATTTTATTCGGTATTTCGTTTGATAAACATGATTTGGAATTTGTGCGGATTTTATCGGATTTAATAATAAATGGAGTGTTTCGTAATAATTTGAGTAACTTGAGTTATAAATTAGGGTTCGTAGCACGCCGTTCTCGGGAGAGGATGAGACGGGTGTTACAGTTCGGCTTAACCGAATAGAGCTGGACTCAGCCGGTCTCATTTGAGTTTTGACTCTTGATCGAGTAAAAAACATTTTATTGGATTGCAGTAATTACATTTTGTTTTCATAGACTCATTGAACTAAATAACAATGCACGAATGAACAACAACCAATGCAAACTAAAACATGTGTCTTATTGATTTCTACCCTTTGGCGAAATAGAGACAAGAAGTAAAACAACGACTAAGGAATAACGAAAGATACTTTAGTTTTTTGTTTCTTTCACAGATGCACTTTTTATTAAACTTAAAAATTCTCGATTGTACCAGCAAAATTGAAATTCCAGAGAATATCAAGAGAAGGTAGATTAATTTGCCCAAATGCTTACTAATTGGATCTTCCTTTTTAGTTTGTCCCCCGTAATCTCTATCTGTATTTTTCAATGTCTTCACCTTCGGAATATTACAAATCAGAAGTATAAAAATATTCAATATAAAGACTAACCTAGCATTTGGGTAATTGGTTTGGTTTTGGTCGGTGTTTTAATGTTTTGCGTAGTTCGGATATGGAAATTGAGGAAACATATAGAAATCGATAAAATTTATGTTTAGTTCGGTTCAGATACCTTTCCTTTCGGTTAATATAAAAAAAAATCCAAAAATATATTTGGGTGATTTGGTTATTTTAGATATATTTATTATTTGAGTTTTTTAAGAATTGATCTAAAATTATGATCTTATATGGTAGCAATTGGCCACGCAACTCTCTTTGCTTGATCAATTGGGTGGAATGGATGAATAAGTAAGTTGATGGATCGAGGGACGCCACAAAGCCTATGAATGGACTTCGATAAGTCGATGTACCCAAGAATCAAGGAATGATCTCGTCTCCTTCGACTTGAACTAAATGAAATGCGGAAACTGGTATCACTCCCACAGCTTCCGGCTTCTCTACTGTTCATAGATGCAGAAATTGTAAGTCCGTGGAGAGACTAGATTGCTCCTTTCACAAGACATATATTTGTTTCAACTTCCCTAACTGCTTCAAACTAAATTAAGAAGCGAGAGATCTCATAATCTAGACATCAAATCGTGAAGTTGCAGTCTTAACCGGTGAAGAAGTGCATGTGTGCTTCATTTACCGAGCTTCTGGAAGTTCAGTAACAGTGAAGTTGAATGAAAAATCTCTTCATATAGATGTTGAATGTTATTCTTATTATAATACAATGGATATATATTTATTCAGAAATACAAGAGTAGCATAGGTCATAGTTATGTACATTTAGACCATTTCCATATATAGTTACACACACCCTTAGTACGCCAACTCAAGATGAAGGAACTTTGGTGACTTCAATCTTAGAACATACTATTTGGAACTGTTGCCGAGGTAGAGATTTAGTAAGGGCATCATCAAGTTGGTTTTTTGTCAAGACATGAGAGACACGTAGAATTCCTGCTTGAATCTGGTTCCGTATAAAGTGATAGCCGATAACTATGTGTTTCATCCGAGAGTGAAACACCGAATTAGAACATAAGTATGATGCTCTGATGTTGTCGCAATAGATTGTTGGTGGAGGCGGTAGTTGAATCCCAAAGTCTGTAAGAAGCGAGCAGATCCAACATACCTCTGATGATGTGTTTGCGACGGAACGGTATTCCGCTTCAATTCAGTGGAGGAGCGAGCAACACCTTTCTGTTTCTTAGCTGGCCACGATATCAGATTGTTGCCAATTTATACAATATATGCATTTGTAGAGACATAATCATCCGTGTCACCTGCCCAATCAGAATCAGAGAAGGCGTATAGTGTGAGTGGGGATTTGGCATTGATGAAGATCCCATCTGCGAGAGTTCCGGCGAGGTAACGAAGAACACATTTCTCTCCCTTCCAATGATCCACTGTAGGTTTGTGCATGAATTGGGATAGCCGGTTGACAGCATAGGATATATCGGGCCTTGTGAAAGCCAGATACTGGAGACTTCCAACGACAGAACGGTATTGAACGGAAGAGCAACACCTCCATGGAGAGTAAGCTTCGGAGAAGCCGGAAGAGGAGTGGAGACTGGTTTGGCATCTGTCATGTTGTTTTTGGCAAGAAGATCAACAATATATTTTCTTTGCATTAGATGAAAACCATTGGAAGATCGTGTAGCTTCAATCCCAAGAAAGTAATGAAGATCAACATGACCTTTGATGGAGAACCGTTCAGAGAATGCTTGAAGTACCTGTGATACAACCGCCGAATTGCTCCTTTTGACTAGTATTTCGTCGACATATACAAGTACATATGTGATGGAGGACCTTTTATTTTGAATGAACAAAGAAGCATCTGCAAGTGAGTTGGTGAAGCCAGTTGCAAGCAGATGTTGTCTGAGAGCATTATACCAGGCACGTGGTTTGAGGCCATAGATTGGTTTCCGTATCGACAAACATGGGTTGGTCGATCCTTGTCAACGAATCCCGTTGGCTGTGTCATGTAAACTTCTTCAGTGAGTTCCCCTTGGAGAAAGGCATTGTTCACGTCCAATTGTTTGATTGGCCAGGATTTGGTGACTGAGTAATATGAACCTCCATAGTAGATCATCACTTTGAAAGCAAGCAAGGGATGGATTCGAATGGTTTCCAGACTCACGAATGAATCAAAGAACTTCAATGGATCAAATGGTCACATAAGGTGGCGGAAGAACCTTAATTTACCATGGATTGAATGGTTGCACAAAGGTTATGAGAGAGTCTCTGATTTACCAATGATCTATTCTTAAAGAGATTTTTTATAAAAAAGATAGATGATCTGTTTTGTGAACAAAGAAGAGAATATAAAGAGAGAGGAGACTTGGTACAAACACCAAAGGCTCCCTCGAACTAAATGATGAGAGTGGGGTTACTACTCAAGTTTTACCCCTAAAAGAAAGCTGCAAGTGCACAACAATCACGGTAGTATTAGGGGATTGAATCCACATAGAATGTTGTTTTGCGAAAGTCCTAGAATCCTAGTTTCTCTAAACCAAAATAAAAGGGTAGAGGTTTGTTTTCTCACGGTTTGTAGTATACAAATGAGAGAAGCGAAAATAAAACGGTTGTAAATCAATGAATAAACGGCGTTGGGCTAAGGGAACTTCTCCGGGATCACATATCGGATCAAACAAGCGATAAAATAGATTCGGGAGCGACTATTTTCGACTTGATTCTTTAAACTGAAAAGATACAATATGATTACCCAACGTTCATAGATCTAATCAACGATGCTTACGTTACTCCGTGAGTATGCTTTCGTATCTCACGACGCAACGAGACACGCAATAATAGTGCCCGTTTGTAGGCGTTCACGGCACTCCGTAGGTGTGCAATTCGCACCCTACGACGCGACTGCTCGTTTACTCTAGATCCGGACCGATAAGATCTCAAGTTAAAGGATATATCGTTCCCGATATCAGTTGCTAATTGATCGGAGAATCAACATGCATTAGGTACAAAAATAAACGAAGAATCAATGAGAAAATCTATCTCTAACAACCTATAAAAGTCGATCCATGATTAACCCCTTCGAATCCCCCTTTAACCAAACTAGGCAACTACTCGCTCAAGAGAACGAGAGTCATCGTTTGGAGTTGAAAAGGTGTGATTCGTTTAAGTGCAAAAGAGGGTATAAAAATCTTCCCCATGTGAGTTATGGATGAAGAGATCATCCCAATGGTTTGTAAAGTGCGCGATTGTATTGAGATAAAAAAAATGGTTTAGAAACCTCTTCTTAAGATATTAAAAGTAAATGACTAACGAATAACGAATAACGAATAACGAAGAACGATTATTAAAAATCTAAGAACTACGAACAAAAAAATGAAGAACAAATGCAGAACTCGGCGGCTGCTGTGAGGCGGTTTGTCTAAACGTTGACCTCTTGTCCGTCTCTTCTTAGGTCTTTAAGTTATCCCCTTTACATAGGGCTTCAAGTGCGGGATATGGCTCGGGCTTTTAAAAACGAGCAAAAATCCTTGGCGAGTGTAATTGGGCTTCGAGTTGGGCTTGCTTCGTGCGTGTCCTTGCCGCGCCAGGAAGGAGACTCGCCATGCCATCGAAGGCTCGTGGCGCGGCCATTGGTCATGGCTTCTTTCTCCTCTTGTTCCTTCTTGGCGGCAGCAAGACATATCTTCATTGATTTTCGCTTAAGTTAAGATCTAACAGTGGCTTTGACTTGAAACAACTTCGTCGTGGGCCATAACTAAAATTGTCTATCTTATCCCTAAATTTGAACCGTTGAATATTTGTGGATGGTCTCTGTCGGTTCAGATACTTATGGCGGTCGGAAATTGTCCAAAATTTTGTTTTGCTCCAAAAAGCTCCAAAACTCGTTCTTTTTGCCCGAAACACCTAAAATGACTTTTTAAAGTCGAAAGCATGGAAATCACTTGAAAACTTTTGAAAACCGAATCAAAATACCTGAAATGGATATTGCAATGATAGCTTATATGGGTAAAATATCGGTGTTATCAACTCCCCCAGACGTAATCTTTTGTTTGTCCTCAAACAAACTTGGGTAAAATACCGGAAAGAGATTTGAAAATATGGGAACTAGTGACTCTCAGTGGCCGTCGTCCTAAACCATAATCCAATAAATCACATCAATCGAAGCTTAGCATAGAAAATTCTCACTACAGTTCCTTAGGTACTAGTCCATTCGAAAATTTCACTATCTAAGCTCCAAATTTCGGTCAACTATCTCTCTAAGCAATATTAAAAATTGGCGTGATTCTTTTCTAGGGAAATTAAGCGAGATTCAACGAGGTTAGGTGAAGAAGGCATTTGTTGGTGAAGCTAGAGTGTTTCGGGTTACCGTATTTTCTCCGGAAGATGCGAGATATTATGCAAAACCACAAGAGAAGTTGGAGCCGATGAAGTCCATGAAGTCCATGATTTCCAGTCATTCTTCGCATTTGTGTTTCCAAAAATCAGCCTTGATATCGCCATTCCCCCAGACTTGGTTTCTTACTTTGGGTTTGAACGGATGGCGTCTAACTTCTCACAAAACCGGCCAATCTTTGCCTCCTTGAATGTTTCGGCTTTCTGAGAATCTCAAGCATTTTTTCCCGTTTCTTTTTCTATATAACTCTATTTTTTATGGATGAGTGCCATCATTATTCCAAAGAATATAGGCCCTTCATCCGAGTTATTCATTTTTCACTTTCTCTCTCTTTTTTAGTGAAATGAGTCTTAAGGAGCACGAAAATGTTACCATTCTTTTGATTTTTTCGAGGCAGAAGTCGGCTATTCTTTTTGTTGGTTCTTCCGTCTCCTAACCATTTGATCTTCCGTCTTGAATGACTGAAAATAGCGTCGTTCCTCCCACTCCGGTGTTTTTGCACATATCTGCATATATAACTAAAACGAGAGAGTTGCGTTAGGTTCGAAAGGATGGTAAGGGTTTCGGTATATGGTACCAACAGAAGATGAGTTGGTCGTTCGGGAACAACAAAGAGTGGTGGAAAATTAAAAAGATGTCTCGAACGTTTTGACTCGTTGAATGCTTAAGTTTGTTGACAAGAAAAATAAAAATGTCCAAATGAAATAGAGATAGTGTATTCCTTCCAATGAAACCTCTATATATCAAAATTCTCCAAGATTTAGCATCTCTGTCTTTCTAGCTACCGCCTTGTCGAATACCAAAGCTTGAAAGAGTGGTTACTAGAAAATAGCGTAGGAGCACACTGGCCGTTATCTTCCTCGGATTGCGTCAAAGTTTCTAAAATAGTTTCATATATATCGAAATATGCATATCCTTGTTCTTAAAAAAAAATCATTAAAATGACTCAAATAAATCAAAACAAAGAAAACAATAATTATTTGTAACGGATAAATCCTCCCCCATACTTAAATCTCACCGTCCTCGGTTTGATAAAGTGTTGAAAATATGCAACTGGCTCGATAGTAGATAAAATAAAAATTCAAAGCATAAAAATAAAAAGATAGAGATAGGGGCGATTGAACCGTGTTCTTAAGATGTAGTTGTTCGGCCGAGACGTCTAGTCTTCAAGGCGTCGAGCTCCGGCTCTAGAATCGTCATCTATGTGTCCTTTCTCTCTAAGCTGTCCTCGAGTATCTGTTCTTGGCGCGAGTTGTTGTTGAAGTGTTATGACCGTCGGATCAGCCAAGGTGGAGGGAGCTGCGGATCGTGAGGTGCTGCACGTGGAAGAGGAAGAAGGATGCTGAAATCTTCGCATGTTTGCTTCCTGCTTAGCCTTAGCGACTACATACTCGCCTATGGTAAACTCAAGGCGGGAAATCTTGGGATGTAACTCTTCAGGGTTTGGAATCCAACGCGGAACCCCGTCGGAAAGGCGTGGAACGGTGGAAGAAGGTAAGTAGACAAACCGATCAGCCATCGTCTTTCCGGGTCGAAAGCGGTATCCGAATCTGTCCGGATTCATAGTCGCTCTTTCTAAGTTCCTATCCCCTTTAAATTGAGCAAGGTCGAACCAAGCTTCGTTGAGTGGCGTCTCCGCGCTTGTATCGACGCCCGCAGCCTCCATGATCGAAGTGATAATGCTTTCATAAGTAGTCGAGGCTTCTTCGCATCTCGGCGTGGTGATGTCGTGCTTCACCTTCACAAGCCTTTAGACTATTACACATACAAGGCACGTGGAAAGCGGGTCTTTGAATGCGGATTGCAGTAGCTCGAGTTCCGAAATGAGTATGCAAGATTTATATGCGCAGGAGAAAATCTTATGTGCCACCAATCGATGCACAAATCTCACGACGGGATGCGACAAGAAAGCGGACTAGTGCCTACCATGCTCGTAATCGTCCTCTCCCATTATCTTTAATAGTTTCTCATCCCATTCATCTCTCATCTCGGTCTCATTTGTCATCTCCAACCCAAGTACCTCGCAAACTCGCGGAATGCCAATGGAGAATTGTATTCCTTGGATCGTAAAAGAGAGATTTCCGTCCTTGGGCATCGATTTTCTTCCTCTTCGGTATGAAAGCTGAACGAATGCTAAGAACTCGCGTGTGAGTCCCTCATAGGTGGGTTTGTCTAGCTCCATAAAAGCTCGTAGTTTCAGCTTCTCCAAATACCAAACGATGTCTTCGGTGATACCCATAGTGTCCAAGGTAGAGTAGTCTATCTTGAGCTTTGGCTTGACTTTCATCTTCTTCATTGCAGCGAGATAGTTGATTTCCGGGTTCATAGGCGCTCCGAAAAATCGGACGAGGTGTCCTTGAGATTGTGGTGGGGGCTTGCGGGTCACTCGAGCACTCTGCGATGCGTCTCTTGTGCGCCTATATTCCACAATGTAATCATTGAGAGGTTGTCTGATATAAGACTCGGTGTATTAGTATTTGGTAGGCGGAAGATGGGAGCTATAAGCTGGCTTTCACGCTCTCTCTTATAGATCATTGGGTGGAGATGGTAGAACAAGACTTGAGCCGAGATGGTGTCAAACAAGTCAGCTTTCACGCTCTCTCTCTTGTTGGACGATTAAGGGGGAAGTGATGGTGGATCGAATGGCACCACAGAGGGACGAGAGATCTCTGATACTGCATGAGCACTTGGCCTTGGTGAATCTCTAACGCAAGAACACAATCAAAGAACAAAGACAAGCGGTGGCTTGAGCTTTTTAGAAGAACTGCGTTATTTTATTGATAATCAAGGGAAACCAAAGATACAATGCTGCAGGGGAGCTTTATAAAGCTCATCAGGTAGCCCTAAGGCCGGAAATAAAAAAGAAAATGACAGTACAAGCTAAACAAAACGCAAAAGGGCAAAATACATCAAATAAGGAGTTCACTTAACTAAAGAAAATAAAAGAAACTAAGCCTATTCTTGCGGTCTTCTTCTGGGGCTCGAACCTGGGGCTCTTGGACGTGCTAAGTACCACTGGGACGAGTCATCTTACCTGCACAGATTGTATAAATTGAATATACCTGGTTTTAGCGCGCAATGGTCTGAAATGCTTTTGTTGCGGCTGAGCTTGGTCCTTGTCCGGTCCATGTTGGTTTCTTGGTGTTTCCATCCTCTTGAGAGCTAGTGAAGTCGAGATGATAGAAGTCTTCAAGTGTTTTCCCGTGGTTAGCTTTTAAAATGTCTTCTTGCTCCATTTGCTCTCTCTCGGCTTCAAGACTTGTTTTCGCAGTATCTTGAGGCTGAGATGTGATCTCCACGAGATTCTTGCTGTTTTGGACTCCATTACCTGCCAAGTAATCAAACATACCCTGGTTTGTACGAGGCTGGTCTTCTTTGTTGTTCAACCTTGCAAAATCCTACAATATGTCCATCTCGGGTGCGTTGGAGCTTTCTTTGAGGTCGGCTTGTAATGGTGGAGTTCTGAACGTATCTCCTAATTCCATTGTGTTGAGGAGGGTCTCCAAAGCTGCATTGAACCCTTCCCTAAGTCTCCTGGTCTTGGAACGATTCATTTGTGAAGTCTTGACCAACGGTACATGCTAAATGTTCTCAGTTGGGTCGATATCTTCATCATTCCCTCTCTCTTCAGAAGGTTTTGTCCTCAAATCAGCAACATGAAAGCTATGAGAAATGTTAAACTCACCTGGCAGCTCCAAGCGGTATGCATTGTCATTGATTTTCTCTAGCACTTTGAATGGTCTGTCTCCTCTAGGTACAAGCTTGGAACTCCTTTGGCGTGGGAACCTCTCGGGTCTCATGTGTAGCCAGACCCATTCTCATGGTTCGAATGTTAGTTCCTTGCGTTCCTTATCAGCTTGCTTCTTGTATCCCTCGGTCTTCTTCAAGATGTTTTCCCTTGCCTTCTCATGAAGTTTCTTAATAAATTCTCCTTTCCTGAGGCCATCTAAGTTAACTTGCTCAACTTGGGGAATAGGCGAGAGATCAAGAAGGGTTAATGGATTAAAACCATAAAATATTTCAAATGGTGACATCTTAGTAGCAGAATGAGTGGCATGATTATAAGCGAATTCAATGAATGGCAAACAATCTAACCAAGTTTTAAAATTTCTACCAAGTGTAACTCTAAGTAAAGCAGAAAGTGTAAGGTTTACCACTTCAGTTTATCCATCCGTTTGTGGATAAAAAGTTGTAGAGAATAGAAGATTAGTACCAAGATTTCTCCACAAGGTTCTCCAGAAGTGGCTTAAGAACTTTGTGTCTCGGTCAGAGACAATAGTTCTAGGTACTCCATGCAAGCGCACCACTTCTTTAAAGAACAGATCGGCTGTTTGCATGGCATCGTTGATTTTGTCACACGGTATAAAGTGTGCCATCTTTAAAAACCGATCCACAACAATAAAGATTGAATCCTTGTGTCTGAACTTAGGCAAACCTAGCACGAAATCCATAGAAATATCCACCCATGGTGCGTTAGGAATAGGTAACGGTAAGTAAAGTCCATGAGGATGTAACCTGGATTTGGCTTTATGACAAGTAACACATCTGGTGCAGTGTCTCTCCACATCTTTCTTTAGATGCGGCCAATATAAATGATCAAGCACCACTGCTAATGTCTTGTCCACGCCAAAGTGATCCATAAGACCTCCACCGTGTGCCTCTTTGAGTATTAGATCTCTCATTAAACTCTGAGGGATGCACAAGCGTTTGTCCTTGAAAAGAAACCCATCGTGTATGTAGAATGAGCTTAAAGCTCCTTTACCGCATGATTGATAAGCTTCTTCCAACTCTGGATCATCTTTATACAGCTCCTTTAGATGCTCAAAACCCAGCACCTTTGCTTCCATGGTAGAGATCAAGGCATGTCTCCTTGAAAGCGCATCGGCTACCCCGTTTTCTTTTCCCTTCTTGTACTTGATTACATACGGGAATGACTCTATAAATTCTAACCACTTAGCATGTCTCCTCTTGAGTGAAGTATGGCTTCTCAAATGCTTAAGGGTCTCGTGATCAGTATGAATGATGAACTCCTTGGACAGTAAGTAATTCTGCCATGTCTCCAATGCTCGGACCAATGCATAGAGTTCCTTATCATAGGTCGGATAATTCAGTGTAGCCCCACTGAGCTGTTCACTAAAGAACGCCACTGGCCTCTTCCTCTGATGTAGCACGGCTCCAATGCCTAGACCAGATGCATCACATTCAACCTCAAACATTTCTTCAAAGTCTGGTAAAGCTAAAACCGGTGCTTGCGTGAGCTTCTTGAGCTGTTCCCCACGAAAATGGTGTATTCTTCTTGATCACAGCCGTGAGTGGTGCAGCTACTGTACTGAAGTCCTTCACAAAACGCCTATTAAAAATTGCTAGGCCGTGAAAGCTCCTTACATGGCCGATTGTAGTTAGCGTTGGCCATTCCCTGATCGCTTTGATCTTCTCCTCATCTACTTGTTGTCCCTGTTCACTTACTACAAAACCTAAGAACACAAGTTGATTAGTACTGAAGGTTCACTTCTTAAGGTTAGCATAAAGGCCTTCCTTGCGAAGTGATTTAAGCACTAGTTCGAGGTGCTTGAGATGATCAGATAGGTTCTTGCTATAAATAAGTATGTCATCAAAGTAAACTACGAATTTACATATATAAGCACAAAGAACCTGGTTCATAAGGCGCATGAATGTACTTGGGGCATTAGTCAAGCCGAATGGCATAACCAGCCATTCGTACAATCCTTGCTTGGTCTTAAATGCGGTCTTCCACTCGTCTCATTCACGCATTCGGAACTGATGGTATCCACTCTTCAAGTCGACCGTTGAGAAGACAGTAGAACCACTTAACTCGTCCAGCATGTCATCTAGACGCAGTATAGGATGTCTATACTTGATTGTAATGTTGTTTATAGCTTGGCAGTCCACGCACATCCTCCATGTACCGTCTTTCTTTGGAACTAGAAGCACTGGTACAACACAGGGGCTAAGGCTCTCCCGGATGTATCCTATGTCCATTAAGTCTCTCACTTGCTTCTCTAGTTCCTTAGTTTCCTCCGGGTTCATTCTATATGCTGGGTTATTAGGCAAAGCAGAACCTGGAACAAGATCAATTTGATGCTCTATGCCTCGGATTGTGGGTAATCNCTCCAAAATATGCGTCTTTTGCTAAGATTACCTGAAAAGAGTCTTGAACAACCAAATACTCGAAATCTAGTGTTTTTGCATCAAAACCTTAGTGAAACGCTTATTAAAGCACTCACTTATGATAGTAAAAATGGATAAAATATGCATGTTATCACAAACCTAGCACGAAATCCATAGAAATATCCACCCATGGTGCGTTAGGAATAGGTAAAGGTAAGTAAAGTCCACGAGGGTGAAGTGTCTCTCCACATCTTTCTTTAGATGCGGCCAATAGAACTGATCAAGCACCACTGCTAATGTCTTGTCCACGCCAAAGTGAAACATAAGACCTCCACCGTGTGCCTCTTTGAGTATTAGATCTCTCATTAAACTCTGAGGGATGCACAAGCGTTTGTCCTTGAAAAGAAACCCATCGTGTATGTAGAATGAGCTGAAAGCTCCTTTACCGCATGATTGATAAGCTTCTCCCAACTCTGGATCATCTTTATACAGCTCCTTTAGAAGCTCAAAACCTAGCACCTTTGCTTCCATGGTATAGATCAAGGCATGTCTCCTTGAAAGCGCATCGGCTACCCTGTTTTCTTTTCCCTTCTTGTACTTGATTACATACGGGAATGTCTCTATAAATTTTAACCACTTAGCATGTCTCCTCTCAAATTAATCAGTATAAATGATGAACTCCTTGGACAGTAAGTAATGCTTCCATGTCTCCAATGCTCAGACCAATGCATAGAGTTCCTTATCATAGGTGGGATAATTCAGTGTAGCCCCACTGAGCTTTTCCTTATCATAGCTGGAATAATTCAGTGTAGCACGGCTCCAATGCCTAGACCAGATGCATCACATTCAACCTCAAACATTTCTTCAAAGTCTGGTAAAGCTAAGACAGGTGCTTGCGTGAGCTTCTCTTTCAGTGTATTGAAAGCTGTTTCTTGAGCTGTTCCCCACGAAAATGGTGTATTCTTCTTGATCACAGCCGTGAGTGGTGCATCTACTGTACTGAAGTCCTTCACAAAACGCCTATAAAAAATTGCTAGGCCGTGAAAGCTCGTTACATGGCCGATTGTAGTTAGCGTTGGCCATTCCCTAATCGCTTTGATCTTCTCCTCATCTACTTGTAGTCCCTGTTCACTTACTACAAAACCTAAGAACACAAGTTGATTAGTACTGAAGGTGCACTTCTTAAGGTTAGCATAAAGGCCTTCCTTGCGAAGTGATTTAAGCACTAGTTTGAGGTGCTTGAGATGATCAGATATGTTCTTGCTATAAATAAGTATGTCATCAGAGTAAACTACGAATTTACTTATATAAGCACGAAGAACCTGGTTCATAAGGCGCATGAATGTACTTGGGGCATTAGTCAAGCCGAATGGCATAACCAGCCATTCGTACAATCCTTGCTTGGTCTTAAATGCGGTCTTCCACACGTTTCCTTCACGCATTCGGACCTGATGGTATCCACTCTTCAAGTCGACCATTGAGAAGACAATAGAACCACTTAACTCGTCCAGCATGTCATCTAGACGCAGTATAGGATGTCTATACTTGATTGTAATGTTGTTTATAGCTTGGCAGTCCACGCACATCCTCCATGTACCGTCTTTCTTTGGAACTAGAAGCACTGGTACAAAACAGGGGCTAAGGCTCTCCCGGATGTATCCTATGTCCATTAAGTCTCTCACTTGCTTCTCTAGTTCCTTAGTTTCCTCCGGGTTCATTCTATATGCTGGCTTATTAGGCAAAGCAGAACCTGAAACAAGATCAATTTGATGCTCTATGCCTCGGATTGTGGGTAATCCAGACGGTATCTCTTCAAGGAGAACACGTCCTTGAACATGTTTAGAACAGCTATGACCTCGGCAGGAAGCTCTAACTCAACTGTTCCTGCACTTAGACAATCTTTAAACAACATCAGTAGCACGGTTACCTTGGCACACATGGTTTTACAAATATCATTTGTAGATAAATAAAGACTAGATTTACTTATCTCAGCTTCTTTAGTCATATGTATTTGTAATTTGTGTACCTCATATGGTGTTAAAGGCGCAAGATTGTACTTCATGTCCTTATACGTGAATGAGTAATGATTTGTGCTATCATGGTGGTGGGAAGCTCGGTGAAATCGCCACGGTCTACCCAACAGTATGTGCTCTGCTTGCATTGTTACCACGTCACAAGTGACTTGGTCTTGGTACTTGCCCACGCTGAATGGCACGGAAACTTGCTCCACGATCTCTAGCTTTGTTTGATCATTGAGCCATCTTAGCTTGTATGGTCTTGGATGCTTAGTCCTCTCAAGTCCTAGCTTATCCACCATATACTTAGTAGCCACATTAGTACAAAAACCACCATCTATAATCAGATTACATATCTTTCCTTTGATGGTACGTCTTGTATGAAAGATGTTTTCTCTTTGTACTTTCTCTTCAGGGTTGATGAGAACACTTAGCACTCTTCTGGTCACTAGCATCTCGCCAGTATCAGGGTACTGAATGTCATCACTTTGATTACTAGCATCATCATCTTGCTCATCTTGAGACTCATAGTCTCCACTAGGCATGAGAATCATCACTCGTTGATTTCGACATTCCCTTGCCATGTGCACTCTGCCTTGACACTTAAAACATGTTATATCACGAGTTCTTTGATTGGTACTAGGGAACTTACCTTGCTCTGGTCGGTTGAACTTTGGAGCTTCAGTGTTTTTCCGTTTGAACCGTGAATAAATATCCACGGCTTTGCCTTTGTCTAGAGGTCTAGAACTACTTGATGCCCATGGTTGAGTTGATTTGTTGCGGCTGGTGCTAGTTATCTTGTGTTTGATCTGTTGCTCCACTTGTACAGAAAGATGCAATAGCTCGTGCATTCCACTGTATTGGAGTCTCTCCACCTTTCTTGTAATTCTCTCTTGCAAGCCGTCTATGAATTGAGCCATTAAGGCTTCCTCAGATTCTTCTAACTCCAGTGAGTTCATCAGCTTCTCAAACTCCTCAAAATATTCATCAACGCTCCTAGTTCCCTGTGATAACTTATGAAAACATTTATGTAAGTCTCTATTGTAATGTTCAGTGACATACCTTTGTCTTAGGAGGAACTTCATGTCACTCCATGTAGCTATTGGTCCAAAATGTTGTCTTCTTCTCTCAGCTACACTCCTGTCCCACCATGCGAGTGCATTCTTCGTGAGGTTTGTTGCTGCTACAGCCACTTTTTTGCGTTCCACGTATCCATAGCACTTAAAGATGTGCTCTAGACGTCTCTCCCAATCCATATATACTTCTGGATTTGACTTCCCTGCAAAAGTAGGTGGTGTTAGTTTAAGCTCATGATTCTGTTCACGAAAATCTACTTCTCTTGATGGGTTTCTCCTTAGAGGATCTTGTCTCCTCTGGTTACGGTGGATGAGAGGGTCCTGGACATCATCCTCCAAGTCCGGCATCTCCTCTTCTCGTCCGTTCTGTTGCAAAGGGTCTCCTCGGATTGGTGCTCTCCTTGGTGGAGCCTCCATTTGTTCAATTCTGGCTCCAAACTCCTGATGCATGGTGCCCATTTGCTGGCCCATGTTTCTCAGCTCTTCCCTCATTGCTGTCATCATCTGTAGTACAACGTCTTGGGGAACTCCGTCTCCATCAGTCATGTTGCTTGTCTTGTTTGTAAAACCTCGCAAGACTTAACAAACGGATCAAAGCACCACAGCAAACAAGAACTCAAACAAACAGAAACAACAAAACAGATTCAATTCTTTTGAGGTTTTCTTTTTGGATTAAACAGAAACTAAACAACCTAATGAAACAAGCAGGCACAATTTTTTTTATGGGTTTGAGTCTTTGGCAGGCGAAAGATGGGATCGATAAGCTGGCTATCACGCTCTCTCTTATAGATCAATGGGTGGAGATGGTAGAACAAGACTTGAATCCACAAGACTTGAGCCGAGATGGTGTCAAACAAGCTGGCTTTCACGCTCTCTCTGGTTGGACGATTAAGGGGGAAGTGACGGTGGATCGAATGGCACCACAGAGGGATGAGAGATCTCTGATACTGCACGAGCACTTGGCCTTGGTGAATCTCTCAGGCAAGAACACAAGCAAAGAACAAAGACAAGGGCGGCTTGAGCTTTTTAGAAGAACTGCGTTATTTTATTGATAATCAAGGGTAACCAAAGATACAATGCTTCAGGGGTACTGGTCCGGTCCATGTTGGTTTCTTGGTGTTTCCATCCTCTTGAGATCCAGTGAAATCGAGATGATAGAAGTCTTCAAGTGTTTTCCCGTGGTTAGCTCTTAAAACGTCTTCTTGCTCCATTTGCTCTCTCTCGGCTTCAAAACTTGTTTTCGCGGTATATTGAGACTGGGATGTGATCTCCACGAGATTCTTACTGTTTTGAACTCCATTACCTGCCAAGTAATCAAACATACCTGGGTTTGTACGAGGCTGGTCTTCTTTGAGGCTCAACCTTGCAAAATCCTCCAATATGTCCATCTCGGGTGCGTTGGAGCTTTCTTTGAGGTCGGCTTGTAATGGTGGAGTTCTGAACGTGTCAGCTAGTTCCATTGTGTTGAGGAGGATTTCCACAGCTGCATTGAACCCTTCCCTAAGTCTCCTGATCTTGGAACGAGTCATTGGTGAAGTCTTGACCAACGGTACATGCTCAATGTTCTCGGTTGGGTCGATATCTTCAGCATTGTCCTTCCTCTAATGTCCCTTGCTCTTAACTTCTCCTTTCTTTTTCTCGTTTAGTCGTCTTGCAACTCCTCCTCGTTCTCGATACTTAGAACGTATCTCGAAGTTTCTTTGGGATTCCATTTTACCTATAAAACAAAGTAGAAACTCGACCAAGTTTGTGAATTTGATGCATATTTAAAATCTCAAAGTGCAATGATACCATAAATAAGCATCAAGAGATTCAATCAATATAATTTAAACATAATCCTTGGGCAACATTGATAATTTCATGACCAATTTCCGGATTTTTAAGGTTCTTCGCAAAACATTTCCACAAAAAAGTTGATTTTAGCAACCTATCATGTTTAAAATCTAGTGTCTTATCAATTTTCAATCATAAATAAGTTTAGAATCACCCAAGTTTAGCAACATAGTCATCAAATTAGTTGCAATAATCGATTTTTGAGCAACCTATAAGTTCAAAGAAAGGTTTTTTTTTATCTTAATTGAAGCATCCTAGACAATAATCTAGTCAAGCAAAAGAGATCTAAGAATTTAGTTATCTTGCAAATTTCGAAATTTAAGAAGATACCTTGATGGTGAGGATGATTTGAGCTTGGAAATGAAATCTCCTTTGAATAAAAATGAGTTTAGGTCGAAGAAATTTCGAAAAGATTGGGTTTTGAAATAGTTATAATGTCCTTAAAAATCTCTAAGTCTCTTGGAAAAGAAGAAGGAAGATGAGTTTGATTCAAATATCCCTTTTTGTTTTTGTAAAAAGGTGTTTTTGTACCAAAACGGTTTTTTTTTCAAAACGTTTTAAAAGAAAGACTTATCTTGCGTTCGGCCACGCAATTTTAAAAATTCGTCAACTTTCATTGATGGGGATCGTTTTCGGGTCAAGAAATTCGTACCGGGCTTGTGAGATTTTGCAGACTTGATTCTGGAAAGAACCGTTTTGAAAAATGTCCGGGTTTTGCAGACTTGAGGTGGCCGCGCGACGCTTGGTCGTGGTCGCGGCCAGGAGCCTTGCCGCCGCACCACGGATAGCCGAGCTCGCGGTCACCCTTCTTGCGGCCTCTGCTCGTTTTAAATTAATTTGGTTTGTAAGTTGCATATCTCCTTTCTTGACCTTATTCCAAAGGTTTACTGCCTTGCAACCATTGTATATTAACTTCATAACTTTTTTTTTTTTTAATTCTTTGATACCTCGGATGAAGTTTTAACTAAATTTTCTTCGTGGTTTGAACTTCAGTGTTGAAGTACTTGTGGTGCCTTCCATCTTGGATATGTGAATGACCCATACTGTGTGTTTCCTAATGAAAGCTTACGGCCTAGGAGTCATGTGCAAGCTTGGGATAAAGGCGGGAA
This sequence comes from Alliaria petiolata, assembly GCA_020283515.1. Taxonomy (NCBI): domain Eukaryota; kingdom Viridiplantae; phylum Streptophyta; class Magnoliopsida; order Brassicales; family Brassicaceae; genus Alliaria; species Alliaria petiolata. The sequence continues at coordinate 19,880,768 of JAHZTW010000002.1, forward strand.
CTTGCAATCTTTGCGGGAGCTTCGAAACGGGACGGACCGAAGCAGACGACCAGTGGTCACAGCAAAGTGGGTCGGGGTCACGGCCATGAGCAGTCCGGCCGGGCCATCGAGGCTGGTCACGCGGCCAAGCCTCTTGAGACCGCGCCATGGTCGTTTCTCCATCTGGTGGGGTTTCTCGGCTCTATCTTCAGTATTTTGTGTATTTTCTCGTTTTTCTAAATATTTTGGTTTTTTTCTTTTTATGGGTAAACATCTGAAATACGTACCAAATGGGTTGCCTCCCATTAAGCGCTTTGTTTAAAGTCGTTTTAAGGTCGACTTGGGTTAGGGACTTAGGCGTTTGGGGGAGATAATTACGGAATCGTTGTTCCTAAAGCTTCGCATGTCCTTTGTATCAGCAAATTATCCCCTTTTATGTTTTTTAGGAGCTTAGCAACGAGAATTATTTGTATGGTCTTCTCGACTCCTTTAGCAATTTTTTCTTCACTCGTCTCTCCTAGCTCCAGAGGGATGATAATTTTGATTTTTGCAAACGGCTTCAGGTAAGGTCGAGGTTCTCTTGGTGTCTCTTTATTCTTTATCCCCTTCTTCTTTCGTGCATCTTCCTCTTTGCTTGGCAAGGTTGGTAACTTTTCTTTAAATGCACCTTTGTTTGGTGTCTTCGGGTAGAACTTCTTGTGGTTTACGTTTAGGAATATGACATTGTTATTGGTGTGATCGGTGACTGCTCCAACAGTAGTTAGGAACGTTCGACCAAGTATCAATGGCCTATCTTCTTCGCATCCAACGTCGATCATGTGAAAGTCTACCGGGATAATCTTCTCTTCGACAAGGAGTTGCATATTGTCGATGACTCCTTCGGTTCTTCTAAGCGATGAATCTCCAAATACAATATGCAATGTAGATGGAGCATAAGTAGTGATGCCTAACCTTATGGCGAAACACGTCGTCATGACGTTAACGTTTGCTCCAGAATCACATAGACAATTGTTGAACTTGATTCACGTGATGGTGCAAGGAAATGTGAACGATTCAGGATCTTCTAGCTTTCCTAGTCTTTCAAGTGTGTTATGCTTAGGTGCCTCAAAGGGAGGATTTGCAGCTGCTTCCAATCTTCTATTGTTGGTTTGAAAGGGTGGAATGAAAATCGAACCTTCTGTCTTAAGGGTCTCATGCCCTGCACCTTATTCGGGTGTAGTCGATATTACATTGCAAAATCTTTTTGGATTATTTTCTACTTTTCCGGGTAAGATTCCTACTTGTTTTTTCACAGCTTCCGCGGTTTGAGAAACTTGCATATCCAATTTCTTGACATGGGAAGACAAAGATTAGAATTTCCCATTCAAGTCATTGTATATACAATCGACTTTGATGTTGAGACCTTTAATCAAATTTTGTTAAGAGACATGGAGTTGCTGCATCAAACCATCAAGCTTGTCTTCATGTGATGGATAAGGTGTGTTGGTCATAGCTTGAGGTGCTCCTTGTTGATTGTTGAAAGGTGCGGATTGAGCATTGAAAGGTGGTCTTGGTTGAAAGTTTCCTCCGTAGATGACGGTTTGAAAATTTTTTGGAAGGGTCTACCTTGAGGTGGATAGACTTGATCTCGTGGGTTCTCCACGTTCGGATTCTGGTAGGAAAGATTGTTGTTGTTTTGGAAGTTGTTGTTGAATCCGTTGTTGAAGTTTCGGTATGGATATGAATTTTGGCCTCCGATAAAATTCACTTCTTCTTCTTGAGAGTATGGATTCCCCCCCCCCCCCCCATTGTCTCGGTGAAAGTCTTCTTCACCGCATATTGTGGCTTCACACGCATTCACTGTGCGTTGTTTACCTTTGAGAAGTTGGCTCATCGTGTTCCTTAGCTCAGAAATATTTTTAGAATCAGAGTCTCCGGTCCGCGAACTTCTATCGTAGTCCGCACAGTTGTTACTATTTCTATTAGCGAGATTCTCGATAAGTGCTCGTCCTTGACGTTCCGTCTTTATGGTGAAATCTTCATTGCTTGCCGTATCGAGTGATAGCTGGTAATTGACTTGCAAACCACGATAAAACGTGTTAAGAACACCAGAGAAGCCATGGTGTGGACAATCGCGTTTATACTCCTTGAAACGCTCACATGCTTCGAAGAATGACTTGACGGGACCTTGTTGAAAACCTTGAATCTTGTTTCTCAACAAGTTTGATCTCGACTTGGTGTAGAAGTGATTGAGAAAGGCAGATTTGCATTCTCTCTAAGTAGTGATCGATCCGGGCGGAAAAGTATTCAACCATCTATGTGCTTTGTCGCTCAAAGAGAATGGAAAGAGTTTACACTTCAAGTAGTCCGCCGAGATTTGATTTGTTTTTGTTGTGCTACAAATCTCTTCAAAAAATTCGATGTGGTCAATTGGGTGCTCGGTAGACGTGCCGTGAAACTGATTTTGTTTCACAAAAGAGATGATTTGCGGTTTGATTTCGAACTCGTTCTCGTGAGGAACGTTAACTCGGATCACGACCCTATTTTGAAAGTGTTGGGGAGGAGTGTCGTGGTCGGCTATGTTGCTGTTATGTACTCTCTCCCTCAGTTGTGGTGGTGGTGCTATGGGTTTATTCAATGGGTTGACGACGTTTGTGCCACCTCCTACTAGCGGTTCTTGCCCACCTTGCGGCAAGTGGTTATCTTCTTCTCCGTCCGATTCATTGACAAGATTTTGTTTGATGGGGTTTTCATCTCCATTGAGTTGTTGCTCTTCTCTAGCAACTCGTGGTCTTTGATTGTTGTTGTTGCTGAGAGGTTCTTTGCGGTTTCGTTGAGCTTCAAGAGCGGCTTCATTTTCGGCCATACTTAGTTGTCTTTTTAACCTTCGGATTTCTTTTTCGTGGAGGTCGATCTCGATGTGGTGAGGCAAGACGTTGGAGGCGTTTCTCCTAGTGGTCATGCACCTGAAACATGAGAAAGAAACACAAGAGAATTGTGAGTAATAAACAAAGAAGCTTGAATACTAACGCGGTATAGAAAGTTGTATAAAAAAAGAAAATCGCAAAAGTGAACTGTCCCCGGCAACGGCGCCAAAAATTTGATGCGAGTGGGGTTACTACTCAAGTTTTACCCCTAAAAGAAAGCTGCAGGTGCACAACAATCACGGTAGTATATTAGGAGATCAAATCCACAGAGACTGTTGTTTTGCGAAAGTCCCTAAACCATGTTTGTTTTCTCACGGTTTGTAGTATACAAATGAGAGAAGCGAAAATAAAACGGCTGTAAATCAATGAATAAAAGGCGTTGGGCTAACGGGACTTCTCTGGGGACACGGATCGGACAAACAAGCGATAAACTAGATTTGGGAGTGACTATTGTCGACTTGATTCTTTAAACTGAAACGATACAATATGATTAACCTACATTCATAGATCTAATCAATGATGCCTACGTTACTCCGTGAGTATACTTTCGTATCTCACGACGCAACGAGACACACAATACTAGCGCCTGTCTGTAGGCGTTCACGGCAATCTGTAGGTGTGCAATTCGCACCCTATGACGCGACCGCTCATTTACTCTGGAACTGGACCGATAAGATCTCAAGTTAAAGGATATATCGTTCCCGATATCAGTAGCTAATTGATCGGAGAAGCAACATGCATTAGGTACAAAAATAAATAAAGAATCAATGAGAAAATCTATCTCTAACAACCTATAAAAATCAATACATTATTACCCTTCGAATCCCCCTATAACCAAACTAGGCCACTACTTACTCATGAGAACGAGAGTCATCGTTTGGAGTTGAAAAGGTGCGATTCGTTTAAGTGAAAAAGAGGGTATAGAAATCTTTTCCAAGTGAGTTATGGATGAAGAGATCTTATCCCTATGGTTTGTAAAGAGTGCGATTGTATTGAGATAAAGAAAAGGGTTTAGAAATCGCTTCTTAAGGTATTGAAAGTAAATGAAAAACGAAGAACGAAGAACAAGTATTAAAAATTTAAGAACTAAGAACAAAATAAATGAAAAACGAAAATAAAGAACAATTGAAGAACTCGACGGCTGCTGTGAGGCATTTAATCAAAACGTTAATCCTCTTGTACGTATCTTCTTAGGTCTTTAGGTTCTCCCCTTTATATAGGGCTTCAAGTGCGGGATAAGGCTCGAGCTTTAAAACCGAACAAAAATCCCGGGCAAGTGTAAATGGGCTTCGAGGTTAGCTTGCTTCAACGTGTCCTAGCCGCGACAGGAAGGAGACTCGCCAAGCCATCAAAGGCAGGTGGCGCGGCCGTTGGTCGTGGCTTCTTTCTCCTCTGTTTCCTTCTTAGCAGCAGCAAGACATATCTCCAATGATTTTGGCATAAGTTAAGATCTAACGGTGGGATTGACTTGACATGACTTCGTCGTGGGCCATGACTCTAAATTTAAACCGTTGAATATTTGTGGAGGATCTCTGTCCGGTCTGATACTTCTGGCGGTCGGAAATTGTCCAAAATCCCGTTTTACTCCAAAAAGCTCCAAGACTCGTCCTTTTTGCCCGAAACACCTAAAATGACTTTTGAAAGTGGAAAGCATGGAAATCACTTGAAAACCTAATGTCTCCATATTTTATATCTTTTTAGCATGCATTTAGTATAGGTTTTGGTTTTTTTATGCATTCATTCACTAATTTTTGTTCCATTTTCATTCATAATAGTTTTAGGATAGACATTGCATATTTCGCATGTTTGGAGTGCTTGGCAGGTACTTTTTGAGCTTGTGGAGGTTCTATGGATTTTGGGAGAAAAACCAACGAGCAGCCAAGGCAAGAAGGAGAAAAAGAGAAGACTTCTCAAGCCACACCGACCAGCTACAACAGTCTCATCCCGATTTGAAGCAAGATGTCTGCAACCACACCGATCAGCTGCAACGGACTGGACAACCGTTGTGGGAAGATTAGCTCGGCCGAAGGGTTTCCATCTCGATTCAGCTTCTGATGTCTTCTTGAGATTCATAGAGGGTCGAGTTAGCTTTCGTCTGGTGGAAGTCTCAAGTCATTAAGAGCATCAGTTCAGAAGTTACTGCGAAAATAGTGAGCATCGGTCTGACCAGCTCGATATGCAAGCTAGTGTATAACGGACAAGTACAACGGCTCGTGTCCGATGAAGCTTGTGTGGATAAAGACAAAAGTTGCTTATTCAAAACGGTCTACCATAACTTATTCAAACTGTTGCAACTAGGGTCCAAAGAGAAGAAGAGTCCAAAGAAGTTTGCTTTTTAGCATTGGATCCCTTTTATGTGGATAAGAGTTCACTAGGGTTTGGTGGCTCACCTATAAATACCCTTAAACCCCTATTTTCGAGCAGCCTCTCTCCAACTTAGTCTCCTTTAGCTTGTTCTTATTTTCATCTTTAGCTTTCAAGAATTTTGTAAATACTTTTAAGTTTAATTTAGTTTTGCACTTCTCTTTAATATTTTCTTCTTGTTTAATATTCTTTAATCATGCTTAGCCATCCTTCCTTTATGGATTACATGATTAAGGTTTGATTAAGGATTTTTAATTTAGTTTTTGCATTTTTCTTATTTATTTTATTTGATTAAGGATTTTTAATTTAGTTTTTGCACTTTTCTTATTTATTTTATTCTTGTGTATTCATCTCTAATCATGTTTAGTTTTTATTTCCTTGTGGATCTAGAGGTCATCCATATGATTAGAGAGTAATAATTTCGTGGTTCTTAGGATGTGATAAATTTATGGTGATGGATCTTGATGCTTATGTGTTTAATGGTCTTAATCCTTCTCTACTCACCATATTTATTTCTTAGCTTAAGCTGATCACTTAGGCTAAAGTTCATAGGCCTCCCTAACAAACATCATGTTAGGTGAATGCTTGAACCGTTTGTATAGGACTCAATCTTCCTAGTCTAAGAGATTAGTTGTCTAGGGAGTGTTTCAGCTTTATAGGGCTGGATCTCCATGCTTGTTTTCTTTATTGTACTGCTATTCGAGAGCTAGTGTATGGTGATAAGGATTACAAAGGGATTTCTATCACGAGAGAGGATTAGTCTTGGTTAGAAACCCTATGCCTAAGTATTACCATTTAAGACCCAAGGTCTAGATGTTGTTAGAGGCCATCAATGATCGGCCATGTTCATCATATATCATTATTCTCATCCTAAGAGCCTCCTTTGTCATATTTTTTATATTAGTTCAAGCTTGTGTTTTGTTTTGCCTTGTTTTAGTTTTCTTCTTTTCTTGCTTTATTTGAGTTTAGCCTTGCTTAGTCTTTCCTTAGCTTGTGTTAGCTTTTGTTCTGTTCTTGCTTTGTGTGATATCTTAGGTTGTTAGTAAAACTTCTTTCCCCATTTTGCTTAGCTTACTTAGGATCATGTACTCCTATTGCCTCTATGTTGACTCTTTTGGATTTGAAAAAGACCCCTAGATATACTACAATTGGCTAAGAAAGGGTTCTAATTACAAAGAGCCATAAAATCCTCTTTCAATTTGGCGCCTATGCCATTAGGGTCTTGTTTAGAGCATAAGGATTTTGATTCTAGGTTAGACTAAGTTTTTATTTAAAGGTCGTTACTAATCTCTTGCTTGTTTAGAATCTCTTGTAGGTACTATTCAAGAGAAAAGGAAAGCAACATCAAGAGATTTGATATGCAAGGTGGCTATGGTCCTTATGCTGGCCACTATGTTGATGATTTTGAGGAAAAGTCATGGAGTAACAATGAATGGAAGGCTTACGAGAGAGAAATGCAAGATCTTCATGAAAAGATGGGAATGAAAACTTTGTTGCAACAAAACCAAGTGCACATTGGTCTACTGAAGCAACAGAGTCATGCTACACCCAACTCCTTCCCAAGGAATCACGTTTTTTCTCAACCAGCCCCATATGCTCCACAAGGTCATCATCCTAATGGCTTCTCTACACAAGGTCCAAGCCCCCATTCCCCTTACTCAAGACTATGAAGTGAAGAGTTTGCTTCAACAAATTTTACAAGAGCAAGCTGATTTTTCTTTAGAGATGAATCACAATTGGGCTACAATGAACACCACAATGGATGAGCCTCTCAATGAGCTTCCTTCTAAGTATGAGGGTTTGGCTGCTAGCGTGAAGCCACTAGAGAACACCAAGGACGTTTACTCTCCACAAAGTACACTCCCACTAAAACAAGATGTGGATCAAAAGGAGTGTTACAATGATGAGTCTATTGTTGACAGCACCACTCAAGAAGAGCAAGAGGATGCTTTTGATGCTATTAAGCATGAGTTTCCGCTTGAATTAGAGCACCTATTCTTTGGCTCAAATGAGGTTCCTAGTCCCCCCCCCAATGTGCTTAATACTACTCTCAATGTGGTCATTGAGAAGCTAAGTGAAGGGGATGAGCTAAAACATTTTGGGATGGTAGTTATGAGCAAAGAGAAGAAAGAGACTCCCTTTGAGAACAAAGAAGATCTCTATGTGCCTCCACCCTATGAGCCAACCTTCCCTCTTTCTGGTACAATCTCCAACAATGAAGTTAGCCTTGCTAATCCAATGAAGCTACCCTTTGAAGAGATAAGGATGATAAGGATGAAAGAGTTTAGGGGATGGTTCTATGATGAATATGATCCTGGTGATCCAAGGATTCAGTGAGTGAACCTCACAAGTCTAGTTAGAGACTTCAACCAAGCGAACTTGAGAGGCAGTCTCATGTCTATCCTAATCTAGAGGGTCTTGGAGAGAATGGACCATAAACAAAGAGGACCAAAGTTACCACAACGAGCTGGTGCAACGGTCTGAGCCCGACGTGACTGCCACTTCAAGGTAAGTTCTCTCTCTCTACCTAAGCCCTACTCCACTCCTTGTAACTGCCATTCCTCCTTGCCTATTTTGTGTTTTTGTGTCCTTCTCTTGAACTTCTATTACACAAGGGACTGTGTAATTTATGTTTGGGGGTGTTTGGGTCATTTGACTTTGTGTTTTGGTTTCTTATTTTCCTTTTGCGTAATTGAGTCTCATGCATAGAAAACAACATTAAAATTAATAAATTTTTAGAATTTTCAAGCATTTAGATGCATTTACATTCTAAGATTGAGTCTAGTTGCATAACATATAAGTTGCATAGCATTCGCATAAAGTGTGATGATAATTTTACTTGCCATTTTTAAGTCATGAGATCAATGCCTTTGTTAATAGTTGTTTGGTGCATTTTGAATAAATTCGAGTTAAGGTAGAACCACACTTGGACCATATGCTTTGTTATTTAGTTCTTAGTTGAAGCACACTTGATTTGATTCATTTCCCTAATTATACTTGAACCATAAATATTGATTCATAATTATCATGCTTGTGTATTGAATTTAAACTCGTGGATACATATACATACTTGGGTTATCTATTCTCTCTTACCACTCTTTGTTAACCCAAGTAGCTAGTCATGCTCTAAGCTAAGCCTTCTTTGAAACCTAAACACTATTGCAAGAGAATGAAAGGCCTTTTTCAAATATTTTGAGTCATCTAGGAAAAAGGTGTTGGATTTAGGCCGACAAGGGAGCTTTCATATATAGACACTAGCTTCACATTAAGCTAGTAATAGGCTATGATGAGGATGGGTAGTTTAGGATGGTTACTTGTGATTAAATGCTTTATCCTTGGGAAGAGAAAGAGAGATAAGGGTAAGGTGTAAGGAGTTTGAATGGGGAGTGCATTTGATGAGTGGCGGCAACAAAAGGGGCTCCAAAGCACAATGAAGAATGGCGATCTCAAAAAAAATAAGAAAGCCAACAAAAAGAAGAAAATCTTGCAAGCAAGCATCGAGGAGAAGAAACATATGAGGCGCCAAAAATCAACATAAAAGAGCCAAGGAAGAAAGCCAAATGCCACTCTATACAAGGAAGAAGAAGAACTCCCCAAGTTCAACAAAGATGATGAAAGCAAGGTGAATGATATTAAGGCAGCAAAAGCCTTGGGAAAGGGTAGCTTAGGAGAGAAACAATGGGATCAGTTTAGGATATAAGTCTATTAGGCATTGGGTAGATGAAAGTGGTCATTGTATGCATACATTGGTTTTTACCCTTAGTGTTTTGCCATAGGTTGACTTTTTTTCTTGAGTGATCCCCTGAAACACATCAACCCTTTCATGTTGAGTTTCATCCTTAGCTCAAAAGCTTGCTCTTGACCAAATGGGTTTTATGAAAAACATAAGCATGATTCACGGTTTTGATATTTAATAAATGTTAAAGGAATAGGATGATTTGATTGTGTGTGTAGGTTGAGAATGAATGCATTACATTTTTGAGATGAATGTAGCTAAAACTTTCGAATAGAATGAATTCGATTTGCATCTTAGAACTTTAAATCGCCCTTTTTCAATATTCGTTTATTATTCTTTTTTTGAGTTAAAAACTATTTCATCAAAGAAAACAACTTTTGCAATTTTTAAAACAACTGAATCAACTTGTTTAACCATGTACAATATATAATGTTGACATATTTAACCAAGGTTAACCCACATTTATTGCATTATCCATTACAGAGTCATGGGAGAACCATAATTGGAGGGTAGAACTCATCATCAATCTATATATATTTCTGTCTGCAAAAAAATAGATTTTCATTAAAAGAAAAGCTTGAACATTTTCGAGATAATCTAGAGATTAAATATATGGAAATAGAGACTTCATGTTTTATCGATGCTGTAAAAGAATATGAAGAAGGAGATATAGTATAAGACTATGTGTAACACCCCGACCGCCCCTACCAGCGAGGCCCCACACCTCTCATGGGCTGTGCCCCCCCCCCCCACTTCCCCTGTCCGACGTGGGGTGCGTTATTTTTCTCGGTGGCCCGACCGACTGATTTACTTATCCCTGCAATCACCACGTGATCTTTTCCCGTGTTTTAGCCTCTCTCACACGGTTCCGCAGAGCACTTCCCGGAAGTTCACCCATCCTAGTCCTACTCCAGCATAAGCACGCTTAACTCTGAAGTTCTCTTAGGGTAAGTGACCGAAAAAGATAAGTGCATTTTGATGACATAGGTAGCCAAATCAATCCATTTAAACTTATTCAAACGGGCAAAACCCGGGTCGTTACAATTCTCCCCCACTTAACAGGAATTCGTCCCCGAATTCTGATCCCGCCGGTGTGAACCCCTAACCCCCAAACCCCAAGCAGTCTCCTGGGACAGAACCAGTTTGACTTCCCTTGGCTCTGATACCACTTGTAACACCCCGACCCCCCCCCTACCAGCGAGGCCCCACACCCTCATGGGTGGAAACAGCATCTTTGATGGAGCAAGGACTCGAGGAGGAGGCTAAGCAGGCAAAGGCGGGCCAAGCGCGGACAGCAAAAGTGGCAGAACCACATAGGCATGCGCCGGATAACCGCTACGCGGGACCGGTTCGAGTTGGAGAGAAGCTCTTTTGTTTCAAGTGTTGTCAGATTGGGCATTCAAGGCAGTATTGTCCCAGCAGAGAGGAGCGTTGCTATCGTTGCAGTCGTCCCGGTCATGTGTCGAGGGAATGTCCCACCAGGCAGCAGGATAATAGAGACAGAGGAGCGGCGCCACCACCACCAAAGAGGCAAGCAGGGGGACCTCAGGCGTTTGCAGCAAACATTGAGGACGACGTTTAACTGATTGCGGGTAAGTCTTTGTTTTACACCGTTTCTTAAATGTTTGAAAGTACTTGAAGTGTTGCTGGTGTTTTTGCTAGTCATCTAGAAATTTAGTAAATAAATTGTGTGGGGTTGGTCCATCTGGGTGGGGCGTTATGAAGTGGTCCTGGGTATGGACTGGCGGACACGCCACCAGGTTATATTAGACTGTGGGCAAACGCAAAGGACTTCTGACAGGACATCTGAATTCGGGGACGAATTCTTTTTAAGTGGGGGAGAATTGTGACATCCCAGATCCAAAAACGAACCGCAAAGCCCATGGATTTGGGCCCAGATTCCCTAAACCGAGCCAAACCGGAACTTTTCCGTCACATATAAGTTGAAACATAAATTGTTGGGCAAGGGTTTAGGGAGAGCGCCGCTAGCACTCGGATCGAATCGGAGAGAGAGTTTAAGTTGTTGTCGACGTTTGAAGGAGTCGCCGTCGTCGTTTCACCGGAGATCGGAGCCGTTCGCCGTGGAGAGGAGCCGTCGTCTTCATCCTTTCGCAGATACGTTCAGGCGTGAACAGTGGTAGCCGGGCAGAGGAGATGGTGCTGTCGCCGTTGTCAGAGTTCGTCGCCGGAGCCACGTTCGGAGTCGTCGCTGCATCTTGCCGGAGAAGAAGAAAGGCTGAGGGAAGAAGAAGAAGAGAAGAGAGAAGAAGAAGAAGTCTCGGGGAGAAGAGAGAGGAAAGAGAGAAAAGAAAAGAAAAGAAAAAGAAAAAGAAAAGAAAAGGGGAAAAGAGAAGGGAGAGAGAAACGTGGGACCGGGGGAAAAGGCATAAAGTTAGTGGAAGAAAACATCACTTTAGGGCGAAGAGAGACAGTGACCAGAGAATTTCCAGAACATCTTTCAATCCTTTTTTGCTAAGGTGAGGCGTGATCTGTGGATTTACAACTGCGTTTATGTTATTAATTATATTTATGGCTGATTCGGGAGTAAATTGTATGAATGATTTCTCTGTGGTTTTAGGTTGCTAGAAATTGCGTGTTTTATTTTTAATTGTTGTTTAATAAATTAGAAGTGGAAAAATATTGGTGATTGATACATGAACTAGAATTCATGTTTGGTGAATTATACAACTTAGCGGGATGAGCTAAGTTGTTGCGTGTTGGGCTTTGGCAATAAGTGAGGATTGCGTCATAGCTCATTAGCGGCTGCTACCAAGCCAGAAACAANAACACATCAACCCTTTCATGTTGAGTTTCATCCTTAGCTCAAAAGCTTGCTCTTGACCAAATGGGTTTTATGAAAAACATAAGCATGATTCACGGTTTTGATTTTTAATAAATGTTAAAGGAATAGGATGATTTGATTGTGTGTGTAGGTTGAGAATGAATGCATTACATTTTTGAGATGAGTGTAGCTAAAACTTTCGAATAGAATGAATTCGATTTGGATCTTAGAACTTTAAATCGCCCTTTTTCAATATTCGTTTATTATTCTTTTTTTGGGTTAAAAACTATTTCATCAAAGAAAACAACTTTTGCAATTTTTAAAACAACTGAATCAACTTGTTTAACCATGTACAATATATAATGTTGACATATTTAACCAAGGTTAACCCACATTTATTGCATTATCCATTACAGAGTCATGGGAGAACCATAATTGGAGGGTAGAACTCATCATCAATCTTTATATTTTTTTTATCTATATATATTTCTGTCTGCAAAAAAATAGATTTTCATTAAAAAAAAAAAAGCTTGAACCTTTTCGAGATAATCTAGAGATTAAATATATTGAAATAAGACTTCATGGTTTATCGATGTCAAAGAATATAAAGAAGGAGATATAGTATAAGACTATGTGTAACACCCCGACCGTCCCTACCAAGGAGGTCCCACACCTCTCACGGGCTGTGCCCCCCCCCCCTCGCCCCTGTCCGACGTGCGGTGCGTTATTTTTCTCGGTGGCCCGACCGACTGATTTACTTATCCCTGCAATCACCACGTGACTTTTTCCCGTGTTTTAGCCTCACTCACACGGTTCCGCAGAGCACTTCCCGGAAGGTCACCCATCCTAGTCCTACTCCAGCATAAGCACGCTTAACTCTAGAGTTCTCTTAGGGTAAGTGACCGAAAAAGGTAAGTGCATTTTGATGACATAGGTAGCCAAATCAATCCATTTAAACTTATTCAAATGGGCCGAACCCGGGTCGTTACAATTCTCCCCCACTTAACAGGAATTCGTCCCCGAATTCTGATCCCGCCGGTGTGAACTCCTAACCCCCAAACCCCAAGACAGTCTCCTGGGACAGAACCAGTTTGACTTCCATTGGCTCTGATACCACTTGTAACATCCCGACCCCCCTACCAGCGAGGCTCCACACCTCTCATGGGTTGTGAGCCCCGCCCCTGTCCGACGGCCGGTGCGTTATTTTTCCCGGTGGCCTGACCCAGTGATTTACTTATCCCAGCAATCACCACGTGACCTTTTCCCGTGTTTTAGCCTCACTCACACGGTTCCGCAGAGCACTTTCCGGAAGGTCACCCATCTTAGTCCTACTCCAGCATAAGCACGCTTAACTCTGGAGTTCTCTTAGGGTAAGTGACCGAAAAAGGTAAGTGCACTTTGATGACATAGGTAGCCAAATCAATCCATTGAAACTTATTCAAATGGGCCGAACCCGGGTCGTTACAATTCTCCCCCACTTAACAGGAAATCGTCCCCGAATTCTGATCCCGCCGATGTGAACCCCTAACCCTCAAACCCAAGGACAGTCTCCTGGGACAGAACCAGTTTGACTTCCCTTGGCTCTGATACCACTTGTAACATCCCGACCCCCCTACCAGCGAGGCCCCACACCTCTCATGGATTGTGGGCCCGCCCATGTCCGACGGCCGGTGCGTTATTTTTCTCGGTGGCCCGACCCAGTGATTTACTTATCCCTGCAATCACCACGTGACATTTTCCCGTTTTTAGCCTCACTCACACGGTTCCGCAGAGCACTTCCCGGAAGGTCACCCATCCTAGTCCTACTCCAGCATAAGCACGCTTAACTCTGGAGTTCTCTTAGGGTAAGTGATCGAAAAAGGTAAGTGCACTTTGATGACATAGGTAGCCAAATCAATCCATTTTAACTTATTCAAATGGGATAAACCAGGGTAAGTGACCTGGGTACGGAAACGTTCAGTGGAGGTACGAATGCAATCGCTGCAGACAACTGGAGAAAACTGTTAGAAAAGAATTTTTCGACTATCAGGTGTCCGATGGAGTATCGCAGAGAGTTGGCAGTGCAGTATCTGAGGGATGATGCACAAGCATGGTGGGAGGGCGTGGAAGATGAGGCACCCCCAGACTACAACATTAGCTGATTTGATTTCAGGGATGAGTTCGGGAGAAAGTATTTTGCCCAAGAGGCTGTGGAAAAGATGGAGGGCGCATTTGCGGATCTGGTTCAGGGGACCAAGACGGTGCGAGAGTATGATCAAGAGTTTCGTCGTTTGAGGAGGTTTGCTGAGAGGAACCTGAGCGAAAGAGATTTGATCGGTAAGTTCATGAGGGGACTAAGGCTGGAGGTGAAGAATCGTTGCAGGGTGCAACCGTTCACTAGTATGAATGACTTGGTGGAAACAGCATCTTTGATGGAGCAAGGACTCGAGGAGGAGGCTAAGCAGGCAAAGGCGGGCCAAGCACGGACAGCAAAAGTGGCAGAACCACATAGGCATGTGCAGGAAAACCGCTACGCGGGACCGGTTCGAGTTGGAGAGCAGCTCTTTTGTTTCAAGTGTGGTCAGATTGGGCATTCAAGGCAGTATTGTCCCAGCAGAGAGGAGCGTTGCTATCGTTGCAGTCGTCCCGTTCATGTGTCGAGGGAATGTCCCACCAGGCAGCAGGATAATAGAGACAGAGGAGCGGCACCACCACCACCAAAGAGGCAAGCAGGGGGACTTCAGGCGTTTGCAGCAAACATTGAAGACAGCGTTTAACTGATTGCGGGTAAGTCTTTGTTTTACACCGTTTCTTAAATGTTTGAAAGTATTTGAAGTGTTGCTGGTGTTTTTGCGAGTCATCTAAAAATTTAGTAAATAAATTGTGTGGGGTTGGTCCATCTGGGTGGGGCGTTATGAAGTGGTCATGGGTATGGACTGGCGGACACGCCACCAGGTTATATTAGACTGTGGGCAAACGCAAAGGACTTCTGACAGGACATCTGAATTCGGGGACGAATTCCTTTTAAGTGGGGGAGAATTGTGACATCCCGGATCCAAAAACGAACCACAAAGCCCACGGATTTGGGCCCAAATTCCCTAAACCGAGCCAAACCGGAACTTTTCCGTCACATATAAGTTGAAACATAAATTGTTGAGCAAGGGTTTTGGGAGAGCGCTGCTAGCACCCGGATCGAATCGGAGAGAGAGTTTAAGCTGTTGTCGCCGTCGTCGTTTCACCGGAGATCAGAGCCGTTTGCCATGTAGAGGAGCCGTCGTCTTCATCCGTTCGCAGATACGTTCAGGCGTAAACAGTGGTAGCCGGGCAGAGGAGGTGGTGCCGTCGCCAGAGCCACGTTCGGAGTCGTCGATGCATCTTGCCGGAGAAGAAGAAAGGCTGAGGGAAGAAGAAGAAGAAAAGAGAGAGGAAAGAGAGAAAAGAAAAGAAAAGAAAAAGAAAAAGAAAAGAAAAGGGGAAAAGAGAAGGGAGAGAGAAACGTGGGACCGGGGGAAAAGGCATAAAGTTAGTGGAAGAAAACATCACTTTCGGGCAGGAGAGAGACAGTGACCAGAGAATTTCCAGAACATCTTTCAATCCGTTTTTGCTAAGGTGAGGCATGATCTTTGGATTTACAACTGCGTTTATGTTATTAATTATATTTATGGCTGATTCGGGAGTAAATTGTATGAATGGTTTCTCTGTGGTTTTAGGTTGCTAGAAATTGCGTGTTTTATTTTTAATTGTTGTTTAATAAATTAGAAGTGGAAAAATATTGGTGATTGATACATGAACTAGAATTCATGTTTGGTGAATTATACAACTTAGCGGGATGAGCTAAGTTGTTGCGTGTTGGGCTTTGGCAATAAGTGAGGATTGCGTCATAGCTCATTAGCGGCTGCTACCAAGCCAGAAACAACCGCGGGCGTTCTACGTGGCGTGATGGGTCGGCGTGACTCCAGACCTTCGGGTTGTGGTTAACCTTCGGGTTGGGATTGTCCTTCGTGATGTGGTTGACCTTCAGGTTGTGGTTGTCCTTCGGGATGTGGTTGACCTTCGGGTTGTGGTTATCCTTCGGGATGTGGTATTATCGTCTTGTTTCTGCGGTGGTAGGAACCGGCGAGTGATTTTCTCTGTGTGTTGCACATGTTGCGTGGTCTTAGCTCGGTGGAGCTAAGTGGTTGTTGTTTTGTGGAGTCAGTCGTGCGTGTTTATTTCTCGATTAAGTGTAACCATAGTTGGTTGCATAGGCGTATTTTGTGGATCACGTGGACAGGCGTGACCGTCTCGCTGAGTGACTTTGGTTGCTCATGCCTCCTTTTATGGATGCAGGTGAGTTGGAGGAGTAGCGGTTCAAGTGATCTTCGGAGATGGTGTTGCGTTTTCAAGTCTTCGAGTATTTGGGATTTTATTTAAGTACTATTTAATATTTTATTATTTAAAAGACTTGCGTATTTATTTGGAGTTATTTTATGACGTTAAGTATTTGAAACACATTTAATATTTTAATGGAGTTTTATTTTTGGATTTTAATGTTGGCGGGTTAATGTTGCGGTTGTTATTGCGGTTATGGTTTGGGCAATGAAATGGTGACGCGTGGCATTCTTCTCGCCTGGTTTAACGAGACGGGTGTGACACTATGTATCATATAATATTGATCATCGTTTTTATTTTATTAAAAAGTTTGTGGAATATTTTTGGTTTATCGTAACAATTGGAGAAAGTCATGTGTTTATTTGTTTTGTCTTTTTTAACTGGACTTTCATAATAAATTAAGTTTTGTTTTAATATTTTCTAAAATGTGCAATCATGTTCATTGAAATTTCCATAAAGTGTTCCATGTGTTTATGGTTAGGTTGTACTCTTTGCAAAAACGAATTTTGTCATTACAATCTTTCAACTATTTACTTGTGTTGTGTTACATGAATGAGATTAGAGCTCAGACAATCTCATACTCCCTCCGTTTCACAAAAGTATCGTTTTAAGATTTTATTTTTGTTTCACAAAAAGAGTCGTTTTGTATTTTCAATGCAAAATTTTAAACAAAAATCCAGATGTACCTTTATTATATTAGTGTATTAATTAGAAAGAGAAATTTGTTTAGTGTATTAATAAGGGATGATAGACTTTTTATTAGGTTTTCTTGTATGTGTGAAAAAGAGTAGAATGACACTCTTTGTGAAACAAAGGGAGTATTAAGAAAGTATATATACAAACAAATCATTATATATATATATGTAAAATTCAAGCTTGTCATAGATTTTATTTTTATAAATCCATTTTACAACAAAAATGTTTAATTTTGAAAAATACAATTAAGGTTATTCAGATATTTTAGTTATTTTGGATTTTTTTTTATTGCCATTCTAAACATTATTGATATCTTTATTTTTTTTTATTGCCATTCTAAACATTATTGATATCTTTAAGTTTATAATTATAATTTTTTGTATTTTGGTTATTTTATTCTAAACATAACTAACTAGATTCTATCTCACTCTTAGGATTGAAAAAAAATGCACATTGTAGTGCTAAGAGCATCATTATGGGTTCTTAAAGGTTTTTTAATATTTAAAAAAAAACGATTTCGAAAAAAATACGATTTCCAAAAAAAAAATATAAACAAATAAATTTGACGAATCGTATTTTGACACGTGGTGAAGCGTGGCTAAGAACCGGTTCTTGGGGTTCTCTATGAAAACCCGATTCTCCCCTCTTCTCTCTGCCACGTCATTTTTTTCTTTTTTTTTAATTTAAGAACCCTTGAAAGTCTCTCCATTAATGATGCTCTAAGAGGCTAAAGTGCATATTTTGTAAAAGTAAGTAGGGAAAGTGTTCTATTGTCTAAATCACTCTTTAATCTTTCATATTTGTGGAGAGAGTAAAAAAGTAAAATAAACAAATATAAAGTTCATAATAGTAATCCATTGAATAAAATGAACGCTTAACAAAAAGAAAAAAGCGAGATTCTGAACCCAAAAAAAAAAGAACTCACGAGACCTAATATTGGATCAGCCGCACATGTTTGACATAAATGGCGGATATGGCTA
Organism: Alliaria petiolata; assembly: GCA_020283515.1. Classification (NCBI taxonomy): domain Eukaryota; kingdom Viridiplantae; phylum Streptophyta; class Magnoliopsida; order Brassicales; family Brassicaceae; genus Alliaria; species Alliaria petiolata. The sequence goes on from JAHZTW010000002.1 coordinate 19,898,561, forward strand.
TTGGGCACGCAATGGTGGGTTAGGAGGCGATTGGGCACGCCGAACAGAAACGTATTCTGCATTTGTTAAAGTCGATTTGATAGTAAGGGCCATCATCAAATCGGCAACAATGATTTAAAGTGAATCTCTAGTATTCTGAAAGTGTTGGTCTCCAGACATGATCTAGACAAACTAATTGCCTAATATGACATCAATAAAGATGATTTTTAGGAGACCACAAATTCATCCATTGTTTGCGCAAAAGATATCCAAGAGAACAAATCAAAAGAATATTCACTAATGAAGATAAGGACGAAACCGATATGTTTCTTAGATTCTAGGCACGCGATGCGCTCAATAAGCTTCAAAACATATTTTCCTATAAGGAATCCAAACTTCTAATGGAGAGGTTCAATCTTACAAATGTACTTGTGAGTTATGAAACTTATGTATGTTTGCATCCGAATGGGTTATGTTATTGCATAACGATGCTCTGATTGTGATGACAGTGCCAGCAGATTGGAATGAGGTTGTTTCTCAAATTCATTCCATCTTTGAAAAAGTGATGGCGACAACGATGATCTACACTCCATTGTGTCTCAAAGTGAACTCAACCACCAAGATCCCCTTTGTTATTCAGAAGTGAAAACTACAGGTGAGTATGATAACGAGTGCCTTAGTGTGTTGCGCTGTTGTTTGGGCATTCTGCTTTCTTATGTTTTTCGCGCTAGAGGATCTTATTACTTGATATAAAAACAAGGGGGTATGTTCTTATAGAGGTGGTGAATCGGTGGAATCAAGCAGCTGGTTTGAAAACTCTTTCTACTTGATCAAATAATGGAATCGATGGGGATTGAGATGGGATCCTTTCTGCTGGTTTTAGAACTCTTTCAGAGGGATCTGTGAATGGAATGGAATGGAATAGAGAGTGGATCGAGAGACGCCACACAACTTTATGGGAATAAGCTGTGATAAGTCTAAACTCAAAGAACTAGTGAATTGCACACAAGCTCTATGAATCAAGGGTTTTGTTCTTAGACAACTGCTGCTTTATTAAAATCTAGGGTAAAAATACAAGGCTGTGAGAGGGGACCTTATATACTGGTCCAAACAGTTGTGCCCTTCAAGGGGTCTTTGAAGCAGATTACATGTGAATAAAAACTATGCTAAAAGAAATAATGTGGCCAACATATGTCTTACTCTAATAGAAATGTAAATAAACTTAAACAGAAATAAACCAAAGTTTTATGAGCCAAATAATCACATGGAAATGAAATGAAACACATACCTTAGACTTAAGTAGGCGAGATAGTGAAAATGGAAACTCCTTGGCTCTTTGGTATAATCGGCCATTCATGAGCATATGAATCAAAGTTTATGCTTGGACCGTCATATGCTATCTCTCCTGGACATGTATTAGTGGTCTGCTTGTCTTGATCCTCACATATGTCTTTAGTAGGAGTGATGGCGAGCTTGTTTAGCTGATCAGTGATATCTTCAAGCTCTTGCTGATTCATTAATGTGCTTAAAGCTTTGTTAAACTCTTCTTGAAGTCTTCTTGTACCGAATCTTGTCTTTGGTGGATCTCTCATTGTAGGAAGCTTGTCTTTAATGTCCTGAGCTGAGTCGATGTCCTCATCATTCCCTCCCCCTTGAGAAGGTTCTGACGTAAGAACTTATTCATCTGCATCAAAAGGAGCAAGATCAGAGATATTAAACGTTGATGAAATGTTAAACTCACCTGGAAGCTCAAGTTTGTAGGCATTGCTGTTGATGCGCTCCAGCACTTTGAAGGTGAAAGCTTTGACTTTCTCTGGTTGGGAAACCTCTCATGTCTCATGTGTAGCCAAACCCAATCTCCTGGTTCAAAGGTAACTGCTTTTCTTCCTTTATCTGCTTGCTTCTTGTACTGAATCGTCTTCTTCTCTATGTTTTCCCTAGTTTTGAGGTGTATTTTCTTGGCAAACTCAGTTTTACTCTCCCCATCTTGACTTGTATGCTCGTGTGGAGGCAATGGTGATAGATCCAGTGGGGTAAGAGGCTTAAAACCATAGACAATCTCAAAAGGTGAAAGCTTAGTAGCAGAGTGGGGAACTCGATTATATGCAAACTCAATGAAAGGTAAACAATCAAGCCAATTCTTTAAATTGTTACCATTGGTGGCCCTCAAAAGGGTGGATAAGGTGCGGTTCACGACCTCTGTTTGCCCATCTGTTTGAGGATAGCATGTAGTGGAGAAGAGTAGCTTAGTTCCTAGTTTCCTCCAAAGTGTTTTCCAGAAGTGGCTAAGGAACTTTGTATCTCTATATGATACAATGGTCCTGGGTAAACCATGTAAACGCACCACCTCCTTAAAGAACAGATCTGTTGTTTGAGTTGCATCATTGGTCTTTGCACAAGGGATGAAGTATGCCATCTTAGAGAATCGATCAACAACTACAAAGATGGAGTTTTTGTGTCTGATCTTTGGTAAACTTAAGACAAAATCCATGGAAATATCTATCCAAGGCATGTTAGGAATAGGCAATGGAATGTAAAGACCATGAGGATGTAACCTAGATTTGGCTTTAAGAAAGACAATGCATTTGGAGCAGAATCGTTCTACATCACTTTTAAGATGAGGCCAGAAGAAATGCTCCACTATGATGCTCAAGGTCTAGTCTACACCAAAGTGAAACATCAAACCACCTCCATGTGATTCTCTCAGCAGCAAATCACGCATGAAACCTTGTGGAATGCATAATCTTTTGTCTCTGAATAAGAAATCGTCATGCTGATAGAATGGCACTGAAGCTCCTTTGTTGCTTTCTTTGTAGATATATGCAAAGTCTGGGTCTGTTTCATATAATAGCTTAATATGTTCAAAAACCATTACCTTAGACTCCATAGTGGTAATAAGAGTATAGCGTCTGGATAGTGCATCAGCCACTGTGTCTTATTTCCCCTTCTTGTATTTGATGATGTAAGGAAAAGTTTCTACAAACTATAACCATCTGGCGTGTCTCCTCTTTAGTGTTGTTTGGCCTCTTAGATGCTTGAGAGTCTCATAATCTGTATGAATAACAAACTCTTTTGAAAGCAAATAATTTTGCCAAGTTTCAAGAGACCTTACCAAAGCATAAAGCTCCTTGTCATAGGTGGGATAGTTTAGAGCTGCTCCATTCAGTTTCTCACTGAAATAAGCTAATGGTCGTCCACCTTGAATAAGCACAACTCCAATACATGTTCATGATGCATCACATTCTATTTCAAAAGTTTGATCAAAGTTTGGAAGTACCAATACAGGTGCATGAGTGAGGCTGTCTTTGAGCTTGATGAATGCTTCTTCTTGTGATGGACCCCATCTAAAAGCCACATTTTTCTTGATTACTGAAGTTAATGGGGCTGCAATAGTACTGAAGTCCTTAACAAATCTCCTATAGAAACTTGCTAATCCATGGAAGCTTCTGACATGTCCAATCGTTGATGGAGTTGGCCATTCCTGTATAGCTTTTATCTTCTCCTCATCAACTTTTAATCCCTGAGAACTCACAACAAATCCTAAAAATACCACTTGATTAGTGCAGAATGTGCATTTCTTAAGATTAGCATAGAGATGCTCTAGCCAAAGCGTTTCAAGTACTTTCTAGAAGTGTTTCAGATGATCTTCTAAGCAAGTACTATAAATCAGTATGTCATCAAAATAAACAACTACAAACTTACAGATGTATGCCCTTAAGATGTGATTCATGAGTCTCATGAATGTGCTGGGAGCGTTTGTAAGTCCAAATGGCATGACTAGCCATTCATACAATCCTCTCTTAGTCTTAAACGCTGTCTTCCATTCATCACCTTCTTTCATCCTCACTTGGTGATAACCGCTTCTCAGATCAATCTTAGAGAATATTGTTACTCCATTGAGCTCATCCAGCATGTCATCAAGTCTGGGAATGGGAAGCCTATACTTGATGGTGATGTTGTTGATTTCTCTGCAAACCACGCACATCCTCCATGATCCATCCTTTTTAAGCACGAGAAGAACAGGGACTGCACAAGGACTCAAGCTTTCTCTGATGTAGCCCTTTGACATGAGTTCTTGAACCTGTTTCTCTAACTCTTTAGCTTCCTCTAGATTTACTATGTATGCTGATCTGTTGGGTAGAGGTGCGCCTGGTACCAAGTCAATCTGATGCTCTATGCCCCCCCCCCCCCACATGAGATAAACCTGGTTGAATATCTTCTGGAAATACATCTCCATAACGTTCAAGTAGCCTAAGTACTTCTGGTGGTGATTCTTTTTCATCTTGTTCTGAAAACAATACATCTTTAAAGACCATTACCAGCACCTTTTCTTTTAAATTAAGATATTTAAGAACAGTAGTAAGTGTAACATAGAGATTAGTCTTACTTACCTCAGATCCCTTAGCCATTGCTCTTTGCATTTCATGCACTTCTTGTGGGGTAAGAGGCGCTAAGTTATGCTTGCGGTTGTGATGAATGAAGTTGTAGTAATTGGTTCGCCCATTATGCATTGTTTCTTTGTCAAATTGCCAAGGCCTCCCTAGTAGTAGATGACCAGCTTGCATAGGCACCACATCACATACAACTTTGTCTGCATACTTGCCTATACTGAAGGGTACATTAACTTGCTCAGCTATCTTGAGCTTAGTATCATCATTTAACCATCTCAACTTGTAAGGATGGGGATGCTTTGTCCTTTGTAAACCTAATTTCTCAACCAAATATTTGCTTGCTATGTTAGTGCAGGAACCTCCATCAAATAATTAAACTACATACCTTGGAGTTTATGGTGCATCTGGAGTGAAAGATGTTCTCTCTTTGAACAGTTTCTGGATCAAAGAGTGCAATGAGGACTCTTCTCACAACTAGGATCTCCCCTACTTCAGGATAATTAATCACATCATCCTCTGAGCCTTCTTGTTCCTCCTCTGTTTCATCTTGAGATTCATATTCTCCATTTTCCTTGAGAATCATGACTCTCTTGTTTGGGCAATCTCTTGCATAATGCCTTTTTCCCTGACATTTGAAACAGATAATGTCACGAGCTCTAGTATTTTGTTGAGTTTGAAACTTACCTTGCTCTGGTTTGAATCCTTTAGAAGCTTCTGGTATTGGTTTCTTGAACCTTGAATCCACCTCAATAGACTTTCCTTTGTCTAAGTTTAGCTGAGCTTGTGGAACCCATGGACTCTTACTTCTATTTGTAGAGGCTGTTTTCCTCTTGATATGATGTTCAGCCTGGATTGCTAGATGCAGTAGCTCCTCCAAATCGTGGTAGCTCTGTCTCTCCACCTTTCTAGCTACTATGTCTTGCAGTCCATCAAGAAACTGAGCCATCAATGTTTCTGCAGTATCTTCTACTTCCAATCTGTTTTTGAGGGTCTCAAATTCTTCAAAGTACTCTTCTAAAGACTTGTTTCCTTGGGAAAGTTTTCGAAACCTCATTTGCAAGTCTATGTGGTAGTGAGCAGGTACATATCTCTTCCTCAGATTAAACCTCATGTCTCACCAAGTGCTGACTTGATCATGTCTATGCCTTCTTCTCTCTGAAAAGTCTATGTTCCACCAAGGTAAGGCATTCTCAGAGAGGTGTACAGCAGCAAGAGACACTTTTCTTGCATCAAAATACTTGTAGTATTCAAAGATATACTCCATTCTTCTCTCCCAATCCAAATAAGCATCTGGATTGATCTTTCCAGCAAATGTAGAGGCAGTGAGTTTGAGATCTTTGCCTCCTTCTCTTGCATAATCATCTCCTATGTCCCTGTCTCTCTAGTGATGTCCCCTCTGATTGTTGTAGTTTCCATTAGGAAGATGGGGATCATCCTTTAAGTCAGGCATATCATCATCTTCTTATTCCCGGTTGTTCCTTTGCCCTTGAATGTTTCGCAAAGGGTTTATGCGTACAGCGCCAGGCTGTGGTTGCTCAATGCGTGTTATATGCTCTCCTAGTGCAGCTTGAGAGTTGGTCAGCTGAGTGAGGCTAGCTTGAATACCAGCCAAAATTCGAGTGAAATCAGCTTGCTCAGTAGCAACTCCCATGTTGTTTCCTGTATAAACACTTACAGAAAGAAGATCAAGTGTACCAGTGTGGTATGAAAGTTGTTTTAAAACAAATAGCAATACCAGAGTAACACAATTTAATCAGGCGTGACAGTGTATGAAACTTTGATGTAATCTAAAAGATGCAAATGCTTGAATTAAAATATGAATAAGTCTATCTTATATGGCCAGTGAAAACAAATGAATGCAAGTGAAAACAAATGGTAACAATGGGGAAACAAGAAGTAAATGATATTTTTTTTTTAAATGAAATGAATGCAAATGGTCGGTCCAATGATTCAAATGAACAGATATGGATGCAAATGACCAAAAAAAATGAATGGATGCAAATGACCAAGAAAAATGAAGGATGCAATGAATGGGGACGCAAAAATGGACTAAAAAAAGTATGGAATGAGAAAATAGGGAAAAGTCAACAAGAGTAATGGCCAAAAACAACAGATATGGTATGGGACGCAAATAGACTTGCCTAGTATGGAGCAAAACACGTTTTGGGCCAGCAAAGAGTTGACTATGCGATCTAAGATGACAAAATGCTTTCTTCTTCCTATGCGTTTCTAATGATGAATGCACGAAGAACAACAATGGCAAAACAAGAACAAAATGAAGAGTATTAAATTTTTTTTTTTTTTTGATTATGATGCAAGACAACCTAAGCGGATCTAAATGGTATGATGAAAGATAACACGCAAATGCAACAGGGACTAGATCTGTTTTTTTTTTAGTTTTTATGGAAGCAACAAAATGATAACAGAAGCAAATCAAGCAAAACATAAACAACTATATATATTTTTTTGATTTTCTGGAAATGAAGAACACGAAAATAAAGAAACAAAAACAGATGTAAAGGGATATATTCACCTGATTTGGAGCCTAAGCTCTGATACCAAATGATATAAGAACAAGGGGGTATGTTCTTATAGAGGTGGTGAATCGGTGGAATCAAGCAGCTGGTTTGAAAACTCTTTCTACTTGATCAAATAATGGAATCGATGGGGATTGAGATGGGATCCTTTCTGCTGGTTTTAGAACTCTTTCAGAGGGATATGTGAATAGAATGGAATAGAGAGTGGATCGAGAGACGCCACACAACTTTATGGGAATAAGCTGTGATAAGTCTAAACTCAAAGAACTAGTGAATCGCACACAAGCTCTATGAATCAAGGGTTTTGTTCTTAGACAAAAACTGCTGCTTTATTAAATTCTAGGGTAAAAATACAAGACTGTGAGAGGGGACCTTATATACTGGTCCAAACAGTTGTGCCCTTCTAGGGGTCTTTGAAGCAGATTACATGTGAATAAAAACTATGCTAAAAGAAATAATGTGGCCAACATATGCCTTACTCTAATAGAAATGTAAATAAACTTAAACAGAAATAAACCAAAGTTTTATTAGCCAAAATAATCATATGGAAATGAAATGAAACACATACCTTAGGCTTAAGTTGGCGAGATGGTAAAAATGGAAACTCCTTGGCTCTTTGATATAACCGGCCATTCATGAG
>JAHZTW010000002.1:19920272-19964113 GCA_020283515.1 Alliaria petiolata
CCCGAAGAGAGCTCGCAACTCCAGAAGAGATCTCGACGTCGAAAGAGAAGACATTAGAGTCACCTCGGTTTCTCGTGGAAATGTGAAGACGGATCGGAAAATCGACGAACGGCTAGGATAGATTTTCCGTCAAAAATCAAGACGGCAAAGAAAAGAGGAGAGAAATCTGAAGATCGCTCTTTGACAAAATTTCTAAGAAGAGGAGATAGTAAAACAACCTTGGGGGGTCTCCATACTTATAGACGAATCCGCGCGTGGGGGCGCGTCGCTTCGGGAACACGCGAGACGTTTCTACTTCCGAGGCAGACCGACTCTTCGTGAGCGAATAATGGGCCTGCGGTGGAACCTACACGGGCCCAAACGGATGATACCATCAGCCCAAATCACGATCCGGCATAACGAAAATCAGTTTTCAACAAGTATCGCAAGGCGTGAAAAGCACCGAGGTGAAAGCGGTCTCACGGGCAGGACCGAGGTAAAAATTCAATATTGGCGGAAAGAACGGCCGACGAAACTTGAACGTTTCGCTAATAACTCCGAGAACGCTTCGATATAAAGCTTTGCACCTCGGCTTATAAAAAAAATATATAATAATATATATATATATATATATATGCTCGCCTCGGCCCTGGAACATAAACTAAAATGTCGTAGAATAATATGCTCGCTTCGGCACTTGAGCAATTAGCCTCGGCACCTAAGAAACTAGCCTCGGCATTCGAGTACAAAACACCTCAGTGCCAATACAATCACCTCGGCACTCGAGTACAGAACGCCTCGGCATAGAACTGTTCACTTCGTCTCTTAATCAGAATACCCCGGAAACGAAGTGAAAACGCCTCGGAACATTGATGTCACCCATCCTTGAAACTCGTCATCCTCATCTCTGAAACTAACGAGTTGGGGGGCTAACTGTTGGGGTCGGTTTCCACCCACGCGAGATCAATCAAGAAAATGGCTACGCATGGAAATTATTCTACGACCGCGCAAAATCTGCACGAGGCAAACACCTCGATGCACAGTTTGTGCGCGAGGCCGAGGCAAACACCTCGGTGCACAGTTTGTGCACGAGGCCGAGGCAAACACCTCGGTGCACAGTTTGTGCACGAGGCCGTCAAACACCTCGGCGCACAGTTTGTGCACGAGGCCAAGTCGAACAGCTCGGCGCACAGTTTTTGCATGGGCCGATCTAAAACATCTCGGTGCATGGAATGTGCACAAATCGTGCAGAACCCGAGCCGAAGCGAATGCGCACGAACTGTGCACGAGCCGAACCGAATCATACCGTGTACGACTCATGCACGAGCCGAACCGATGTTTCCCCGTTGGTAACCCGAGCGGGAGGCCCACGAAGCCGTCTGAGCCCAAGACAAAGCGCGAGGCCGAGCTCAGGATGGATCGTTATGCAAGTGGGCCGAGCCCAGTTCCACGAAGAAGCCCGAGACCAAAGAAGCCCTAGAAGAAGAAGCTTCGTGGAAGGGAGCGCCGCCAAGGGGAGATAGAGAAGAATCTACGAGAAGATTTGCCGAGATCCTAACCTAGGTTCTTAGCCAATATGTATAAATATCATCCTAAGTTCATTGATGGCGGGATCCGCGCTTTACCTAGCAAAACACTTGTACCCTAAAAGGCTTATCAGAGCAACACTAATAAAATCGCCATCTTTGGATCTATGTTTCGGTTTCTTACTTAGAATCTTTGCGTCTTCTTTATTTTTCTTAACAGATAATTCGTTGTGTGAAATCTAGCACGCACAATTTGGCGCTAGAAGGAGGGGGAATAAAGAATTCTTACACCGAGAACCGACGAACACCAGATCCGAAAAGATGACCACCGGAGTGACCGACGCCGCCGACACCACCGCATCAGCTAATGTCACCGGAGTGAATCTCCCCGCAGGAGACGGAACACCCAACGCCGCTCAGCAAACGATGGAAACCCCCGAGCCAATCTCTGCGTCCTTGGCCGAGATGAAAACCATGATGATGGCGCTGGCAAATAAGACGGCCGAGCAAGGCAAAACTCTGGAGAACCTCACGACGGAGAGTCGAGCTCAAAGTCAGCGGATCGGCAGTTTGACCCCCATGATGAATCCATCTGCCAGGAACAAAAGGCTCGGGCTCAACCCGATAGCGCTCAACTTCGCAACTCCAGGAGTGAACAATAGCCGAGCAAGAGGCTCGGGAAATTTCCTATCCGAAGAAAGAACCCCCGCAGCCGCGATGCCCGACACCACCGAGCCACCGCGTCTGGTCCGAAAAGGAGTCCCTGAGCGAGATCGGTAGCTCGGCGGAGCCCTAGACGAACCCACCAACGGCTCGGCGGCCACAACAAGAACTGGACGAGGTGACCGCCACCGCGACACCACGAGACGGAGTTTCGAGAGGCGACCTCGGCTCGGAACAAGATCAGGACTTAGCCGAGGAGGAAGAAAACCTCATGTGGGTCGAGCACGCACACTATCAGGACGAGCCCGGAGAGTAAACCGATGCCGTTTTACCGAACCCAACTCGGCGAGCCGAGGCAACGCCCTTGACGAAATCCGAGCCGATTTGCATCGGGCGAACGCGGAGGTAAAAGCTATTCGATCACAGGTGCACAAGGCGACGAGCGCAGCACCGGAGATCGATCTAATGCTAGAGGAAGCCCATATGACGCCGTTCACTGCGCGCATTATGGAGGCGAGACTGTCCGACCCCGGAAAAGTCCGCCTTCCGACTTACGAGGGAATGACGGATCCGAAGTAACATATCATGGCGTTTCGTACGGCGATGGCACGATCCAACCTCATAGAAAGCGAGCGAGATGCGGGATACTGCCTTTTGTTTTTCGAGAATCTCCGAGGACCAGCTCTCGAATGGTTCTCCAGACTCGAGCGCAATTCCATCGGCAATTTCAAAGATCTCTGCATCGAATTCATGAAGCAATACTCCATGTTCATGAACCGAGGCGTGTCAGACGCCGACCTCTGGACATTATCCCAAGGACCGAACGAACCGTTGAGAACTTTCATGGCGCGCTTCAAGGCAGTAATGTCAAAAGTAGGAGAGGTGAGCGACAAAGGAGCGCTCCAAGCATTAAAGAAGTCCCTGTGGTATAAATCGGATTTTCGAAAAGAAATTGGGCGCAACAAACCCCAATCTATCCAAGACGCGATGCATCGGGCATCGGATTTCATACTCGAGGAGGAGGAATTCCGAATCCTCGACCAACGCTTCGGGACAACAAAATCGGCGAACAAGAATCAAGCGATGCCGAGCCAGCCGAGCCATTCAAAGAATCGCCCGAAAGGCGCCTACATCCACCACGAGGGACCAAACTTCAGCGGAGCGCACAACTATCAGATCAGCGCCGAACAAGGAGGTGGGCGAGGTCGAGGAAGAACGAACGGAAACACGTGGACTAGGAACTCAAGCTCGTACGACGAAAAAGCCTACTGCGAGATACATAAGACATACGGACATTTAACAGCCAACTGTCGAATCTTAGGAGACAAGCTCAGAGCGAAATACTTGGCCGGAGAGCTCGGCAATTCAATCATCTTGAAGGACTTCGAGCAGGAGAAGATGGCCGAGGCCGAGCAGGAAGAACAGCTCGACCCGGAAAACCGACTGGGCAGTCCGCAGAAGCGAGGGAGAAGAAACAACAACGCCCCGGATTCCGGCGGACCACGCCAACGAATAAACATGATCATGGGAGGATCGGAATACTGCAGAGACACGGTTTCCGCGATAAAAGCCTTTCAACGAAAAGCCGAAGCACAGATAAACTGGTCAGCAACGAGCAGAAATCCCAAAGATATCATCACATTCGAGGAAAGAGAAACGACAGGCATAGACAGGCCTCATAACGATCCCCTGGTGATCGAACTCATAGTGAAGGATCACGAAGTAGCCCGAATCCTAATTGAAACAGGAAGTTAGGTAAACATCATTTTCCGCGATACGTTAACAAAAATGGAAGTCGACATGTCCGACATAGTACCGATCCCGAGTCCGTTGACCGGTTTATCAGGAGAAACGACTATGAAGATCGGAACGATAAAACTACCAATCCTGGCGGACGAGGTCACCAAAATCGTTAATTTCTCAGTAACCGAAGGTCCCCCGGTGTTCAACATTATCATGGGAACGCCGTGGATTAACTCGATGAGAGCCGTGGTCTCGACTTATCACCTCTGTTTAAAATTCCCCGGAGCCAACGGTATCCGAACGATCTGGGGAAATCAGAAGGAGTCTCGAATATGCTTCATGACCGAGCACAAGCTGAAGAACCCCAAAACCAAGGCGAAAGGAGAGACCGTTCACAAAAAAATAAAAGCCAACCGAAAAGCGAAGGTCGGCACCAAAAAACTCTTGTAGCAATTACAAAAAGCCGAGCAGGCCGGAGACAATCAGGCGCTGTGCGCCCCGGTGATATCTATATGCTTAGATGACAAAAATCCGGAGAGATGCGTAGAAGTAGGAGCCGAGCTAGACGACGCAATCAAAACCGAGCTGGTCGATTTTCTGAAAAAGAATATCCACACTTTTGATTGGGCCGCGGAGGACATGCCCGGGATCGACATGAACGTTACGTGCCACGAGCTCAATGTGGATCCAACCTTCAAGCCGGTAAAGCAGAAGAGAAAAAAACTCGGACCCGAGCGAGCTAAAGCGGTGAATGACGAAGTGGACAGATTGCTTAGAGTCGGATCCATCACCGAGGCAAAATAACCAGACTGGCTCGCGAACCCGGTAGTCGTAAAAAAGAAGAACGGAAAATGGCGTATATGCGTCGACTTTACCGATTTGAACAAAGCATGTCCGAAAGATAGTTTCCCTCTCCCCCACATAGATAGTCTCGTCGAAGCAACCGCAGGGAACAAACTCCTCTCGTTTATGGATACTTTTCTGGGTATAATCAGATCTTGATGAACCCCGACGACCAAGAAAAAACAGCATTCATAACCGACCGGGGCATCTACTGTTACAAAGTAATGCCGTTCGGGCTGAAGAACGCCGGAGCTACGTATCAGCGACTGGTCAATAAAATGTTCGCTGACCAATTGGGGAAGACGATGGAAGTATACATAAACAATATGCTGGTAAAATCGCTGGAAGTAAACGACCACATCACCCATTTGTCGGAATGCTTCGAACGGCTAAACCACCACAACATGAAACTCAACCCGGCGAAATGGAGATTCGCGGTAACATCAGGAGAGTTCCTCGGATATCTGGTTACGAGCCGAGGCATCGAGGCAAACCCAAAGCAGATCGACGCGCTAATCCAGATGGCCTCGCCCAGAAACAAACGAGAAGTACAACGGCTAACAGGACGCGTCGCTGCCTTGAATCGCTTCGTCTCAAGGTCAATCGACAAGTGTCTAGCTTTCTAAGACACGCTCCGAGGCAACAAGAAGCTCGAATGGACAGAGAGGTGCGAGACAGCTTTCCAAGAGCTAAAGCAATACCTCGCAACTACACCCGTGCTCGCAAAACCAGTGGAAGGAGAAACCCTCTACCTATACATCGCCGTTTCAGCTACCGCGGTCAGTGGAGTACTGGTCCGGGAAGAACGAGGAGAGCAAAGCCCGATCTTCTACGTGAGCCAGACACAGGCGGATGCAGAAACAAGATACCCGCAAATGAAGAAGCTAGCACTCGCTGTGGTGATGGCAGCACGGAAACTCATACTGTATTTCCCGTCGCATTCCATCGTAGTCCTGACATCCTTCCCACTGCGGGCTATACTACACAGCCCGAGCCAGTCCGGAAGATTAGCAAAATGGGCTATCGAGCTCAGCGAATACGACATCGAGTATCGAAGCAAGACATGCGCCAAGTCTCAAGTCCTCGCTGACTTTCTGATAGAACTTCCAACTGACGGGACTAACGAACCAAGTCAGGATTCCACTTGGATACTTCACGTTAACGGCTCCTCATCAAGGCAAGGCTCGGGAATCAGAATTCGCATAAACTCTCCAACTGGCGAAGTTTTGGAGCAATCTTTCAGGCTAGCTTTTCACGCTTCGAACAATGAAGCCGAGTACGAAGCTCTTATCGCGGGGCTCAGATTAGCACGGGGAATCAAAGTTCAAAAAATTCGGGCTTTCTGCGACTCCCAGCTCGTCGCCAACCAATTCAATGGAGAATACACCGCGAGGGACGACAGGATGGAAGCATACTTAGGGGTGGTCCAGAAACTTTCAAAGGAATTCGTCGAGTTCGAACTAACAAGAATTCCTCGTGGCGAAAACGCTCAAGCCGACGCATTAGCAGCCCTCGCTTCGTCGTCCGACCCCGGACTTAAGCGAGTAATCCCAGTGGAATTCATCGAACGACCCAGCATCGAAAGCTCCGAAACTGTTAACCTTATCGAGCCCACCGAAACTCCAACGGAGCCAAGCGGCGAACAAGAGGCAATCGCGACGAAACAAGACCAGCAGAACGAATACGGATGCGACCAAGAGTGGATGGGAGCAATTCGAACGTACATAATGGACGGAGAGGTCCCCATAGACAAGTGGACAACACGCAAACTCAAGGCCCAGGCTGCTCGTTATATCCTACTTGACGGGGAGGTCTTCAAATGGAGGTTCTCAGGACCGTTAATGACCTGCGTCGAAGGGAAAGAAGCTCGCAGGATAATGGAAGAAGTTCACGGAGGATCTTGCGGCAATCACAGCGGCGGGAAATCCTTGGCAATAAAGATAAAACGTCACGGATACTACTGGCCGACCATGGTGAAAGACTGCGAAATTTTTTCTCGGAAATGTGAGAAATGTCAGCGCCATGCCCCGACAATCCACCAACCTACCGAGCTCCTCTCCTCAATCTCATCCCCTTACCCTTTCATGCGATGGTCGATGGACATCGTCGGCCCGTTACATCGCTCCAAGCAGAAGAGATTCCTGCTAGTGCTGACAGATTACTTTTCAAAGTGGGTCGAGGCAGACTCTTTCGCCAGTATCAAAGACGTCCAGGTCGAGAATTTCGTCTGGAAAAACATCATCTGCCGGCATGGTGTCCCGTACGAAATAGTAACCGATAACGGCTCGCAATTCATCTCAGCACGTTTTGAGTCTTTTTGCGAAAAGTGGAAAATCAGACTGAGTAAGTCGACACCTCGATACCCGCAAGGCAACGGGCAAGCGGAGGCAGCAAACAAGACGATACTCGACGGGCTGAAAAAACGCCTCGATGCCAAAAAAGGAAGGTGGGCTGACGAACTGGAAGGAGTCCTATGGTCGCATCGGACGACCCCGAGACGAGCAACTGGCGAAACACCGTTTGCACTCGTCTACGGCACGGAATGCGTCATCCCCTCAGAAGTGGAGTTTCCGGGAGTACGACGACGACTCCTCCCGGGACAAGAGGATCTCAACCACCTTATGCTCTTAGACGAAGCAGACCTAATCAACGAAAGACGCGACCAAGCACTCATTCGCATTCAAAATTACCAGCAAGCGACCGCAAAGTACTACAACTCCAACGTCAAAAGTTGGAGATTTCACGAAGGAGAGCTGGTCATCCGCAAAGTCTTTCAAAATACGGCAGAACGAAACGCCGAAAAACTGGAAGCTAACTGGGAAGGACCGTATCGCATAACCAAAGTGGTCCGCCCAGGGGTATACGAACTTGCCAACCATTCGACAGACGCTTCAGTACCACGATCATGGAATGCAATGCATCTGAAGAAGTACTACTTCTAAGATACTAGTCAAAAAAACATGAACTACGAGGCGGTTTGATCCTCGAAAGGGGTACGTAGGTAGCTCGTCTCATGACGAGTTCAACCGCCCCTCCTCCCTAAAAAGGGGGGGGGAGTGGGGTACGTATATTCATATACTCCCACGCTATGTAAACCAGAAATATTCTTGAATAAAAGTTTACTTAGCTCATTCCATCAACTCTTATCACCTCGTTTGCTGTTGGCCACAGTACACGAACATCTACATCCCAAACGGGATCTCAACCTTCACATTCCTTACGAATTATAGGTTCTCTACATCCTCCACGGATCCAAGCGCGCTATATAAATTCAAGTCGAGTTTACCTCGGTTCAATCTCTATTGGGTATACCCCGAGAAAGATTCTAATGGCTGTTCTCGATACGGGCTCACATATCGTCAAAACACGCGAGTCCTAACTAAGAGAACACGTAAACCCCAACTCTCACTTAACGTTGGTCATCGACATCTCGCGAACATCGTACTGCTCGGACATTTATCGCCTAAGTACGAACTAACTAAACATGTTCGACTAAAACCCGAAAAATTGCTCGAACTCGAACAGCGTCGGTCTACATCAGGGCTTAGAAGAATACTAGTTCACCTCGTTCGTGCCAAGAAAGAACAACCATTCTTCCAAAACACGCCCAAACCACCAGACTCCACCATAACGGGGATTACGGCATTTCGCTCGTTACATAGCAAAACTAGCGAGCTCTGCAAGCTACGATTGCCTCGCCGACGACAGTTGGTAATCTTAAGTCGAAAGCATCACTTAAAGCATAAAAGCAAATAATTCATAGGCACAAGCGATACTATGGATAAAGCCGTCCGGGCATCAAATTCAAACAATTGTGAAACCTAATTCCCCTCAAATTCCCACGAAGGTCCATTGCGAGCCGCTCGAACTCCTCATCGGCGCCCGATAGCTCAGCCTTTTTCTCGAACAGCCTCGCCTTTTCGCTTTCAAGAGAAGGGGGATCGGGACCCTGCAGAATACTTATCAGCTCAAGGTTGCTGTTAACCTCGGCCAACTCCGTAATTTTGTCCCTGGCACTTCCCTCGAGCAAGGCAACCTTCGCCTCGGCGCCGGATATCTTCTCACGGTACCGAGTCGCGAGTTCACGCTTCACCGCCTTGCACGATCTCTCGAGAACAGCCTCACGTGCTTCCCGCGCCAACAAAACTTGCCTTTGCAAAGATGTCACTACAGCTTTCAACCGAGCCTTCTCGTCCAGCAGACCGGCCGATACCTTCCCGGACTCATCCCGTTCACGTTTAAGGTCATCTCGTTCGGCCTCTATGACGCCGTAGCACCTCGTGATATCCGCCATTCGCCTGGAATTTTTGACTTCGGTCTCATCGAGTCTCGCCCTTAAACGGGTCACCTCTCCGCAAGCGGCTTCGAGTTGCCTTTGACCGCTTTGGAGGTCGGTCTCATAGCCCGAGACGACCTCGTTGGCCACAGCGATAAACTGAAGGAGAAGCCGGAGCAATGCAATAATTAGAAAAGAGGCACCAGGAATACATAGAAGAACAGAAATCAGCGGGAAGAAGGCAGAGTAGGACGCTACCTCGGCACCCGAAAGTCTCGACCGACCAGGAGTATTCCATATTGCAAGGGCATCCGTGCGAGGAGAACGAGAGCCAAACGCCGCATTCTTTGCAAAGGCCTCCTCTTCAAAGGACGACCACGTCGCCTCGGGACTGGTGTCGCGAGCGATTGCCTCTGCAGCATTCGGCGAAATTTGCTCAGATCCCCGCGCCACGCTTGCCTCGGGAACATCGGACGCGTCGGTGACAGATTCGTCCGCGCGTTTCCTCTTGCTACCCCGCGTCGCGACTTCTTTGCCGCTACGACGGCAAAGGGCAGATTCCTCGGCTCTTATCCCTGCTCGAAGACCCAGCACGACCCCCGAATCCTTTGGAGGAAGCCCGAGCCGAACGGATGACCTTGATGCTGCCGTTTCGCCATTAACCCTCGCGTTAGAGCTCGTATCCTCGGTCTCCAGACTATTTCCATCTTCTTGCCCCAAGATCTGGTCGGCAAGGGAAGACGGAACCCGGAACTCCGAACTCCCCTTCTCCTCGACCTCGATAACCTCTTCGGCAACCTGCACTCGTTCACCAGCGGAGGTCAATCGTAGAATAATCCCCGATCGGGAGTCTTCGGGCGAGCAAGACACCTCGGGAGCCCCGACTCCGCAGTCATTAAAGGAGAAGGTCCAAGCACGCTCGACTCGCTGGAAAGAAAAGTCATTCTGCCAAGAAACCCGCCTGCGATTAAAGTCCTCGATAACGTTCGAAAGGTCTTCCGGACTTCTAAGAACCGCGCGGGCAACTGCAAAATAAATACGAAAAAAGGAGGAAATTTAAGATCATAGCTCGGCTCTTTTAAATGCAGACTCAATTCCCACCTCGGTCGCTTACTTTTTTGACCCCATTCCGTTTTCGTCCGCCCAATCCATGTCGCCGAAACAGAAGCTTCGTCGATAAGAACATAGAAGAAGCGACTCTCCCAGTCTTGATCCCTATCCGGAAAATCCTGGATTATTCTCCTATCCTTTTTATTCCCGATGTAGAACATCTCGGTGCCAGGTCTGAACCTAGACTCTATAAGATTGTCAAGATGAGCGAGCGTAAGTCCCCCCTCACACTCGAGACTCAGAGTTAGCAACCCCAAGAGATGTCTTATCGAGCGCGGCGTGTACTTAGAGAGGGCCAACCCATACGACCACAAAAATTCCGAGACAAGCCGTGGGATCGGAAACCACAGCCAACACGCGTCGAAAAAGACTTCGTACGCCGTAAAATGGCCGGACGGAGGCCTTTCGGCTCTGTCTGCTGCGGTAGAAAGCCTAAACTCAACTCTGTCGCCGATCCCGAAGCGAGCTCGTAACTCCAGAAGAGATCTCGACGTCGAAAGAGAAGACATTAGATTCACCTCGGTTTCCCGTGGAAATGTGAAGACGGATCGAAAAATCGACGAACGGCCGGAATAGATTTTCCGTCAAAAATCAAGACGGCAAAGAAAAGAGGAGAGAAATCTGAAGATCGCTCTTTGACAAAATTTCTAAGAAGAGGAGATAGTAAAACAACCTTGGGGGGTCTCCATACTTATAGACGAATCCGCGCGTGGGGGCGCGTCGCTTCGGGAACACGCGAGACGTTTCTACTTCCGAGGCAGACCGACTCTTCGTGAGCGAATAATGGGCCTGCGGTGGAACCTACACGGGCCCAAACGGATGATACCATCAGCCCAAATCACGATCCGGCATAACGAAAATCAGTTTTCAACAAGTATCGCAAGGCGTGAAAAGCACCGAGGTGAAAGCGGTCTCACGGGCAGGACCGAGGTAAAAATTCAATATTGGCGGAAAGAACGGCCGACGAAACTTGAACGTTTCGCTAATAACTCCGAGAACGCTTCGATATAAAGCTTTGCACCTCGGCTTATAAAAAAAATATATAATAATATATATATATATATATATATGCTCGCCTCGGCCCTGGAACATAAACTAAAATGTCGTAGAATAATATGCTCGCTTCGGCACTTGAGCAATTAGCCTCGGCACCTAAGAAACTAGCCTCGGCATTCGAGTACAAAACACCTCAGTGCCAATACAATCACCTCGGCACTCGAGTACAGAACGCCTCGGCATAGAACTGTTCACTTCGTCTCTTAATCAGAATACCCCGGAAACGAAGTGAAAACGCCTCGGAACATTGATGTCACCCATCCTTGAAACTCGTCATCCTCATCTCTGAAACTAACGAGTTGGGGGGCTAACTGTTGGGGTCGGTTTCCACCCACGCGAGATCAATCAAGAAAATGGCTACGCATGGAAATTATTCTACGACCGCGCAAAATCTGCACGAGGCAAACACCTCGATGCACAGTTTGTGCGCGAGGCCGAGGCAAACACCTCGGTGCACAGTTTGTGCACGAGGCCGAGGCAAACACCTCGGTGCACAGTTTGTGCACGAGGCCGTCAAACACCTCGGCGCACAGTTTGTGCACGAGGCCAAGTCGAACAGCTCGGCGCACAGTTTTTGCATGGGCCGATCTAAAACATCTCGGTGCATGGAATGTGCACAAATCGTGCAGAACCCGAGCCGAAGCGAATGCGCACGAACTGTGCACGAGCCGAACCGAATCATACCGTGTACGACTCATGCACGAGCCGAACCGATGTTTCCCCGTTGGTAACCCGAGCGGGAGGCCCACGAAGCCGTCTGAGCCCAAGACAAAGCGCGAGGCCGAGCTCAGGATGGATCGTTATGCAAGTGGGCCGAGCCCAGTTCCACGAAGAAGCTCGAGACCAAAGAAGCCCTAGAAGACGAAGCTTCGTGGAAGGGAGCGCCGCCAAGGGGAGATAGAGAAGAATCTACGAGAAGATCTGCCGAGATCCTAACCTAGGTTCTTAGCCAATATGTATAAATATCATCCTAAGTTTATTGATGGCGGGATCCGCGTTTTACCTAGCAAAACACTTATACCCTAAAAGGCTTATCACAACAACACTAATAAAATCGCCATTTTTGGATCTTTGTTTCGGTTTTTTACTTAGAATTTTTGCGTCTTCTTTATTTTTCTTAACTGATAATTCGTTGTGTGAAATCCAGCACGCACAGTATTTGTGGAATATGTTATTTTGAGGAATTCCTCAATGTTAAATTGTTATTTATTAAAATAATTTTTTTATATTTTATATTCTTTATTGATTATTTGCTAATTTTTTTATTAAAAAATCTAAATTCATATTATATTAAATAAAGTTTTTAGTTTTGGTTATAATCTAAATAAACCAAAAGTCTAAGGTGTCAAAACCGAACCAAATCAGTAGATAAGTATTTTTTATTAATCGAAAAATTAAGAAAACGGAACCGAAACTGAACCGATGTGCATTTAAAAAACACGAAGAACTGGATTTTCCGAACCGCATCGTTCCCTCAAATCTTCTGAACCGCAGCCCTCCGAAACTGCGTTTTTAATTCCGGATACGAAACCCTAGCTTCCACCAGAAATCAAATCTACTTTCATCAAAGATATGGCAATAGCGCGAACTGGAGTTTACGTTGATGATTACCTTGAGTGTAAGATCGATAAAAATCCTCTTCGTATTTGAGAAATTATATCTAATTGCAATAAATTAGTTCGATTTAGGTTTCGCTTTTTCTTCTGGGTAATCGGAAAATTCAAATTCTTGTAGATGCGAGCACTTTCCCTGCGGAGCTTCAAAGATTGCTAAATACAGTTCGCGAGCTAGATGAGAGATCTCAATGTAAAAAGCTTTCATTAATACATTTTTAATTACCAGTTCTTAGTTATGTTTGTGCTTCCTGTGAATTGATTTTGTTGTTTTGAAGCCCTCATAAACCAGACGAGGCAGCAAACTAAGTATTGCTTAGGTCTTGCCTCACAGAGTTCCAAGAAGGGAAGTGGCAATAATCATTACAACAATGGTCTTGATGAAGACGAAACTATTGAGAAAATGCGTAAAGAGATTGAGTCCAGCCAGGAAAATGCTTTAAGTTTGTGTACGGAGAAGGTCTTATTGGCCCGACAAGCGTATGATCTTGTAAGCTGCATATTCTTCTGAGTCTTCCTTTTGCTGCAATAATAATGGTCACAAGAACAATATCATGTAATAAATATGTGTGTATAATAAGTACCTGTTGTGATATCTACTGTCACGAAATGAAAATAGAGTTTAAATTCAGTCAGAATCTTGAAAATGGTAGACCTTGTTACTGAGATTTGAATTTGAATACAACTCCATTGGATGTTTCAGCCAATTTTAATCACGGTGATAACTAATATGTTTATTCCGGTTACAGATAGACAGTCATATTAAACGACTTGATGAGGATCTGAATAATTTTGCTGAAGATTTAAAGCAAGGTATGTGATATCTTGTAATTACTGTCTTCTCAAGGGGATTGGTTAGAGTTAGAACTATGTCTTTTCATATTCTAATGGCTAATTACTCAATTGGTTCTTAATATGTGAGTCGATCTCGCATGGATTTGTGTATGATTTGGTTGGCAATTGATTGAGATTAGTCGGTTGCTGAAAATCTTAATAAGCATATGAGGTTAGGGAGTTAGTCCAAGTGTTCTACATCTTTTTTGGAGGATAGTATCCTTGGGGCAAGAATCATTCTCTTGTGGGGAATCTTTGAATTCATCTTGTTTTAATCAGTAAAGGGTCACGTTTGCTTATATCTTTTGGCTCTTTACTTTTTACAACAATCTCTTGTAAACTTCTTCTAGAGCAACTCCCTAAGGGTTAGCCAAAAAAACAATGCTTTCCACTTGCATAAACTTCAGTGCACATCGATTAGTTTCAAGCTTAAGAGAAACTTAAACGCTCATCGTCCATCTTGTCAAATCATATATATGGCGTTACTTTCATTCCTCTCTAGTGAAATGATGCTTTGAATGAAGAAGTTAAACCTGTTCAATATTGGCGTCTTCTCTGTTTCTCATATGTTTATTTTGTCATGACTCTTGTGTATCAGAGGGAAAAATTCCACCCGACGAGCCCTCTGTTCTTCCTCCACTACCTATAGTTCCTAAACAGGAAAAGCGCAAGTCCTTCTATGGCACACCTCAATCTAAAAAGATTGATTTCAGAGATAGAGAGTGGGATCGTGACAGGGATTTTGAGCTCATGCCTCCTCCAGGTAGCCATCGGAAAGACTTCGCCCCTATCGAGGAGCAGCCAATCGATCCAAACGAACCGACATACTGTGTCTGCCATCAGGTCCTGAAAACATAAATTCGACAAAAAACTTTTGGTTGCTGATCATGTTGTGGCCTTTGATTAACACTTGTTAAATGTTTGTTTTTTCAGGTGTCCTTTGGAGACATGATTGCCTGTGACAATGAGAAGAATGTGAGTCTGTTCTCTTAGCATCTAATTATTCTGTTCTGGAGTTTAGTTATTGTTAAACCATGTGATTCGTTTTTCCGTTTGGATAGTGTCAAGGAGGTGAATGGTTTCACTATACATGCGTTGGCCTCACACCCGAGACCAGATTCAAAGGCAAATGGTATTGCCCCACTTGCAGGCTTCTCCCACAGTCACATTAATATCATTCGTACCTGTGACAAGGTATTGCTTTTGTCCTATAGTTTTTTTAGCATCAATCACCAGAAAACTAAGGTCTCTGGTCTCCTCCTGCAATTTCCATGCATGTGTAGCTGATATGAAGATTTGCATGAACTTATAATTATTGATTCTCATAGGTGGCAATGACATCTTCTTTGATACCTTCTCTTCAAGACCAATCTCATCTTTGTAGCAAATGCAAGTAGAAGCAAACTCTAGAAGGAGAGAATACGTCATGTTTTGTACACCTTGGGTTAATTCTAATTTTAAAAAATATATGCTACTCTTTATCATCTCCTTCTACAATTGGTAAGATTTTGGAGTCAAATGGAATTGTAATATTTGACGAAATTAAAGAAATTAATTACATATATGTATAATGTGGAGCAAAAGCACAAGTAAGAAGTATAAAATTCTTCTTCATCAGCTTACAGTGTACACATGACTCATTATATCTGGCAAATCTAAGTAACGCCGATAACAAAAATTTGCATCTGATTGGCCCTAACTACAACATATGCTTACATACATAAGACAATAAACATCAAAATGTGTTTACAAGCCCTATGCCTACCTCTTCCGCGAGTTCGTCCCATACAGGCAGGAGTGTCAAAACCACCAGTACAATTGCAGTCGCGACAAGAGCCTTCCTCCATGTTCCAACCTCGGTCACATCGTTAAGGCACGGTTTCTCAGGTGTTCTCTGTTCAACAAACATTGTACTCTTTTTTTTAGATACAGCTTTGTAAGGCTTACTCGCTTTGTTGGAAGTTGAGAAATTCTGAGTACCTGGCAGATTAGTACATAGAGTCCCCAAGGGAGTGCCAAAGGGCCGCCGAGCTGAAAATGTAAGAGCAAATACCACACAGATCAAACTCGAAGGTTCAAGAGCACAAATTATATGAATATCAATACCATAATATGGCTCCGAACAATTGAACATACCACTCTGAGTCCAAGCATTACATAGGTCGACAAACCAAATGTAACCAGTGCATTTTTCCCAAATGCGCCCTGCGCAAGAGCCATAACCATATGTTTCAGTTCATAGTTTTCTTCAATTGGAGTACACAATCTTTTTCAGGATTTACAATAGTACACACTTCAATCAACTACAGCAAGGTCTAATGGCAAGATACACTTGGGAGTTCACATTTTGTAACCAATATTTATACTAGGCAACATTAGGCTTCTAGTTTTTAAAGATTATTCCATAGATAAGAGAAGTACCTGTACAGCTCTTCCTCCATCCAAACATCCAACAGGAAGCATATTAAAAGCCGTTGTTGTCAAACCACACCTAAAAATTATTCTTCAAAGTAAGCGAAAAAATCGTCACAGTTTCTGATGAATAATAGGGCATGAGTCAAGGCATTAGACACTACCATCCAGCAATAACAAGCGGGTGGATTGAAACTGTTGCAGCATGCATAGCTCTGCAATCAATAAGGAAAATTGAAACGGGTGTTGGAGTTAGATTTTTTTCTTTTAGTCTAGGTTGAACAGTCGTTAGCTGTGTAGAGCTTACGCGTATCCCAGAGTTGCTCTGCTGATGAGTCCAAGAAGTAATGAGCCTTGGAATAACAGGCTGGGAACCTGCACCAGATCGCTGGCTGCATCCGGGTTAGTAGATAGGAACAGACCAACAGCAAACATTGAAACTGAGAGTGCAGCTCCAGCGAATGGACCAGCTAGCGAAATATCGACTTTTGTACTACGGTCGGGAAGAATCGTCTTGAACTGTACAAATCAAGCAAACGGCGCTACTACATTAGCTAATAGTCTTGTCTTCGAGAAACTTCAAAATGTTCACCTCGTTGTCAATGACAAAGTAGATGGATGCATATAAAAGAGAGGTAGATGGAAGCATTTTCGACCATAGTAGGTTCCTTGTTTCTTCAAAGAACTTTGAAAGATGCCTTCTTCTAGATGTGAGTTACATAGATTTCAACAGGAGATAAGTCCCTTGAACATGAAAGAGTTGCAACAGACATGATGAGGAATACCACCTGTGTGATTGCACCAAAGCTGCCGAGTGTAATGTTCGGAATGAAGTAAGGAATGCTAAGCTTTACTTTCTTTGGAACTGCAGCAAGAAAGTGCCCTAATTCCTGCAAACAAACAAGTTATAAATAAACGAAGTAATGAGAGCAAAATAGGAAAACCAGATATAACCAATATAGGAAAGCTTATCATTCCACCAAGGAAGCATAAAGATGAAAGCAACAAAACCGACATTACTGTAGAAACACACAAATTTTCAACTTACATGAAACAAAAGAATTCCCAAGACACCATATGCTAGAGGCAATGCATACTCTACAAATGGATACAGAAGCTCCATATCAGGTGGTTCAACAGCATTTGGATCGGTGAAATACTTTACCACCTCAGGAGGTAAACGGTTAATCTGTTAAAATCAAGAAAGTTCCATTATTGCATTTATGTGATTTCATTTCCACTTAATATCAATGACATAATGATGTAGTGCCCCTGGGGAAAAAATGGTACCTGAGAAGCAATTCCAAGCTCCACAGAGGAACCAATTGTCAAAAGAAACAATATCAAAGCAATCACATACTGCCAGAGTGTGGTTGGTCCTGGCTCAGAGACTTCTTTACGAAGCAAACCAAAGCTAACCCGTGCGCCTCCACGAGGATCTGGTCCTTCCGAGTTAGGCTCCTCAATCATGAACAAGTTATACTTATCTCCAGCAACCTCTGCTAGTTTTCTCTGGAGTTTTGCAAAAACATCCTCCCTCTTACCTCTCAAGTTCCCAAGAAAGAGGATACCTTCGCCAAGGTCACCAAACGGCTCTTCTTTGGTCACCCAGAATGTCGAATAGCCGAAAATGTTGTCCTTTATTAACTTGACATCGGCAGGATCTACTCTCTCAGGTCCAAGAAGCTCCATCAGCTTGAATGAGTCTATTTGGAAGCTGCTGTATGTCGGATCAATAGGCGATTCAGTTGATGGCTGAGAAAAGACACAAACTTCTACTCTTTAGTAACACGAGGCTTAACAGTGATTCTAACAAACAACATACAACCTACGAAATCAAGCAAAAAAAGAAATCTAGATGGCTTCAAGTCCTAGTTTTGTGAAATGCTTAACCATAATTCAATTAGTGATTCTTCCATCTCCTTTTAAATCTTCAATTCTTCATTGAATCCATAAATTCTTAAGTTTCCACTAAGCAGATTTGACTTTTTGCTTTGAAACAAGAGAAAAGTTCTCTTACAATGTAAAACCTCAACTACAAGTAGAGAAGCTACAGCCAATTTGCAAATAAGGAACCATAAGGAAGTTTTACTGATTAATTGCGGAATAATAGGTGAAACTGAAATTGAAGGAATTGTAGACTCACTCTTACAATTGAATTCAAGACAAAACAGAATGTAAAATCAGAGACAAGAGTGTTGTACCCTTGAAGAAACAGAAGGAGTCTTGTCTGAACCGAACTCGTTACTTCTCTCGTCTGCTTCTTCTTCTTCAAGAGATGCCGTTTTAACAGTGGAATCTCTAACAACCGACGAACTGGTGTCTCCGTCTTCCCCGTCATTGCCGTTTTGATCATTGCCTAAACACTTTACAGCCCTAAATCTATGATATTCCTCTGTGCAAGAGAAACAGTATCTTTCTCTCAGTGATGTAGAAACCTTGGGCATTGGTGTCCGTGTCTTAGTCTTCTTATCCCGGAGATTGCAATGAAACGATCGGAATCTGATGTTAATCGCAGCTGCGAATGCCACGCTCGTGAGAGTCCCCATCGAGTAGGAGATGGAGAAAAGATAAGGAAATGTGCGAGCACTTTTAGGATAGATAGATTTTCATTTTTCCCCGTCATTCATTTATTATTTATAGGTGGGCTCTGAGTGTGAATTTTGGTGGTATTTGTGATCTGTTCCGCTCGGTTTTTAGGGATGTCAATTATGGTCGAAACCGCGGACCGACCGAGCCCGATTTTGAAAAATATCGGGTTTGCACTTAGATATATAAACCCAAAAAAAATTGGGTCTTTCGGGCTGAATCTATTTGGGCTAATGGTTTTTTGGAATTAAACTCAACCGGGTTCGGACTTACCCGAAAAGCCCTATACTTTTTACCAAGGTATGTTGAAACACTTATTTATACACCCACTTGATTGATCCATGTAACAATATTTATAACATTCAATATATTTTTATATATTATGTCAAAACCTAATAAACTTTTCCTTTTATCTTTTATAAGTAGTTTTTTGATGACGATAATAATTTAAAAAATGTAAAAGAAACTTTCAATCTTAAAGATTATCATCTCGATTCTACATTCTTTACTACCTAGATTAAACATTTATTTATTTATTTATTTGATATTAGACTTTATTTTAATTTTGTAAGTCAAAATTTTGTTTTTAATTTAAATTAGATTTCAAAATCATATTGATGATTGTTTCAATTTAGATTTATTTATAATAAATACATTTACTTTTAATTTATTTTGTATTTAAAATTTATTTTTATTTTTTCAGAAAAGCCCGAAAAGTCCAAAATAACCCGATAACCCTATTAGGGCCGGGCTGGGCTTTAGAATTTAGGCCTAATATATTTTCGGACCGGACCGGACCGGACTTATATATATACGGGTTTTACGGGTTTCGGATCGGGCCAGACCGGATCAGCCCAATTGACATGCCTAGTTTTTTAGAGCATTTTTAGATTTGTATTTGCTCGTGTGATATTGTTAGAGTTGAATTTGACAAAAATCCGGTATGTAGTCGAGCCCACTAAGCAGAGTAAGAAAAGCCCAAAAGTGAAGTCTTATCTTCGTCAGCATCGAGCTATTCATTTCACACCTCCACGATAACTCATGATGATCAGACAAACGAACTACAAAGAGAATTAATCAACGAAGTAGTTTGATCTTTTCTGCACAACGATTATGTCTGCGATCTTCTCAAGGTAGTTGGAGCCAAGATACGTCAAGATATGCAGAGTGGTGGAGCTAGAAAATAATATAAAAGGAGACCGGAGCATTTCTAAAAAGAGCGAGGATAAACCATTATAAAACAAGAACTCTAAGTTTGAACTAAACACATATCTTCGAGATTTTTGTAACTTTTTTGTTCATTCAATACAAATCCAATTTGTAGATATTAATCTTACATTTCATCTTTAATTCATCGAGAATCCAATCATAAATTCACTTCCTCCAATATTACAGGTGTGAATTTCATTATTCACATTTTGGCACCGTCTGTTGGGAGTTAATAGATTTTTTTTTTATCACAAGAGTTGGATCAAAGATTCGTTAAAACAAAATAGATCAAACTTCAGCTCAAACTGCTGCAACCGGTTTCCAATGTGTCGTTGACCTCGAACCCATAATTGTTGAGGATCAATGAAGAACCGACGGGGTGAGCACCCTACCTTTAGGTTAGACTTGCTGTTCCGTCGACTTGCTCTTCTGGTAGGTGCTGAACATTGCTCGATCATCACATATGTGTGTCGGTTCACCAGTGTCGTACAACCGTTCTTTCGAGTTATCTTCCACCATGTTGACTTCCAAGACCACTACAAACATGTTTTCTTTTGTCAAGTTGGTCTGAGATTTCCCATTGTCTTTACGGTTGTCAATCTTGCTACGACTTGCGTGAGCTGTATGACCCACCTTGTCACGCTTGTGACAGTTTCCCAAGAACTTCATCGCACCATTTCGCTTCATAAAGCTAGTAGAGGCTTTTAGAGAAATTTTTTTTTCCTTTGTTCTTATGAACAACAACATTAACATTGTGCTCATTCTGAACACCACTAGCTTTGCAGTTTTGAGACTCAATTCGCATGACTATCAAGTCTTCAAGGGAAATTAAATTCCGCTTGTGTTTGTGATGGTTCTGGAAGTCCAACAAACTTGAAGGGAGCTTATCAATGAAGCAGTTCACCGTGAAAGAATCAATGATGAACATGCCTTCAACCACTATCTCATGCGTTAGCAATAGCAACGCTTTGACTTGTTCCATGATGGGTTTTGAATCCACCATTTCAAAATCCAAAATTTGACCAGTTGCAAAATTCTAACGACATGCATCCACATACTTATACTTCTTTTCTAAGGCAATTCAAAGTTCGGTCGAAGTTTTGATTGTACTATAACATCGTACCTCATGTTGTTAGTCATCTGATCACAAATAAACAAATGATAATCAGTAAACCAACGATGAACAATAAGTTCAATATGATTTATCTAAAATATACCTAAGTGTTTAGCCAATCTCGTTAACGAAAATATCTAGAGAGTGTTTCCAAATAACGCTTGTAGATTGCTTATAACGTTTCACAAACTCGCTTAAAAAGTGTTCGCATAAACGATTTAGTCAAAGCGTTTAAGGCGTTTCACAAAATAGTTTTACAAGCGTTCGCGGAATGGCAGATCGTCTTTCCCTTCCTGATCGCCTTAATTGTTCTTGTGGTACACTATTCTCTTCTTGAATTGTGGCAGGTTCATTAACTGTACTTTCAGCTAGTGGGGTTGGCACACCGTCATGTTCTATTGTGTCACCGTCATGAGATTATTTTTTCCGTTCGTGGAAACGCTATAGAAGTGGATCACAAATCCATTTGGTATTGTTTTCAAAACGGTTCGCGGAAACGCTATAGAAGTGGATCACAAATCTGTAATCATTTAAAACGAAAACGTTACAATACTGGTTTTGAAAACCGTGTATAGAACATTTAGAGAAGTCGTTTAAGAAAACAATTTGTAAAAGCACAAATCTCAATTCGATTCCAGCGAAAAGCAGGAAGCGGATATATTGAGTTAAGATTGTAGGGCTGCAAAAACATGATATAATAATTTGCGTTATAAAACTTTCTAAACGAGGAATAGAAATGATGTCAATTTCTGCTCTTTTTCTTGTATGAGGATTCTTATATTTGGAACCAATAGGTCTACCACGCTTCATGCGTGCCTTAAACTCACTAGCAGCTTGATATTGTCATTATGGAACATTAATCTTTACTGGAGCATTTACAGCGGGTACATGTGACTTTATCACTATATTTGGGTCAGTAAATGTGTCTGACAACTGATTTACTTAACTCTGTAAATGAATTATCTTTTAGATTTTTAATTCACATTCTTTAGTCCGAAGATCAATAATAATTAATTTCTACTTATTTTCTTTTCCAGTTGTTTATTTTCTCTCTCTAATGTTGGAAAAACGAGTTGAACATATTCGTCGTGGATAGCTCTATATACTTAATATCAATGAAGATTAATATCCAACGTATTTCCAACCTCATTGTGAGGATCCATCTTATATTGATGTGATGGAGCAGTGTGGATGTATACTGTACTAAAGATTTTAGATAAAAATATTTGGTTTCTGACCCAAAACCAATTTTGATGGAGAAAAAATTTAAGTACTTGTTGGCTTTATTCGAATTAATGCTACTGCATTTTGTGTATGAACATGTGCTAATAGATGTTGAACTTTTATTCTTATGAACACGCTTTTATCAACAAAGGCTTAAAACGTGAATTGACTAGCATTAGAAAGTAGCCTCCCAAACTTTAGGTTGAGGATCTATAACAAGAATACATACGACCATCTTGTCGATACATTAATTATAACCATAAAATATATACAATTTTCACACATTGGAAATAGAGAAAGAGGGAGGCGAATAATCTTACTTGGGATTGCCATAGAGCTTTAGTGGCTCTAAACATAAACTTCTGGTTTTTATTGGAGAGAAACTCTACAAACGACTCAATGGATGGTTTGGCAAAACGCTTTCCCTTGGAGGAAAGGAGGTACTCTGATATAGGAAATATGGAGATTAAGATGGAGGGTTGAGATTAAAAAGAGAGATCATGGGCTGAGATCAGAAGGAGCTAAAAGCGTTAAAAGGAAACAGAAGATAGAGGAATCGATCATTCAAAGAAAAATCGAGAATCCTTATGGAAAGTCTTCTTCTCCGTCTCTCTCTTTCTCTCTGGTGAAATCAGTTCATCGTAACTTGAGATTCCCTTCTCTTCCGTCGGATTCTCTGCAGGTGAGCTCAGAATT
The DNA here is from genome assembly GCA_020283515.1 of Alliaria petiolata. NCBI lineage: Eukaryota > Viridiplantae > Streptophyta > Magnoliopsida > Brassicales > Brassicaceae > Alliaria > Alliaria petiolata. The sequence continues at coordinate 19,943,160 of JAHZTW010000002.1, forward strand.
GGTGTTTGAGGAACATCGATTCTGATCCTACCAGTTACTCTTCATATAGCAAATTTCTTTATCAAAGGTATCAGAGCTCGACGTTTCCTCGGAATCCATGGCGGAATCAAGAGCACAAACCTTGCTGAAGGAATCTACTATTCGCGAGGTAAAAGGCACCTTCGGATCACGGATCGAAACGCTCGAGAGCACTTTAGCTACTCAGAATAAAAGGATCGACAAGAATATTGCGGATATGTTGGCGGCGATCCGCTTAATGTCTGTTCATCGCGAGAACGCATCATCTTGCGAAGATCGTTCTGTCAATTCTTCGGAATCCATGGCAGAAATCAGATCTGCATCCTTGCTCACATCAAGCAAAAACAAACTGATTCCTATGAAGAAATCATGTGAGGAAGATGCTTCAATGGCTGATGTTGAAGAGAATGAATCACTGTCAGATTCGGTTACTGCATCACAGTTTCAAGACAGCAAAGTGGCTCAACAACAAGAGATTCACGACACAGAAGCGATTACGGATATTGAATCCACTCCCAAGCGTGAATCGCATGAGACCACTGTGTCACATACAATGCCTAATTGTGTTCCACAATCTCAGGTACACATATCTTCCATGGAACCATGCCATAGATATAGCAATGATTTAGAGAAGAATATTCATGTGTTTGCTGAACGGGATATGGTTGAGTTGAAGGAAAGATCAGAAAGTGTTGAGTCCAAGTTTCGTGCCTTCCATATGTTTGATAGTATGCTCAAGAGAAACCACAAGGTACATCAAATGGAAAAGAAGAGAAAACTTATCAAATCGAGAAGGTGCAAATACAAATACATCGGCAGAAGAAGCCATTTGAGAATTCTTTCATGGTCTGTGGAGTTACCTTCTGTCCAAGTGCAACAACTAGCCGAGATTTTTCAGAAGCTATCTACCAAGTTTTGGTTGTGTAAGTTCAAACAGAAGCTTATGTGGCAGAGCGAACGTGCATTACTGCAAAATCCTTACTACTGCAAACTCATAGCAGAACAAATAGATGTGAGAAAAGCTGCAAGCACGGCCATGGGGCTCCGCAAGGCTGCTCTGGTTGAAGCATCTTGGTGTAGAATACTTCGAGCTGCTAGGATCCTGAGTTTAGAAGCAGAAGCTTGGATGGAGAATGCAGGGAAAGCTGCAGTGGAAGGTTTTGAAACTACATTTGATGTAGATCACGAAGTAACAGCTGCCACTTGTGGTTTAAGCGAGGCTTTGGCTGAAGATGGGCACCAGAGGCTGCAAACCACATTGGATCCGATTCTTGACTTGGAAAGTTGTATGGTGCAACATGTCTCCCTGCTAGCGACAAAAGTTCACGAAGCTAGGAAGAGAATCAAAGAAGATCTTGAAGTTAAGAAATATAGAAGAACATTTCAGCGCTTGACACATTTGGACTTGTTTGGTAGCAACAGTTGGGTCTCAACTTCATGGAAAAGAAAGCTTGGCAAGAATTGGTGGTTTAAGTACAAGCTGAAGCTACAAAGATTTTTCATATAAACCTTGAGGACAAGGTTTTTCAAACAGGGAGGATTTGATATAGGAAATATGGAGATTAAGATGGAGGGTTGAGATTAAAAAGAGAGATCAAGGGCTGAGATCAGAAGGAGATAAAAGCGTTAAAAGGAAACAGAAGATAGAGGAATCGATCATTCAAAAAAAAATCGAGAATCCTTATGGAAAGTCTTCTTCTCCGTCTCTCTCTTTCTCTCTGGTGAAATCAGTTCATCATAGCTTGAGATTCCCTTCTCTTCCGTCGGATTCTCTGCAGGTGAGCTCAGAATTGGTGTTTGAGGAACATCGATTCTGATCCTATCAGGTACTCTTCATATAGCAAATTTCTTTATCATACTCCTAAAGTCTATAGCGATGACTCTCCCGAAGTACGCCATGTCCTGTTTCAGGCTTACTAAACACCATTGTCAAAAGATCACGAGCGCGATGACAAACTTCTGGTGGAAGCTTGCGAGAAAAAACGTAAAATACATTGGGTGTCTTATATGTGCAAATCTAAAGCAAAGGGGAGTCTTGGTTTCAGAGACTTGGAGGAGTTTAATCAAGCACTTCTAGCAAAACAAGCATGGAGGATCCTTAATGAATCGACATCCTTGCTGGCGAGATTATAAAAATGACGGTACTTTGTCTCCAAATATTTTATGGATTACGGAGTAGGCTACCGCCCATTGTATGCGTGGTGTAGTATTCTTCACGGCAGAGAACTCCTATCAAAGGGCACCATGAAGTCTATTGGGGAAGGCAAAGGTACCAGGGTCTGGTTAGATAAGTGGATTTTGGACGAACACCCAAGACGACCATGTAATAAATAGATGAACATTGACTTAAACTTTGAGGTCTCGGATCTGATTACCTCGAATTGCAAATGGCGATAGGAGAGACTTCATGAGCTATTCCCACCGTTGATGTTCATTGAATTATGGGCCTACCTATTGGTCAAGTGGAGGATCAATACATCTGGGCATACCACCACCACGGATCCTACACACTAAAGAGTGAAAACTGGGTGTTGTCGGAACAAAAGATCGTTGCTGCAGGGATTCTATTTGCGGCAGAGCAAAGGAAGAATGCTCTGAAACAGAGGATTTGATGTCTTAAAACTCTACCTAAAATTCGGGTGTTCCTTTGGAAAGTTGCATCGAGAGCGTTGGCAGTAGCAGAGCGACTGAGAACGTGAGGCCTTGGCGGGGATATATCATGCAAAAATATGTCAAAACCAGGAAGAGTCAATCAACCATGTTCTAATTGGATGTGTAATGGCCGATCATCTTCTGACTATTGCAGGAATCCCAAGACCAACATGTGGTTTTTCTGCAAATCTAGATGACAACCTGAATTTCATGTTTGATACAATGGAGAACCACTCCATCGATGCAACCACAAGAAGGACAATTCCATGGACAATATGGGCGGTTTGGAAGAACATGAATGCCATCTTATATGCTGGAAAACAAGAAGAACCCGACGGTTTGATTCAAAGAATGAGAGAGGAAGTAGTTCTCTGGGCAGAAGTGAATGATACTTATTCACAGCATCCAGGAAATCAGCAGTACATACTGATGCAAAACTCCTGATGACAGAGACCAACACGAGGAAGAGTTAAGTGCAATACCTACGTTAATTGGAAAGGCAGAAACCCTACTAAGTGGAAGTGCATGAATACTACGAAACCATTCAGGCTCAGTGCTTCACCTTGCTCGGGACGCTCTCACTCCGTCTTCGAATCACAATGTGGTCGAGCTAAGAGGTATACGATGGGTTATGCAGAGCATGCTGGACTTGCGGTATACAGTGGCAGAGATTGTCTCCAATTGTCAATCTGCTATAGACGCCATAAACAAACCTTTTAAATGGTCTCGATACTGCTCTTTAATCCAACTAATCCACAGTCTCAAAGAGAAATTTGCTGCCTACTGGATAGAAGCAGAATCGGAGAAAACAAACCCAATAGTCAAAGATATTGGCAAAAGTGTCATGAGGGACAGCCGATTCCAATCATATATATCACAATGGGAGGTCTGGCTTGGCTCCATCGCATTCTCGGGGAATCATCATAGCATTTCCATTTTCTGCATCTATATCTTCTTTCCCATTAGAAGTCTGATGCTTATTCTTTATCTTATTGCTTTCCAAACATAAGCTTAGCTGGCTTGTTCTTTTTGTAACTATGTTTCAATTCCTAGTTTGGGTGCCCTTTTATGAAATGAAAACCAGTTTTTAAATATGTTAATCAATTCTTAACAAACACTTGTTTTATGTTTTTCTTTAAGCTACTTAGAACTTACGAAACAGAGATCAGGATTTAAAATCGGCTAAACCACCATTGGCAATATCCATCAAATTTGAGTTTTAAAGAAACATTAACTTCAAGTTGCATGAAAATCCAGTAATTTGGAAACAAAATACCAAAAAAAAAGCCCAATCTTCATAGAAGTAGCTGTAAAATATCTTACACTGCAAAATAAAAATAGATGATACACACAAAACAAGCTAACCCACATTTCCTCAGTTTCTTCGATATACTCGACCCAAAAAACAAACATATTTTCTATTTCTGACGAAGAAAGAAGAGGGGTTATACACTAGAGAAGATCAAAAGCTATCAGTACATAGTTCAGTCTTGTCTAGCGAGATCATCATAGGAGCCAGATGTTCTTATCTTTTTCAAGGGTGAATCGTAAAGTCCATGCTCGGTTCGCTTACCTAGCTGCGATGCTATCTGATCCTCTGGAGATATCCATGTCAGTGGATTAGCTGAAGAAAACAAGACAACACAAATATTAGAACATTCCAAGAGCTGGATTTGATGGAGAATGATATCCAAATCGCCCTGAAACAAAGGCGTTTTCTTGTTGATAAGTTCCCTAAAGACACCTATGTTATTGGTTTGAGTACACATTAAGCACATTGGCAGAAACGTTCACATAATCAAGATTAAGTAGTTAGCTTTGCATGGCTAAATGAAAATATTATTTCTTCTCCGTGAACGTAAACAAAAAAAGAACACTGTTGGAAAAGAAAATTTATGCACATCCGTGTGTTTTTTTCAAGTGACTCGTAATAATATATACCCAAGAACGTCATTTTCGGGTATTTCGCTATAAAAACATTAGCAAATTTCATCCAACAGTTGATACAGACAGAGGAGATAAGGTGGGAGAAATGAAGCAACATACCTTCAGTAGCTACAGGGGTGTTTGTATTATCGCTGGATTCCACTACTCGAGTTGGGCGCTTCCTAACATAGTCGTCCTGCAGAGGTTTCGGGACCTGGAAAGAGAACTGTGAAAGCTTCACCCCTTCACTTACGTATTCCGGGTGGTCATTCAAGTACCTGTAAGCCAGCAATTAGGTTTATTAGTGTAAAGAATCTGTCTATATGTTACTGAAAACAAATTGGTAATCACTAAGCGTTGCTCAAATGCTTCAGGGGAATATTATGAAAATATGATAATTCCTTGGCATTCCACATTTTCCTTAGTAAACAGGACATAAGCAAGGGTTTATGTAATTTGCATCACTGCCTAACTTTTGATATAACTACGAGATAATACTTGAGGTTCCAACTATCTGTTCCTGCTGATTTCTATATATAGGCTAACAAAAATGGTAAGACACTGAGACCTCATTCTTATCACACGTAAAAGCGAAGCACACTTGGAAAAGGAAATAAAGACATGGGTATTCCTAAAAATTATCATGGAAAGAGTACGTATCGATCGATGTATTCGGGTTGTTGTGTAGGAAAAAGGAAAAAAATGTGGAAACGGAGTGATAGAAAAACTAACCTTTGGACCTCCACATTTGATCGAAGCTTCTTTCCTGATGGAGCAACATAATAGCTGAAAGAAACAATTATAAGGAACACTTGGTGATACACTACTGTTTTAAGAAGAAAAAGTGATTTTGAAACTAATGAGAGAAGAGTAACGTACACATCAGCAAATTTGGTACCTCCTTCACCTCTAATCCGCAGTAGACGTTGCCAGCCAGTGGGTGGACGAGCGATGCTAGGCTTATCAATAGCCCAGAGACGGGTTCCATCTTGAGAGATATCTGCGGGAACATCACAAGACATATTTGGTTTCCACTCGCAAGCTGTCTCGCAGAAAAACGGGTTTTCTAGAAGTTGTTCCCTGATCTCTTCATACTTCTGCATCGAAGGCATGAGCCTCCATTTGAAACAACTAGCACACTGGACCGTAAAAGCCCCAATGGAAGGACACTGTGTTTTGTATGAAGACGGCTGAGATTGGAAAGGTTGGATTTCTTTATCAGTATCATTTTCTTTGGAGACATAAAGAACCAACTGATTCTCGGAAGTATCGTCAACAGGCGAGGACGATCTTGATCCCCGTGAAGGTTGTACAGCTCGAAAATCCATGGCACCGGAGAAAGGAGCAACATTTCTTTCCTCCATTACATTGTTTGGTTCATTTCTATAGCACGACCGGGACATGCTCGATACAAAACACCTACAATAAATGATACGTGGTTATAGATTCGGCACAATTAAGCTTTTCTCTATGTGAACAGAACATCATAGGAGAACATGAACAATTAAAAGACCTAGACAGAAGATTTATGATACAATCAACAAATTGATACGAATAGTTAACATCTTTTTCCCTTTGAACAAAGACAGCAAAGAACAGAAACGGCAATTACGGTCTCTGTGAACATTATAGGACAACATGAACAAGAAGATAAAATCCGAATGTTTACATTTACCGTCTTTATTTTCTGCATGATACAATTACATAAATGGTTATAGATTCGTCACAATTACGCTTGTCTCTCTGTGAAAATCATAGGAGAACATGAACAATTATCGAGACAAAAAATTGATCATACAAGCAACAAACTGATACGAATAGTTAACATATTTTTCACTGTGAACAAAGACAGAGCAAAGAACAGAGATGGCAATTACGGTACTCTCTTTGTGAACATCATAGGAGAGCGTGAAGAAGAAGATAAATTCAAAATTTTGCAACCATGGAGCTTTTTCTTTCTGTCTATGAATTTAGAAAATGAACAATTAAAAAAAAAAGACAGAAAGTTAAGAAAATCCAAACAAGCAACACATTCATTCAAACAGTGAACAGTAGAAACCCTCGCATGGATTAAAATTATTAAAAATCACAATCAGCTCTACAAAATTGAGTAAGACATAGAAGGAAGAGAAAAGCATATCAATGGAAGCAACAATAATCAACAATAGCCAAGGTGCGATGAGAGAGACGAGATCCATACATATCATCGAAAGAGGCACAAAAAAATTAAATTTCGAGAAGAGGAAGAAGAATCATTACACGAAGAGAACAGGGATTTCAGAGATTGGTGAGAGATTTCCTGATAGAATCAGCGAAAGCTCTAGAGATCGTTGCGAAGAGAGGCTCTTTGATCCGACAATCTCACGGAGCTAATTCGAACAAAAGCTTTTAGATTTGGTGGGTGTTGTTGTCGAGACAGAAATGAGGAGGAGGAGAGAGAGAGAGAGAGAAAGAGAAACTGATTTTAATCTTTTACATAAATACGTTGCCATAAGATAATCCTTCAATTACATTCAAAATATATCATTGTGTTGCCATAAAATAATCATTCAATTACACATTCAAAATATATCATTGTGTTTACAAAAACTGGATGATCATCCCAGCTATGCTTTTATCATTTACTATTAAATAGCTTATAATCTTGATATATTAAACATAACGTATTTCTCTAATTAGATTATACTAGGTGATCGGTCCGCACCGTGTGCGATCTATAAAAAATTTTATATGTTTAATATATAATTATATTGTATATTGTAGTTGATCTATTTTTAATTATGTATTAATAATAACATTATAAATATTTAATAATAAAAAAATAATAATAAATCAAATGAAAAATGTTATAAATTTCAATATAAATTGAAGATAAAAGGCATTAACTAAGATTTTAAAAAACTTCATTAGACAAAAAATGTAAATATGATAACTAAATAAACTGAAAAATATTAAAACATATAATAATTTATTTAATTTTTATGGTTCGTCTGTACGCATGTGCATGTATAATTTTTTTTATAGACATAAATAGTTGTAATATTAAAGTATTGATTAATTTTCTTATATATTATGTAAACGTTATATTTTTATATATACACAGTTTTAGTATTTAACAATAATCACACAAACGTTTCATATCGTTTTGTGTCATTTGAAACTGATTTATTTTATAAACTTTTTATTTTTTCTACCGTTTAAAGTAACATATAATTGTAAATGTAAAAGTTATATTAAATAATAATTAAATTGTTATAACATGTCTTGAATATTATCTATACTATGCTTTCTGTTCTCTTTACAGAATATAATCTTGCCAATATATATTTTTATTTTTATTTCTACCTCTTATTTATAAAAATAAACCAAAATGGGTTTTATAATTTTTACTTATCATAAGAGCGGATAGATGGTTGGCCCGCACGTTCATGCATACTAACCACCTCACCGCTCTTAGGACATATAGAGATTAAAAAATATATATGAATTGCTTAATAACTAAAATTAAAATTAGACTGTAATCGAGGTTAACAAAATGCACGCACGACAAGTTCGCATGCGACTTTAACTTTTGCATAATTAATATTTATATCCACACGCATATTTGTGGAAAAATCAAAGTATGACTTTTATGTGTTAAAAAAATAACAAAATATATGTTTTGTAATATATATTTTTATAATGTATGGTTGAATTTTAAAAAGAAATAAATATGTATATTTATGCATCTAAGTATGAGTTAAAAATAAGTGAATTGTAATATTTAGGTGTTGGTTAGTTTTCCTGATATTTTTCGCAAACCTTATGTTTTTACACAATGCAGTTTTTGGCATTTCAGAACAATCACGAAAACCGTTTCTATCGTTTTTCATTTAATCAAAATTTCATATTTTCAGCATTTTATGATATATGGTTTCAAATTAAAATTTATATTAAATATTAACAAAAATTACAAAGAATTTTAAAAAAAATTAATATAATATTTGACTTTATCATGAAAATAAATATAATACATTGGATAATCTATTAGTAATTTTCCTTTTCAATAAAAATTATAATAAAAATTTGTTATAAAATTTTTGAAATCATATTTTATAAAATTCTTTGGTAGCTCTCCGCTCATCTCTTTGAACAATATTGAGAAATTGGTTTGATGATGAAAATAAATTTATTATGGTTGGCATGCACGCATGTTTTCATTATAAAATTTGAGCCGCACATGTGTTTATTATAAAATTTGTTTCTTACGACTTTTAAATGACTCCGTAAAACAAAGCACGAGAATGTTACGGAAAAACAAAACTGTAGAGATTTATTATTATTTTTACTTCTACTTCTTATTCATATTTGTTTTATCTTATTATAATTTATTTTTTCATCCAGTTACATTTAATTTTATTTCGGATCTCAAATTCTCGATCTAAAATATAAACTTTTTATTTATTTATAAAAAATAAGAGACAAAAATGGTATAACATATTTACTATCCTATTGGATAATATAATATTATTTTTTATATAAAAATATCGTATATATTGGTTGTAAAAATTATGTAATCATATTTTATGCAATTTATTATGTATATATGTAAAAATAAATTGAAATCATAGTAACTATCATTTTTGTTAATTTAAATTTATTAATTTTAGTGTTATAATCTAGTTTATTTATGTTTTAATTTTATAATTTATTTAATTTTAACTCAACCAATCAAAACATTTCATTTATTTTAGGAAATTTGACATGTCACATTTACATGTGATCAAAAAAATACACTATCTTTGATTCTAGTGATGACAAATCAGCTTTTTCATTAAAAGTGATTCTCAATTAATAGGTAGGAGGATTCTGAGATATTAAAGGAAAAATAAGAAATAAAAGATATTTTTCTACTTTCTTGTCCATCTACGCATCCCTATATATGAATTGTAGAAACATTTTTAGAAAATAGACTTATTTTTAAAAATATTTACATTGCTGTCATTTTGGTGATGTGTCACCACCACACTTATTCTGCCATATTTTTAATACAAATTTCCTTTTTTCATTAGACTAATCTTATTATATATTTATCCATTTATTACTTTTAATATAATCAGAAAATATGTTTTAATTTTTGGATTCTATAAAATCGAATTTTAAGTTATGTGATGATTTATGATATACATCATATTACACAATAACTTTCTTAAAAATGAATAAAAAATAGTTTTTAAAAATATTATTTAATAAAATATAATTTATACACAATTTATGATATACACAACAATTTTTTTTCTTATGCAGAAAATATGTTTACAATAAAAAAATACTTCGATATGTTTGATTTTAATAAAAAGAAAAAGAAAATTATAACAAATTAAAACATATTTTCTAGGTTACAATAAAAAACACTAAGATATGTGTGATTTTAATAAAAAAATCAAAAAATCGAACTTAAGACATCAAAGACAACATGATCACACACAACCATTTTCACTAAGATATTTCATATGTTTGCCTAAGTATTTTTTTATGTATCCCAAACCAATTGTATTTAGTTAATTGTGTTTTAACAAAGAAAAGAAAGTGATTAGTCTAAAAATAAAACATAAAATCCGATCAAATGAATATAGTCTAATTAATTGCAACCAATCACTTTCCTTATTTTTTTTAATTATAAAGTTTGAATTAATAATTGCAAAGAATATAGGGGATATATGGTGTTTTAACAAAGAAAGGAAAAATGATATACCTCAAACCAATTATATTTAATTAAATGTGTTGAGTACAATTAAGGAAAGTGAAAGGTCTAAAAATAAAACATAAAATCCGATCATATCAACATGGTTTAATTAACTGCAATCAATCAATTAATTTATTTCTTAAATTATAAGGTTTGAATTAATTGCAAAGAATATCTCGGTGTTTTAACAAATAAAGGAAAAGTGATACATGGTACTAAAGAATCTTTTTAATTAGTATAATCCGAAAATTCTTATGGTTGCACAAATCAAATTTTTTTCATTAATAAGACCTACCATACTTAGGATTGTCGAAAAATAAATCCGATCTTGCTTACCAAATTCAATTTCGTGTGTCTACCATTAAGTCCTTAAATGACGTAGGCAGGTTACAATTACCATAAATCCGAATAAGTAATCAGCGCAAATATTAAAAAATTTAATTGTTTGAAAACCCTATTCTTCCTCTACTATATAAGACGTTCTTCGATTACCACTGACATTCATCATTTCAAAAAAAAAATATTTTTCCCGAATCTTAAAAGAAAAAGTTATCATGGCATCTTTTAGCTCAATTTCTGACCTAAAACCTTTCAAATCCATGTAAAAAATCAAGGCGAAAATCATATGTCTTTGGAGACATTATTCTGCAGCTGCTGGTCTAACCATTGAAATTGTTTTGATCGACTCAAATGTACGTCTTGATTTTTAGAGACTAAAAATTTCAAGTTCTGATTATTGGTTATTGATCTCATTATATTAATCTCATTTTGTAGGGTTGCAAAATGGAAAAATTCCATAAAAATACCTCAACTAAATTTCGATAAGTTTTGTTAATACTCAAATTTTTTTGTTACCCAATTTAATATACGAATTAATTATTTTACCCATTTTAATACGTCAACTAACCATTTAACACTGTCGATTTAACCGAAGGATAACATCCGTTATCTTTTTATTTTTTAATAATTAAATATTAATATTTTAATTAAAAAATAATAATAAATTTAAAAAAATTTAAAAATCCTTAAAATTCAAACAAAAATCTAAAAAATTTCAGATAAAAAAAACTTGCAGATAAAAAATTTATAATTTCAATTTTAAATATCAGAAAAAATAAAATTTGAAAATTATATAAATGTAAAATTTAAAAACTTGAAAGTTTTACATTATAAAAATGTGTTGTTTACTTATTTAATGAAAAATAGTTAAGTAAAAAGGAGAAAAAATTTGATACTTATTTTTGTATGGTTTACATGATAAGAAATTATTTTAGTCACAAAAGTTTTCTATACTATAAAAAAATTGTTTAAGTTGATGACTGATTTAATAAAAGAGTAAAATGATTGCGAGTTCAAACAAAATGTAGTACAAATTTCACTTTTGTATGTAGGCTTGTAGGAGAGTGAAAAGTGAAATTTGTACTACATTTTGTTTGAACTCGCAATCATTTTACTCTTTTATTAAATCAGTCATCAACTTAAACAATTTTTTTATAGTATAGAAAACTTTTGTGACTAAAAATAATTTCTTATCATGTAAAAATTTGAGTACTAAAAAGCTTATCGAAATTTAGTTGAGGTATTTTTATGAAATTTTCCCGTTGCAAAATACATGCTACAGTGAAAAAGGAGCATGTTACTCAATTTGGGCAATTCCTCGAACAAAGTGGAACTTTTTAACATAACAACTTATTACATAGAAAGACTAGACTAAAATATTTTACTATAGTTTAATTTTTAAATTATACAAAACTAAATAAATAATAAATTATTCACTCTGCGCAGGGCGCATGTTATCATCTAGTTTATTTTATTAGGTACAATTGTGCCTAAACTACCCCATACATATATTTTAATATTCAATTTATATATAAAATTTGTTTTTAATATTAATTTAAATACTTGAAAAGAAAAAACAAATATTTAAGGAAACATAAAATTTCTATTATTCCAAAAACGTAACAAACAAATATTTACAAAATCTTTTTCGATATGTTCTGCAAAATTCAGAATGTGTCTTCTGCGAATTCTCTATGATCTGCGAATTTTCTATGATCTACGAATTTTAGAAAGTGTCTTCTGCGGTTTCTATATATTCTGCTATTCCGTATAATATACATTCTGCATAATGTACATGTTCAGCGAATTTAGAATATGTCTTTGCGAGTTTTAGAACATCTCTTCATCTTTCCACGCCGTTTCTTAACTACATCTCTCTGTCTGATTCATTCAGATCTATGCAAAAGTCAATTGTTTAAACAAAAAAAGATTGGATAGATTTCACATAAATATTGTGAGTTTATTGAATTTGTTGTTTGCTTTACCGATCTATGCAAATTCAGAATATGTACCTTGACGGAGAAGGATATGGTTTTAAAACAATCAGAATATGTACCTTGACGGAAGACGACGGGGAAGAGATTTTGTGTTTACAGATGGAGAAAACGATAAAGGAGAAGGAAAATATGGTTTATGTTTAATTATAATTATTTAATACTAGGGATAACTGCAATTTAACTCCCAAACTAAATTAATATTGCAAGATCAACCCCCACATAAAAAAAATGCAGGTCAATCCACTGACTTCGAAGGTCACCCACAATATAGCCCTTGCGTATATCGTCGACGTGGCATCGGCGAATGTCTGAAAAAATTAACAGAATGTAAAACGCTTTATTCTATTAAAATGGCAAGAAGTGTGTTAATCTGTTGTCGTCTTTGTAGGGAGTAAATGGAGTGAAGTTTCAAAAACAAAATCAGATTTAGGGTTCGCGAAGAGAGTTTAGGGATAAATGGGGGAAAAATGTTCCGAGAGCCTAGCGGTTGAGATTGTGGAAACTAGTTTTGAAAGAACGCACTTAGGGTTCGCGACGAGTTCTTTGTGCTGTTTGGGTTTCAAATATCTTTCTCGTCTTCGTCAATTAGCGGAGAAGGAGAAGTTTTTTCTGTAATTGTGAAGCGTAGACATTGAAGAGACAAATCAATTTATCGATGAGCTAAGTTCTGAGATATATGTGGTTGAAATTTGATTTTCATTAGTAATTTTGTTTTCGTTGTCGAAATTCTCAGAAATTAACAACGAATCAAAAACAAATTGCTGCAGTTTCGACTTGTATATTTACGCTGGCGGCTATTGGTCACCAGACGATCAATATCTTGGTGGAGCCGCACATCCAGGTGGTCGACACTTAGGAGATGGATTTAGTCTGAAGAGTATCTGGATGCACATTGTCCAGTTGATTGGCTTCGTAGAAAACATGAGGAAGATTTCTTGGTTTCCACCTGAGTCACCTGACAAGAAAGAGGATATAGCCGACGAGGAGACATTGGAGAAAGTGGTTCATTTTGGAATAGGCTCAGGTGCGTTAACATTATATGCTGTCTGAGAAGATGATCCTTACATAGGACGGCGATTAGGCCTTATAGTGACATCATTGTCTGATGATGAGAATGAAGAATTTGCTAAAAATGATGATAATGGTGCTGAGTTAGAAGAGGGAGATCTTTTAGATGCCTCAGGTGATGAGTTAGATTTTTATGAAAGTCTGTATGATAAGTGATAGTGGTAGTGATGATAATGAAAGGCTTTAGATAGATGAGGGAAAATATAAGAAGTTTGAGATAGGTCAAATGTACAAGGCCGTATAGTGACATCATTGTCTGATGATGAGAATGAAGAATTTGCTAAAAATGATGATAATGGTGCTGAGTTAGAAGAGGGAGATCTTTTAGATGCCTCAGGTGATGAGTTAGATTTTTATGAAAGTCTGTATGATAGTGATAGTGGTAGTGATGATAATGAAAGGCTTGAGATAGATGAGGGAAAATATAAGAAGTTTGAGATAGGTCAAATGTACAAGACCATTGATAGTTTTAAGCTGGCTGTCAACAAATATGCGGTCAAGAAGAGGAGGGACATTAGGTACAATAAATCTGATAGAACTTGTGTTACAGCAATATGTTCAGATGGGAAGTGTCCTTGGAGATTGTATGCGTCAATTAACAGTAGCTCGTCTCGGGTTGTGATAAGGTCGTTCCAAGAGAAGCACAATTGCACTCGGCAAGGAAAGGCGTCTCTTCTAACGAATGCTAGAATAGCAGAGATATACATTGAAGAGTTTAGGTTGAATCCATATTTCTCAGCGTATCAGTTACAGGAGAAGCTATTGGCAAGGAACATTAATGTTCCTTGGACAATATGTGAGAGGACTAGACTTAGATGCTTGAAGACCTTTGATACAGAGCAGGCAGAGAAGTTTGCAAGACTTTTTGATTATGTTGCTGAGTTAAAGAGATCTAATGGAGGTTCCACAGTTGAACTTGAAGTGAGGGAAACACGTTTTTTCGATTTTATGTTTGTTTTGCGGGACTTTCCCAAGACTCGAAGGCAACATGTAGGAGAATCATTCATCTTGATGGCACATTTCTCAAATGGCGAATGACGGGGACGCTGTTAGTGGCTTGCGGTAGAGATCGAAATGATCTCGCGAAACCCAGTGACACTAATTTTAAAATTCCGATAAACAATTCGAAACCCAAACCAAATCTTGACCTCGATTCTTCGTCACTTCGAACAATTCGAAACCCAAACCAACCCAAATCACTTATTTTTCTCAAACCCATAATCTCACACCAATAAAACTGGATTTCAAATACTTATCGGAATTGCAGAGGGAGGCGTCAATTTTTCGTCACTTCGATTCTTCAGATCGATTCTTCCCCTCGCCGTGCAAACCGTAATTTTTCCACACCTCTGTCGACTTTCTTTACTAAATAATACATCACGTGCACTATTTGGAACCAGAAACACAACACCATTTTTGTTCTTTCTTTCAATTCACCAAACGCTGCGTTTTAATTTCCGTAATCGATATAACACCTACTAAACATAGGGGCTATATTGCGGGTGACCTTCGAGATCAGTAGATTGACCTGCATTTTTTTGACGTGGGGGTTGATCTTGCAATATTAATTTAGACTAGATGAATACCCACACAAATGTGTGGGGTTTCTTTTTATTTTTTGTCTAATATTTAAAATTTAAAAGTAGTTTTTAAAAAAAAATTCACTTTCTTTTTTGTTTTTTTGGATGGTCATCATATGTAGAGAAAAGATTATTTGTTTTTTTAGGGTGATCTTGTTTTGTTTAGTTTTTCGATTGACTTTTTGTCGTCAATGAAACTTATCACACAATTACACAACTAAAAACAATTAAGTTCTTCAGTTATAACTATAACCTGGTAATCTAGAGCATCGTAAACAAATCTAAATAAAAGAATCCACAAATACTATATAGTATACTAAATATTATGATTTAAAAATCAATAAGCATATTCTCTAAATAAATATATAAACTTATTATAACTAATTTTCTATTCTCATTGAGATCTTCACAATTTCTCTTGAAATTAAAAAAAGTTAAGTAAATGAATATTTCAACCATATACCAACCAAATAAAAAACTAAAAAACAGTTTTATAATAAAATAATACACAATAATTTGTATATAACATGAAGATACAAAATAATTTGTGAGATACAAGAACAAACCATTAATGAATCTTATTTTTATATAAAACTTATTTAAGTATACTAAATTGATGTTTGCTAGATATCTTTAGCATACCAATCTATAATACCATAATACACAATAATTATATATAACATAAAAATACAATATAATTTGTGAGGTAGAAGAACAAACCATTAGCGAATCTTATTTTAAAGTAAAACTTACTCAAGTATACTAAATTAATATATGTTAGTTTTTTTTTAACCAACCTATCAACTAAATGTTCAACTTTAAGAAAAACAAAAGTATCAAAAATAAAAGTCAAAAAGACATTATGATAAATAAATTAGGGGCTTCTTTCACAACTAACCTAAAACATTTGGTCAATTGCAAATGTAACCCACCATTTTCTCATTTTCAACATTAACCATCCAAAAAAACAAAAAAGAAAATGAATTTTTTTCAATTGCAAAAGTAACCTAAAAAGGAGACGTCATATGTTGGCTACTATAGTAGACTTCTCTGGTAGACTACTATAGTAGACTTCGCTTTGAAGTCTAATTTTACAAGTTTTTTTTAAAAATGCATTTTTATCAAATTTATAACGATTTTTAAAGATTTTTTTGGTCTTGAGCTTGTGTTAGTAAGTGTACTTGCTTCTGTATTAGTTTTACATGATAATGTTTTATACGTATGGTGAAATCAGATTTTTTGTTTTTTAAGGTAGTCAGCTTATTAAGCGCAAACTTCTTAACGAAGTCTAAGAAAGTAGTCTTCTTTGTTAGTCTCCGACATGAATTTTTTATAAAATTTATTTATCTGAAATTTGTAACAAATAAAAATGATTATTTGACTCTTGAGTTTGTGTTATTTATTGGTCTTGCTTATGTATGAGTTTGCCATGCTTGTTTGTTATAGTTACGCTTTAATTAATTTTCTTGTGTTTTTAGGCATTTAGCTTATTAGTAGCAGACTTCGTGTAGAAGTCTATTTCAACAGAAGTCTGCTTAAGAAGTCTAAAACCGAAATCTATTTAAGAAGTCTATTTACGATACTTAGATAATCCTTGTTATATGAGTACCGAACCTGTAATGTTCTTGCGTTTTATCATTTTCAAAGAAAGTCTGCTTACGAAATCTATTTTAGAAGTCTATTTAAGAAGTCTATGTACATCAATTAGATAAGCCTTGTTATATGGGTACTGAACTTGTAATGTTGAAGAAGTGTTTTATTATTTTCAAATGAAGACTACCAAGGAAAAAAAAAGTTTTATGAGCGTAGGACAATGATACTTTTGAGAGGTACCTTGTGGCATAGTTTCTGAAATATTAGAGCAAAATAGTAACCTTGTAACTTCTGCTAAACTTTATTTTTCATGTTTAACTCCTATGTTTCGAACTTAGCCTTCGGCGTCAAAAAAATGCTATTTAATGATACCATAGCATTTCTTATTATAGAAACGTTTTATCATTTCTTATTATACAAAAGAGAAATGACATATTATTGATATTCAAAGTATTACATAAGACCTAGATCATACATAAGTACATAAAAAGGATAAGTTCAAAGAACAAATATACAAAAACAAGTACGACCGCTGCAATGCAAACCAAAGCAATCACCGACTTTTTTTGTCCCTCCATCTGATCTTCCCCTTATCATCCTATCATCCTTACTGTATGGTAATCATTCTCCTCTTTTCCTTCTGAGCTTCACATTTTCTTTTTTTCCAATTGTTTAAAACTAGCTTCTCTTCTTGCTTTGAGTCATTCTCAGCCCTTAAAGATCAACACAATAACCAAGTTAGAAAAAAACAACATAAACACAGACATTACAACAACATGAATCCCTTGCTAACGATTTCAGCAAATTATGTGAGTTTATCTACATCAAATTAATGTTATTAATATTATACATAGAATTACTATTCAACATTTATGTGAGTTTATCACAGTCACAGATATCAATCAATCCCGTAAGCAAGCAAGTAATACAACACAAAAACCCTGCTATTTAATTTATTGACAGATTCTCTGAAACTAAAAACATGGGATCACTAGGGAATAATGAACATGCTTGCCAAAAAGTATCAAAGGGCCATTCAGATGTTAATTAAAGACCACCAGATTGGAAATTTCATAAGCACAATAAAGCATGCTGAAATTTTGTAAGAGTTTGGTTCAAGCTTCCTCGGAGACGGCCTACTCTTCATATTATTATTATACCACTTTGTTGAGCTTACATAGCATTTACTTGATGATAGAGCTAGATAATTGATTAAGTGTGTGCAGCTTTCAAGCAAAATAATATTAAAAAGGACGAATTACCTCCATTCCTACTTCTAAACGAGCTTCAACAATCTCAAACTCAGCCCCTTTGTAGCTCAGGGTACGACATACATACGGTCCCCTATTACAAATAAGGGATGTTAAAATGAATATGAGAATGCGAATGCCTATTGAAGTATGACAGAGGCTTATAAAACCTTGTTTTCATGTCCATAGCAACTAATTCCAAAGCTTACACCACGTTTATCAAGCGCACCTGCACAAAGGTTCTGTTAAAGTTCCATTCCGAGTTATGCAATGCATATAGCAGAGTAAGAGAAGATAAGTAACTATAAGAATTAAGTGAGTTCCTATAACACCAAAAATTGGATCCCCACAGTAAAAGGTCTTATAAAAGAAGATTCACGAACTAATTCATTCAGACAGTGCAGCTAATTTTAATTCAGTGGCTGCATATTCCCAAAAACGCATCAACAGAGACATCTTAGATGTTCAGATAAAGCAGCACGAGTATTAAAAATTTGACAGAGCCAGATCGCCCAACATAAATCCAATTCGTTACCTTTCTCTAAAGGGCTCGTGGCCTCAATCGCGGTACGAGTTGCCTAAACCTGAAAATCCCAAACACAAACAAAGCTACTTCAAATCTAGGAACAAAGAGGTTCGAGACAGAGTAATAAGAAAGCCATAAGGAAAAAAAAAACGAACTTCACAAGAAGCACAACGAGATACTAGAACAACACAGTTGTGGGCATCAACCATTTCTTTTAAAAAATCAACCCTTAGCCTATTTATGGTTTATGTAGCCATACATACTGATAGTGCCTAGATTTAGCCTGGCGCACTGCAAGAAAAGAGAGACGAGAGAAGATTAAACCAAAAGCTCAACAAGAAACGAAGCAAGTAAATAAATAAAAGGCGGTGGCTTTACATTATATATCTGGAAAGCTTTGCCGACGCTGACGGTGACAAAGGTCTCCGTGCCCAATCGCCGTTTTGAGAGAGAAAACGAGGGTTGCAGATCTGCGACAATAGATCTGCAATATGAACACAAAAACATACAAAAAAATTAGATAAAGAAAGAAAAAAAACGAGCTAAAGAATGAGAAGAATAAGTACAACGGACGGCATAGAGAGAGGAGGGAGATGAAATTGACGGCGAGAGAGGTAGGAGATGAAATTTCACGGCCAGAGAGAAATGAAAGCAGAGGGAGGCGCCGTCTGAGAGAGAGACAAATTTTGTTTTTAACACACAATTAGGTTAAACTTTTCTTATATACGAATGTAAATTTTCCTGAATAGTTAAAAAAATGAACTCTACAAACGAAGTTTACTTAAGAAGTCTCCATATCCGGTTCCCGCCCATTTAGTTAAAAATTTCGATTTTCCCGCTAGATTTAATTTAAATTTCAGATTTTTTCCTGAAATCTACAAACGAAGTCTTCCGATGAAGTCTCTTTAACCTAAACCTTAAATCGAATGTTTTAGATTAAATTTATATGATACATTAATTTTATTAGCATATTCACAATTTAAAGTTTAAATAACAAATATATGAACCCTAAATTATTAACCGAACTATAAACTATGATTCATATAGAATTTGATCCATTATCCTAACAATCACTCTCTTATACCCTAAACATTAAACCTCAAACATTAAACCTTTTGTACCGTATACTCATGAAACTTATAAATTGATTTATTTTCATGAAATTTTATTTTATATAGATCCTAATTGTCTATGTTTTGTTTATGTATATAATTTTTTTATCAAAATAATTTTTTTTAATAACTTTTATAATTAAAATTTAAGATTTAGTTATTTAGTAGACTTCTTGAGAAGATTTCTCAAGGTTGTATTGGTTTCTAACCTAATTTGTCTTTGTTGATTTAAATTGATTCATTTGTATGAAAATTTGTTTTTTATAGATGCAAAATGTATATTTTTTGTTTATGTATACAAACTTTTTACCTAATTATTTTTTATGATTTTTATAATTAAAATTTAAGAAATAATTACGGAATAGACTTCTTTTTGAAGTCTACAAACGAAGTCTTCCAATGAAGTCTCCTTAACCCTAAACCCTAAATCAAATATTTTAGATTAAAATTTATATGAAACATTAACTTTGTTAGCATATTCACAATTTACAGTTAAAATAACAAAGATATGAACCCTAAATCATGAACAGAAACATAAACTATGATTTATATAGAATTAAACCCTAAACCCTAACAATCACTCTCTTATACCCTAAACTTTAAACATCAAACCCTAACCCTTTTGAACCGTATACTCATAAAACTTATAAATTGATTCATTTTCAATATATTTTATTTTATATAGATGCGAATTATCTATGTTTTGTTTATGTATATAATTTTTTATCAACATATTTTTTATAATTAAAATTTAAAATTTAGTTATTTAGTAGACTTCTTTAGCAGACTTCATAGGGTTGTATTGGTTTCTAACCTAATTTAACTTTGTTGATTTAAATTGATTCATTTGTATGAAATTTTGTTTTTTATATATGCAAAATGTATATGTTTTGTTTATGTATACCAAATTTTTTATCAAATTATTTTTTATGATTTTTATAATTAAAATTTAATAAATAATTACGGAGTAGACTTCTTTAGAAGTTTACAAACGAAGTCTGCTTTACAATGGTTTCTAACCTAATTCGTCTTTGTTGCTTTAAATTGAATCATTAGTATGAAATTTTGTTTTTAAAAGATGTAAAATGTATAGGTTTAGTTTATGTATACAAAAGTTTTATCAAATTATTTTTTATGATTTTTATAATTAAAAATTAATAAATAATTA
>JAHZTW010000002.1:20085596-20101787 GCA_020283515.1 Alliaria petiolata
ATTTATCTGAAATTTGTAACAAATAAAAATGATTATTTGACTCTTGAGTTTGTGTTATTTATTGGTCTTGCTTATGTATGAGTTTGCCATGCTTGTTTGTTATAGTTACGCTTTAATTAATTTTCTTGTGTTTTTAGGCATTTAGCTTATTAGTAGCAGACTTCGTGTAGAAGTCTATTTCAACAGAAGTCTGCTTAAGAAGTCTAAAACCGAAATCTATTTAAGAAGTCTATTTACGATACTTAGATAATCCTTGTTATATGAGTACCGAACCTGTAATGTTCTTGCGTTTTATCATTTTCAAAGAAAGTCTGCTTACGAAATCTATTTTAGAAGTCTATTTAAGAAGTCTATGTACATCAATTAGATAAGCCTTGTTATATGGGTACTGAACTTGTAATGTTGAAGAAGTGTTTTATTATTTTCAAATGAAGACTACCAAGGAAAAAAAAAGTTTTATGAGCGTAGGACAATGATACTTTTGAGAGGTACCTTGTGGCATAGTTTCTGAAATATTAGAACAAAATAGTAACCTTGTAACTTCTGCTAAACTTTATTTTTCATGTTTAACTCCTATGTTTCGAACTTAGCCTTCGGCGTCAAAAAAATGCTATTTAATGATACCATAGCATTTCTTATTATAGAAACGTTTTATCATTTCTTATTATACAAAAGAGAAATGACATATTATTGATATTCAAAGTATTACATAAGACCTAGATCATACATAAGTACATAAAAAGGATAAGTTCAAAGAACAAATATACAAAAACAAGTACGACCGCTGCAATGCAAACCAAAGCAATCACCGACTTTTTTTGTCCCTCCATCTGATCTTCCCCTTATCATCCTATCATCCTTACTGTATGGTAATCATTCTCCTCTTTTCCTTCTGAGCTTCACATTTTCTTTTTTTCCAATTGTTTAAAACTAGCTTCTCTTCTTGCTTTGAGTCATTCTCAGCCCTTAAAGATCAACACAATAACCAAGTTAGAAAAAAACAACATAAACACAGACATTACAACAACATGAATCCCTTGCTAACGATTTCAGCAAATTATGTGAGTTTATCTACATCAAATTAATGTTATTAATATTATACATAGAATTACTATTCAACATTTATGTGAGTTTATCACAGTCACAGATATCAATCAATCCCGTAAGCAAGCAAGTAATACAACACAAAAACCCTGCTATTTAATTTATTGACAGATTCTCTGAAACTAAAAACATGGGATCACTAGGGAATAATGAACATGCTTGCCAAAAAGTATCAAAGGGCCATTCAGATGTTAATTAAAGACCACCAGATTGGAAATTTCATAAGCACAATAAAGCATGCTGAAATTTTGTAAGAGTTTGGTTCAAGCTTCCTCGGAGACGGCCTACTCTTCATATTATTATTATACCACTTTGTTGAGCTTACATAGCATTTACTTGATGATAGAGCTAGATAATTGATTAAGTGTGTGCAGCTTTCAAGCAAAATAATATTAAAAAGGACGAATTACCTCCATTCCTACTTCTAAACGAGCTTCAACAATCTCAAACTCAGCCCCTTTGTAGCTCAGGGTACGACATACATACGGTCCCCTATTACAAATAAGGGATGTTAAAATGAATATGAGAATGCGAATGCCTATTGAAGTATGACAGAGGCTTATAAAACCTTGTTTTCATGTCCATAGCAACTAATTCCAAAGCTTACACCACGTTTATCAAGCGCACCTGCACAAAGGTTCTGTTAAAGTTCCATTCCGAGTTATGCAATGCATATAGCAGAGTAAGAGAAGATAAGTAACTATAAGAATTAAGTGAGTTCCTATAACACCAAAAATTGGATCCCCACAGTAAAAGGTCTTATAAAAGAAGATTCACGAACTAATTCATTCAGACAGTGCAGCTAATTTTAATTCAGTGGCTGCATATTCCCAAAAACGCATCAACAGAGACATCTTAGATGTTCAGATAAAGCAGCACGAGTATTAAAAATTTGACAGAGCCAGATCGCCCAACATAAATCCAATTCGTTACCTTTCTCTAAAGGGCTCGTGGCCTCAATCGCGGTACGAGTTGCCTAAACCTGAAAATCCCAAACACAAACAAAGCTACTTCAAATCTAGGAACAAAGAGGTTCGAGACAGAGTAATAAGAAAGCCATAAGGAAAAAAAAAACGAACTTCACAAGAAGCACAACGAGATACTAGAACAACACAGTTGTGGGCATCAACCATTTCTTTTAAAAAATCAACCCTTAGCCTATTTATGGTTTATGTAGCCATACATACTGATAGTGCCTAGATTTAGCCTGGCGCACTGCAAGAAAAGAGAGACGAGAGAAGATTAAACCAAAAGCTCAACAAGAAACGAAGCAAGTAAATAAATAAAAGGCGGTGGCTTTACATTATATATCTGGAAAGCTTTGCCGACGCTGACGGTGACAAAGGTCTCCGTGCCCAATCGCCGTTTTGAGAGAGAAAACGAGGGTTGCAGATCTGCGACAATAGATCTGCAATATGAACACAAAAACATACAAAAAAATTAGATAAAGAAAGAAAAAAAACGAGCTAAAGAATGAGAAGAATAAGTACAACGGACGGCATAGAGAGAGGAGGGAGATGAAATTGACGGCGAGAGAGGTAGGAGATGAAATTTCACGGCCAGAGAGAAATGAAAGCAGAGGGAGGCGCCGTCTGAGAGAGAGACAAATTTTGTTTTTAACACACAATTAGGTTAAACTTTTCTTATATACGAATGTAAATTTTCCTGAATAGTTAAAAAAATGAAATCTACAAACGAAGTTTACTTAAGAAGTCTCCATATCCGGTTCCCGCCCATTTAGTTAAAAATTTCGATTTTCCCGCTAGATTTAATTTAAATTTCAGAATTTTTCCTGAAATCTACAAACGAAGTCTTCCGATGAAGTCTCTTTAACCTAAACCTTAAATCGAATGTTTTAGATTAAATTTATATGATACATTAATTTTATTAGCATATTCACAATTTAAAGTTTAAATAACAAATATATGAACCCTAAATTATTAACCGAACTATAAACTATGATTCATATAGAATTTGATCCATTATCCTAACAATCACTCTCTTATACCCTAAACATTAAACCTCAAACATTAAACCTTTTGTACCGTATACTCATGAAACTTATAAATTGATTTATTTTCATGAAATTTTATTTTATATAGATCCTAATTGTCTATGTTTTGTTTATGTATATAATTTTTTTATCAAAATAATTTTTTTTAATAACTTTTATAATTAAAATTTAAGATTTAGTTATTTAGTAGACTTCTTGAGAAGATTTCTCAAGGTTGTATTGGTTTCTAACCTAATTTGTCTTTGTTGATTTAAATTGATTCATTTGTATGAAAATTTGTTTTTTATAGATGCAAAATGTATATTTTTTGTTTATGTATACAAACTTTTTACCTAATTATTTTTTATGATTTTTATAATTAAAATTTAAGAAATAATTACGGAATAGACTTCTTTTTGAAGTCTACAAACGAAGTCTTCCAATGAAGTCTCCTTAACCCTAAACCCTAAATCAAATATTTTAGATTAAAATTTATATGAAACATTAACTTTGTTAGCATATTCACAATTTACAGTTAAAATAACAAAGATATGAACCCTAAATCATGAACAGAAACATAAACTATGATTTATATAGAATTAAACCCTAAACCCTAACAATCACTCTCTTATACCCTAAACTTTAAACATCAAACCCTAACCCTTTTGAACCGTATACTCATAAAACTTATAAATTGATTCATTTTCAATATATTTTATTTTATATAGATGCGAATTATCTATGTTTTGTTTATGTATATAATTTTTTATCAACATATTTTTTATAATTAAAATTTAAAATTTAGTTATTTAGTAGACTTCTTTAGCAGACTTCATAGGGTTGTATTGGTTTCTAACCTAATTTAACTTTGTTGATTTAAATTGATTCATTTGTATGAAATTTTGTTTTTTATATATGCAAAATGTATATGTTTTGTTTATGTATACCAAATTTTTTATCAAATTATTTTTTATGATTTTTATAATTAAAATTTAATAAATAATTACGGAGTAGACTTCTTTAGAAGTTTACAAACGAAGTCTGCTTTACAATGGTTTCTAACCTAATTCGTCTTTGTTGCTTTAAATTGAATCATTAGTATGAAATTTTGTTTTTAAAAGATGTAAAATGTATAGGTTTAGTTTATGTATACAAAAGTTTTATCAAATTATTTTTTATGATTTTTATAATTAAAAATTAATAAATAATTACGGAGTAGACTTCTTTATAAGTAAAGAAGTCTACAAACGAAGTCTGCTTTATTTGTAAGCAGACTTCCGCGGGTTAAAACCGTCATTGTGCCGAACGTTTTTTATTTGCTCACAAGGGATGGAGTTGTAATTTCACTACCCCTATGGGTTACTTTTGCCAAACATGCAATATGGGGTTTACTTTTGTCAAAAAAACCAAATAATAGGTCATTTTCATCAATTCCCCCATAAATTAGAGCATGAGAGAAATAAACATGTAAACAAAATATTTATTTAGCTTTAATTTAAATTTGACCACAAACAAATTGATTTAATTGAGTTTTGACCAAGAAAAAAGCTTTAATTGAGTTTTATATTTTTTAAAATAACAAATAAATTAGATGATGTGTCATTGAGAGGGCTGCTTAGGTGTCAATCTCTTGTGAGACACACTCAACTTTTATATAATAGATTGAGGGTTAAATTGCAGCTATCCCTTAATATTAATAATAAAGAAAATGGAATAAAATTTTTTAAAAATATTAAAAAAGAATCAAGAGAGATTCAAAAAGGTATAGATGGACAAAAAGCTAGCAAAAACATATTTTATTCCTAATTTTCCCATTAAACATTCAAATCTTTCTTGACCATTTTCTGTTTTTTCCAACTCTACACAGAAAATTTGTCGTTCTTATCTTTAAATCTTTACACTTTCTTATTATTATTATTATTATTATTATTATTTCTCCTCTACCAAAAAAAAAAAACATCTGAACCCATGGCAAGAAATATTGATCTTAGTTGAATAATAATGTACAAACTTGAAGAACTACGAATCGATGCCAAAATCCTTAGGTTATGGAGACAAGCAGGACCTGAAGACGAAACTATTTAGATGATTTTTTTTTGTTAAAACCATTTAGATGATTTTAAAAGATGTAAAGGTTTGAAATCTCAAATATAGTTTCTTTATTTAATATTTAAGATTTTTTCTCCAATTTTTTGACAACCATCTTGGAGATTAACGAAGTTGATTATTGGGTTTAACTACGTCACATATCACAAAGGTCACACAATCTCAACTTTTCCTATAGAGTGCTTAGCTGAGTTTTACTAACCACGAATTTTATGTGGCTAGGTAAAAAAACCACAAAAAAGCCCATATATAGTCACGAAGAAAATGAGTCACGATTCTATAGTCACGAAAAAAATTGTGGCTTTTTCGTAGCTATATGATCATGACTCATTTTTTTGTGGCTACATAGACTTTTTCATGTTTTTTCGTGATTTATTGTGGTCTTTATGTGGCTAATGTGTGGATATACAAATAATTTTTACTAGTTTTGCATTAATGTTGACACTGAAACTGCCAATAATTCGGCTCTGAAGAGGTTTCACAGTGAGTTTTCATTATTGTGTAATGAAGCTTTCGTGTTAGATGGGAACTTTATGCATGTAATTAGATGGGAATTTTATGCATGTTAGATGATGTGCCCTTAAAATAGATTTTATTGTGAAGGAGGGTTTAGCTGAAGTAGATGAGAGTGTGACTGCCGTACGTAGTGCGATTTTATACGTTAGATCATCTACACCTATATTAAAGTCATTCGAGTTGAAGGTTGATTCAAGAAAGATAACAAGAAGTAGTTTGCCATTGGATGTCATAACACAATGAAATTCTACGTTCATGATGTTGACAAAGGAAATTAAATTTAGATTAGCATTTGACAAGATGGAGGCCGAAGACAAATTATACAATTACTACTTCCTGGAGTTTGAGAATGGGACAAAAAAGATTAGACCTCCTACTATAAGGGATTGGAATGCAGTTGAAAGGTTAGTTTGGTTTTTTAGTCATCTTCTACAACTCGACATTGTTTATGTCAGCTTCTCAGTCTCTGAATGCATATAAGTATTATGGTGAGATAGTGACCATAGAGAGAAATCTGATGCAACTGAGTAATACTTTAGATTAAGAGTTGAAGACAAAGGATGATGACATGTTAAAGAAGTTTGATAAGTATTGGGATGGAATGAGGGGAATCAACAAGATTTTGATTGCAACTACGGTATATGATCTTAGGAAGAAGATGGAGGTTGCCAATATGTGTTTTGCAAAACTGTATGAGGAGGAGACTCCTGAAGCTATACAAATGAATCAATCAGTCCTTGATTTTCTGCATAGCTTGTTTGATGATATACTGGTCGACATAGCAAGCCAATTCAGTAACTGTCTCAGTCTACTCAGACATCATCATTCAGTGCCCAATCGCAAGAACCAGTGAAATTGGTGGATGATGATTTCGGCTACGAATGATGGATTTTATTTATAAAGAGATGGTTGATGAAATATGAGTTAAAGATACAAGGGATGAGTTGGAAAATTATCTCAAGAAAAGTGTTGAGATACCGACAGTTATGAGTGGAACAGAGTACGATGTATTGTCTTGTTTGAAGATCAGCAGTACCAAGTTTCCTATTTTATTAGAAATCGCTCGGGATATACTTGCAATGCAAGTGTCATCAGTTGCATCTGAAAGTTTTTTTAGCACTAGTGGTCGAATCATAACTTCATCTAGGAGTTGTGTTACTCACTATATGGTTGAGGTTTTGATGTGTACAGAGTAGTGGCTGAAGTCATACATTCGGTTTAGTGAAGCAAGTGTACCGACTATTGTGGAACAAATACGAGCTGAATTTGAATAGAAAAATAAGCTTAAGAGAGGTAAGTTTTATTCTCTTTTACTCCATTTGAAATCCTTCTTTGCTGTCTTAAGACTCTTAAGTTCTTAACAATCTGTGTGTACTAATTTATTTCAGATTTTCATACTCCAAGAATACAAGTGACGGAAACATTTTCCAACTCGGTTATACGGGAAGATACTAACTTCATCTATAACATTTTTATTTGAACCATTGTGAGTTGTGATTTGTGAGTATACTTGGTTTTACTGCTTCAAAATTATGTATTTGTACTCAACTTAGTTTTTATGCTTCTAATCTGATTTGGTTTTAATGTCATAGGAACATGGAGATTGACAGACTTTGCTTCAAAATTCTGTATTTGCACTCAATATCGGATTCAACTCCTTTGCTTCTTTGACTCTTTCACATTTCTTGTTTGCTTTTTTAGATGTTTGAAAACAAACTTTGGTGTTTGGTAAGAATTTGATGTTTGAAACAGATTTTGGATGTTAGTTTGGTCTTTCGTGTTATGTCTTATTTGCTTGTTTTAGTTTCTGAATGTCTTTAGTTACTAGAAATGTGTAATGTGTAGGTTCGGTTTTAAGGTACTTAATCGGATACATTTCGGGTATTTTTGGCTTATTTAGTTACAAATTAAATACTCGAAAATACCCGAACCGAGCCGAACCAAAAGTATATGTACTTTCGGGTTAAAAAATACGAACCGACCCGTATGTGATCAGATTTTGGGTAAAAGCCGGTTCTCCAACTATATTACAGAACCGACCTGAATCCGACATATACCAAAACGAACCGACCCGAAAAAATATCTGAATGGGACCTATAG
Organism: Alliaria petiolata; assembly: GCA_020283515.1. Taxonomy (NCBI): domain Eukaryota; kingdom Viridiplantae; phylum Streptophyta; class Magnoliopsida; order Brassicales; family Brassicaceae; genus Alliaria; species Alliaria petiolata. The sequence continues at coordinate 20,093,416 of JAHZTW010000002.1, forward strand.
CCTAATATTGAAAGACCCAATACCCATATAAATCGATTCGGACCCAAACGGACACCCGAATGGGTACCCGAATGCCCAAGACTACTAGAGCCAAGATGAATCCAGACAAGTTTGGTTACATGCATTACGTCAACCAGTCAGATTGGCGTGTAGCACTTCTACCCTCTACTACCATTCCGCGTCTTAGCGATGGTATTCTGCAGGGATTCATATAGAGGACGAGTTTCAGCCCTCTATCTCATGCTTCCCACTTACCGTTGGCGGGTTTGAAGTCGCTAGAGCTAGGAGAGATGCAAATGCACACCGAGCCCACCCCTATGCTCCTCCTACACGCGCACCCTCAGCTTATGTTGGACCTTCTACTTCGAGCGATCCTGTCTATCTAGCTTTTCAGAGGTCCCTTAAAGCTAGAGCGAGTCATGCGCCACCTTCGAAAGACAACACAATTTGATGGTACCCTTCCTGACATCGAGTATGATGGCCCACGTGATACTTAGCATTCACACATCGTTGGGCCTTGCACATCATCACCACGGTTCCATCGCTTCTCTGTATTTGAGCTTTTTAATCTTTATTGTGTACGTTCCCTCCTTCCACCAACTATTTTGTACTGGGGACAGCGTGATTTAAGTATGGGGGAGGATGTGGACAGTGTGATTTAAGTCTGGGGGAGGATGTATCCGTTACTATGCCTTTTTATTTTTTTGTTTTGATTTTATTTGAATCGATTTTTAGGTTTTCATTTGAGACTTTATTCTATGATGTATCTCGATTTTATATGCTATGTTCTTAGGAAATGATGACGCAAATAATTGATAAGTTCGACCAGTGTGCTTCTACACTATATCCTAGTACGACTCTTCCGAGATTTAGTACTAAACTAGACAGAATATTCTAGGTCTATTTTATTTGAACTTAATATGATTGAATTTTCTTGTCAAATGCTTTATGCATACAACGAACCAAACATTCATGACATCTTATCCCCTTTTACCACTCTTTGGTTGTACATGAATGAACATCTCATTTTTAGTTGATACCCTACCTAAATCATATCCATTTTTCTAACCTCATGCATTCTCTCTTGTTGTCTTAAGTGAAATTATGTAGAAAAAGGTCAGAAAGGGAGGAACAACGCAGTTTTCAGTCACTCCAGACAGAAGACTAGATGGATTTGGTAAATGTGATATCAACAAGAAGCAGAGATTTATTTTTGCCTTGGAAAACTCGAAAGAATGGTAAAATTTTGTGCTCTCTAAGACTCTATTCAAAAAACATTTCCCCTTCAAGAAAAAAAATGTGAAAAACGAAAGGAAAAGAAACAAAAGTCTAAAAAGAGTCTTGGTTGGCCAAAATATCAATAAAGGCAAGCCACGGTTCATTTCTGATAATTTTGACGCCATCCATTGCCAAAGAATGAGGAGTTCCCAGCAACCTTTGTGCAAAGAAGAAGTGACTGCAAATTATGGATATCTGATATATCATGGTTTTTACCGATTTTTGACCATGATATAAGTCCATTTTATAGAGTCTTTTGATATTTTTAGAGTCATATTAGAGTTTTTGCAGGTTGAACTACGTTTGGAGCATAATTGAAGATTTTGGAGCATTCTGGAGCATTGTGAAAGAAGCTGCGAAGTGATTAAGTCAAGAGCCAGATTTTACAAGTGGTGTCGATCGACACCACCCTTGGTTCGTGGATTCACAAAGCCGCCTGATTTTACAAGTCTTGAAGGAAAAGGAAATTGCCCAGAAGTTTTCCTTATTTGCAAAAGTGCCCCAGCTCGTGTTTCTACCTTATATATAGTTTTCAAAGCCATTGTTTAGGTATTATCTCATATTTTAAGAATCATAGAAGTTTAGGTTTTTGGGAGAGAAAAATCAGACTCCTTCAGAACAGATTTGGAACTCCTTTGTTTCTATTGATTTCTTTTATGCAAACTATTTTATTCATGATGTTTTCTTCATACACCATGTCTGAGTAGTTTGCTAGTTAGGTTTAGGGTTTTCAAAGGTGATTGATGAATTGTTAGATTGAATTGAATTATTAGGATAAAATCATTAGAGTTCTTCATCTGGATTTGTGATTAATGCTTATTCTAGCTTCATGACCTAGAATCTGATCTTAGGTTAATTAATAGATGACAGAGTATTATTGATTGCCTGAACTAATGTTATATGAGAAAAATACCTATTCACAAAGAGATTTGGTTTAGAGATTTTGTGAACAATCGAACCTGATATTAATGCTTGTCTGAATTGTTAGAATTTGCAAAGAGATTTGGGATTCTAGGGTTTAAACATAGATAATCTTCGCAACGAGAGTTGGTTGATTTTATAATTGTGTTTCGAGTTCAAGAACAGTTCTTAATAAATTCCTAACATTCTGTCTAGATATGCAATTAAGATTAGCGTTTTGTCTCCTGAATTTACTAAACGTTTAATTGCATGTTGTCTTTTAATTTAGTATTTACTCTTAGCTTAATTCGAATTTAAAAATCTGGTGTGTCACTATCTCATTCCCTGTGGATTGGATCTTTAAATAATACAGTGATCTCTTAATTTGAGAGAGTAGCTCTAGGAAAAATTTGAGCATATCAAAATTTGGAGCCGTTGCCGGGGAAGGAGATTAGTTGCCTACAGATTTTTAATATTAGAGTTTTGTCTAAGTTTTTATTTTGTTTTTGGTTGCTAACTTTTAGCGTCTTGTTCTTGTTTTAGGTGTATGCTTAATCGCAGTACCAGAAGCAACAAGGAAAAGGAGCTTGTGACTTTGAGCATCGTTGAACTCGCCAGACTAGAAAGGACCAACAGAAAAGCTGCATGAGTGTCGATTGACACCACCATTGGCATCGATCGACACCAGGCGCAGATCGCAATGGATCCTGTGATCCCAGTCCGAAATGAAGCTGGTGCTTTATTTGATGCAGAGGGGAACAGAAGGAACGCGCAAGAACATAGACTCGACGAGAATGAAGCTGTTGTCGTCGAGCAAGCAGTGCAAGTAGCACAACCTGCGAACGTGAATGCTGGACGTGGAAGGACATTGGGTGATTACAACAGGCATGATCAGTTCTATGCTAATAGAGCTGCAATTCGTCCACCTCCTTTTCAGAGGAATGATTTTGAGCTGAAGCCTGCATTCTACACTTTGGTGGCTCAGCATACTTTCCATGGTCTTACTCATGAGCATCCTATGGACCACATAGAGAGGTTTGAAGATTTGGCATCCAGTATTAAGGCTAATGGAGTGTCCAATGATTATCTATTCTGCAAGCTTCTCCCCTACTCACAAGCTGGAGATGCAACGTACTGGCTGAACCAGTTGATTTCAGGATCATTGACTACTTGGGATGACACAAAGAATGCCTTCTTGTGCAATTTCTTTGACGACGCAAGGTCCGAGGAGCTAAGGATGAAGATCTCTACATTTTCTCAAGGACCAACTGAGGCATTCAAGGCTGCTTGGGTGAGATTCAGGGCATATCACAGAGATTGTCCACATCACGGTTTTACTGAGGTTTAGTTGCTGGGAATCTTTTACAGAGGGATTGATTGGAGGTACCAGATGGCTTTAGATGCTGCAAGCAATGGAAACTTCAACACCCAATATCCAGAAGGTGCTACTGTGCTGATTGAGAACTTGGCATCTAGCAATAGTACCAAGAATGCAGATCTTGAGAGGAAGAAACGAGTTGGAAACATGGATGGAAATCAAATTTCTGAAGTGAAGGCTAAGCTAGACTCAGTGCATAGCCTTCATGTGGGGAAGAAGCAAGTTCAGTTTGCTGCAGAGGTAGAGACTTTTGAGCCTGAGGAAGAAGAAGTTAACTACATCAATGGAGCTGGTTTCCAAGGACAGAGATTTGGCAATCCGCAAGGCTATGGTTCTTCTTACCAGAAGCCTTTTCAGAACAACAACTTCCAAAGAACTTATGGTTCTTCTTCTTACCAGAAAGCCTCATGCACAAGATAATGATATGAAGTCCATGCTTGAACAGATTTTGGAGGGTCAACAAAAGATGACTGTGGAATTCAATGGGAAGATTGATGCCTTGTACACTGATTTGAATGGAAAAATTGAGTCTCTAGGTACTCATGTCAAGCAATTGGATGTTCAAGTGGCTCAAACCGCTGGAGCTTAGAAGAGACAAGAGGGATGCCTTCCTGGAAAGACGGACACAAATCTGAGACACCATGTGAATGCCATCATGACTCAGAGTGAAAGAAACCTTTAAACAGTGCTGAAAGAGGGCCTGTATGCTGAAGAAGATGATGATTTTGATCTTTCAGAGAAGGTGTCGGTCGACACCAAAGGGGAGTGTCGGTCGACACCCCCTAAAAACCAGAAAAATACACCAGTGTCGATCGACACCAAGGAAGGGTGTCGATCGACACCACTGGAAATTCACGATTTTTCGAGCTCTGATGGACCAAAATCGAGCAGGATCGACACTGAATTGTCGACACAAAAAGCCAGTGTCGATCGACACCATCTGGGTGTTGATTGACACCCTTCTCAGACCTTGCCAGACCCTTTTAAAGCTTCAAAACCTGCAGAGGAAAGGGTGTACAAGCCTAAGGTTCCATATCCTCCTCTACCCAAACACCTAAGGCCGCACATTAGAGCAGAGAAGCTAGCTGATTTCAACAAGAGGGTGAGAAGGATTCCTACTGAACTTTCCTTTGATGAAGCTTATGAGAGGTATCCCTTATGTGCTTTCTTCCAGAATTGCAGAGAAAGTTTTGTGGAGATGGAAAAACTCTTTCACAAAGCAAGGGACACACCACCACCAATGAAGCAGCTGCTTAAGGTTGAAGACCCTGAGATGTTTGTTGTTCCATGCTCCATTGGTGGAGTTGAATTTGAACAATCACTCTGCGATTCTGGTGCTAGCGTGAACCTCATGTCAAAGGACATTGCAGAGAGATTAGGGATTGCTGACATTCACCCTCCTCAGATGACTCTTGCTTTTGCCAACTCTTCCACCACAGTCCCATATGGTACAATTCCAGACTTGCTTGTCAAAGTGGAGAATTGTCTAGTACCTACTGATTTTCAGGTTGTGGAAGTTATCAAAGAGTCTGTCATGCCATTCATCCTTGGGAGACCATTCATGGCCACAGTAGGAGCAGTTGTAGACATGCCTAATAAGAGAATTTCTTTCTCTAATGTTGACAAAGAAGTTTTCTACAAGGCTGTCCCTACTACTGGAACTTCAAAGCATGTCTCCTGCATTGCTGTGATTGCTAGAGACGAGATGGCAGACGTTTCTCAGGAAAGACCTTTTGATAAGAATGATGCAGATAAAGTCCTTGGTGGAAATCCTCACATGATCAGAAAGGGAACCAGAAAAAGGGCGAAAGTGAAGAAGAGAGTGGAGAACAAAAAGATCAAGGGAGATCATCAAGTCACTTTGATACCTCAAAGCTTTGATGGAAACGCAATTGAATATAAGGTAAAGTGCAAAGGAACCTCAAAGCCTTTCTCCAAGGTTAGAGCACTTCTTACATCTGAGATGAAGGAGAAAGGGTTAGATGCATTGAAAGGACCATGGAGCAGAATTTTGAAGCTGAAGGTGTGTGAATGTGGAGCTTGTTTTGAAACGAGATCTCATGAACAACTTGCCGTCTGACCAGCCATCCAAGTCAAGCTAATGACTTAAAACAAGCGCTTACTGGGAGGCAACCCACTGGTAAGTTCTCTAATTTTCGTTTTTTTCGCTTTTTTTACTATAATTGTCTACTGCGCACTTGCAGTTTGATTATTGATTTTATTTTGGGTAAAACTTTAAACACACATCAAAACCCCTTAAAACACAACTAAAAAAGTACTCAGACATGGAATCGCAAAACATTATGAAATTCATTAAAGTATGCGGTTTAAGTAAAGAAAGTAAAAAGGGTTTTAAAATCTTCTCTATGAAGTAAAGAGGGTAGAGATCTCCTCCCTCGAAGTAGCAAAATCGAAGATTTTTTGATAAGAATCGATGGAAAAACAAAAACCCTAAAATGAAATCTGAAATCAAGAGCAAAACTGTTACGGATCAACGGTTATACGTTTCACATTCCATGATTGATTTCTTACTGCAATTGAAGAAATCTGAAACTCTCTCTAAGCGAAATTCGGCCTTCTCTGAGAAGTAAATGATCGAAATCGTTCGTTTAGTGATTAAATTTTTAAAATGACACAAATACTTACTGTGATTTTTTGTTTCTTGAGAGAGTTGTGCGACTCGATTGATCAAAGACAAACAAAAATCACGAAAATGATAGAAAAAAGAAAAGGAAATAAGGAAAAATGAAGAAAATCTGAGAGTTTACTGAATAAACAAACATAAATAAAAGTTTTGTAGGTGGCGAGAGGAAGAAAGACGAAACTTTTTCAGAGAAATAGGAAAAGGTAAAGGAGAAGCAAAGATGAAAAGGATGATCTGTTCGGATGATGGAAGGATTACCTTACCTACTTTATCAAATAATATTTTTTATACAAAAATGTGGATTAATTTTTTGTTTTTTTTTTTGTCAAATGTTGATTAATTTCCCGGTCAATTTGATTAATAACTAAAACAAAAACAAAAATTAAAAAGTAACCAAAATATTAAAAAAAAATAGAGATAAACAAAGATATAAATATGTTAGTTTGTAGGGTTTTGATTTATTTTTGTTGTAAAAGTAATGAATCTTGTGTATTATTATGATGGCCAAGGGCCTCTTTATATAGTAGTTACATAAGGGTAGAAAATGAAATATCATTTTCCTACATGAATAAGGAAAACATCTAATAGACCGTCTAAGGTATTGGGCATTCACGCCAATGTCTTGATGGGCCGGTTATGGAGATCGAACCTCTATGATTTATAACACTCCTCCTTGATTGACATAACCGGATCGTGATGAATGGATCATAGTAATACGCTTGGGGATGCTACCTCATTAAAACCTTACCAAGGAAAACCCAGTGGGACAAAACCTTAGTGAAGGAAAAAGAGTACATCACGTATTACTCCCCCTTGTTTTAGGCATCACTGAAGGTCCCTTAGTCGGCGCATGCCGATCTGATACATGAGCTTCTTGAGCGTGGAGGTTGGAAGCGACTTGGTGAATAGGTCGGCTGAGTTATCGCTGGAACGTACTTGGAGCACTTTGANGAGAGGTTCAATCTTACAAATGTACTTGTGAGTTATGAAACTTATGTATGTTTGCATCCGAATGGGTTATGTTATTGCATAACGATGCTCTGATTGTGATGCATGTGCCAGCAGATTGGAATGAGGTTGTTTCTCAAATTCATTCCATCTTTGAAAAAGTGACGGCGACAACGATGATCTACACTCCATTGTGTCTCAAAGTGAACTCAACCACCAAGATCCCCTTTGTTATTCAGAAGTGAAAAGTACACGTGAGTATGATAACGAGTGCCTTAGTGTGTTGCGCTGTTGTTTGGTCATTCTGCTTTCTTATGTTTTTCGCGCTAGAGGATCTTATTACTTGATATAAAAACAAGGGGGTATGTTCTTAGAGCATCTCCAACTCATAATTGCATTTTTCATTGCAAAATGCAATAATTGCAAAATGCAATTGGATTTCTCTCCAACCCATAATTGCATTTTTCATGTCAAAAGAAATATTTTTGGTATATTCTTCTTTTTCTATTTTATTATTAATTGCTAATTATACATATTTCTTTAAAATTTACAAATTGACCCAATTATTTACTTTCTCTCAAAATTTCCATAAATTATGATATTTTTAAAATTTTATTATTATAATTTAAAAAAAAAACACATTACACTACATAAAATAAAATAAAAAAACACATTACAATACACTTATTAAGTAACGAATCATTGTTGTACTAAATTTATTTTCTTTTATTTTTAATTTCAGTACTTTTTAATTATTTTAAATTTAGTATTATGTTTTTATATTTTCTATTAAATAATGTTATTTGCATTTTAATTTTATATATTAGAGTGTTTTAATATTTATAATCATCAAAAAAGAAATCATCATCAAAATAATTATTTATAACTCTAAAAGTAAAAGTATCTAAAATTTGAAGGACTATTTTATAAATAAAAAAGTTCAATTGCAAAATGCAATTGAAAATGAGATGGTTGCATATTTGAAACAAAAAATGGCATTATACCATTTTGCAATTGAAAATGAGATTGGGTTGGAGCAAAATTTATTGCCAAATGCAATTTGGCACCAAATTTGGTATTGGGTTGGAGATGCTCTTATAGAGGTGGTGAATCGGTGGAATCAAGCAGCTGGTTTGAAAACTCTTTCTACTTGATCAAATAATGGAATCGATGGGGATTGAGATGGGATCCTTTCTGCTGGTTTTAGAACTCTTTCAGAGGGAT
>JAHZTW010000002.1:20234443-20270657 GCA_020283515.1 Alliaria petiolata
CGTAGGACAGCACAAATGGACGCGGGCTAGTTTCACATCCCGAAACCATTCAACTTGTATTTCATCAATTTGTTAATGGGTTTAAAGATTAAAATATTTAATAAGTAATTATTAGGAAAAAAAACACAAAATATAAACATTAGAGAATTTATTTGAATTAAAACATAACTTTATATATATTTATATGCATATTACACAGATCCTGATCAAATAAATTATAAATTGAAAGCTACGCATGTGAAAAAATGGTTAAAGTACATAAATTTGTTTCCAACATATTTTGGGATAATTTTCTCAAAACCAAATGGTGTCCTTAAAAACCCAACTTTCTCTCGCTGATACATCCACACACAGAGACGTACTGTACTATGTACTGAACAAAAAGAATCTCTCTAGCTACAATCACCTCACAACATATACTTGTATATATATAAATTGTACACAACAGGCATTAGTATCACACACCTTACATAAGGCTAGAATATGGATTGTAACCTTGAACCGAGCCATAGGGTTGGTGCGGATTACCATTAGAGACAAATGGGTTGCCAAAGGGATTCATGTTCTGTTGTTGTTGTTGTTGTTGGTAAGGTTGTACAGGTCCCATCATCATTCCTGAGTTCTGATGCTGAAACGCATACGTTTGATGATTTTGATTCGCCATTTGAACAGGAGGAGGAGCCGAGACTCCATTAGATGCAAAGAAAGGATGGTGCATCATGGGATTGTTATGAACTGGATGCTGTTCCCACGGATTATGGCTCCTGTTTTGCTGTTGACTCGCTCTGATTGCATCCTCGTATAGGCTGTCAAGTGTGAGCTTGTCCAATCCACCCGCCTTTTGGGTGAGATGACACAGGAAGAAAACTAAATGTCACAAAAACACGACTTCCCACGCTAAATATAAGAGACAGAGAGAGTGGAGCTACTTACCAATTTGCTATTTGCAGCTGCACCTTCATTTGAGCTTGGGGCAGTCACAAGTGCCAATTCCCAGCCAGTCGAGTTCCCGTTTGTGAAATTGGTTGTAGAAGCTGGCGGCTCAACTGGAGAGAAAAACCATCAGATACATTCCGGAAAGACAAGAGCTAAGCAACGAGATATTAAAAATGGTTACCGCTAACAGGGACAATAGCCAAAGCCAAAGCATTTTTCTCTTCAAGTTCAGAGACAACTGGAGATGGATCATCCATAGACTAGCAAGAAAAGGTCTAAAAGTCAGCAGCAGTTCCAAGAAAACAGAAAAAACACACATAGTTAGCAAAAGGACAAATACCAGCAAATCAGGTTGTTTGTCTACAGGCTTCTCTGCTTCAGGTTTAACTGGTTCAGGTGATTCCGGTTTCTCTTCGACAACCTTTGGGGGCTTTTCGTACTCAATGGCCAAAATCTCTTTTGGAGCAGTTAGTTTTTCTACTGTCTGCCATTATCGTCAAAATTAAGGAAATGGCGATCAGTTTATTCATGCAGTAAGAACAGGAAAATTCTAGAATATTCGGATTTCGAAGAACAAGTACAAACGAAAAGATAAATAAAAGAAGAACGTTAGATGCTCTCGTACTTGTTCCTTCTTGAACCCTGCTGTTAATGGTGCTTCTTTCACATACTCTTCCATTGCTTGTAGAAAAGAAGTGGGAGGCTTCATACAACAAATGAATATGGTGAAGAAAAGGCTCGCACAAATAACCGAACTAAATATTCAAACTTGTATGAAAAAACCAACCTGCTCAATCTTTATAAACCTATCTCCACGTCCAACATAAACACTTTTGCAAACTTCGAAAAATTCAGAAAGCCTCTCTGCCTGAGAGACACCAATGAAACCACAACTATATAGTGGTCTTTATCCCAAACAAACGTAAAAGAAGAAACCACAACATCGTTTAGATGTTTTTAGTACCTGTTTTACCGCCCTTCTGTACATATCCAATGCCTTAAGAGCATCATTCCGTTGCATCTCAAAGAACTGTCATCAAAGAAAATAAGTGTCGAATAAGTCAGAAAAGGCAAAAACAAGATATGCAGAAAGAATGAAGCTTTTGCGTACCTTATCAACCAAATTGTCTATACCATCTGTTAGTGCTTGGTAGATTTTAGTGCTTTCGGTTAAAACCTAGTTGGTTAGAAGTAGATTGAAAATCATAAATGCTGATAACCAAATTTTATCCGAGAAGGAGCAATTAACACCAGCTAACTTTATAGCATACCATTGAGAGTGCCAATTGGATAATATGGTTTTGAACAGCTGCTCCTTCAGGCTGCAAAGATACACCAATGTTCATTTCTAGTTGAATGAGTGAAATAGATACAAATCTTATACATAATACAAATCTAACAGAATCAACTCAAAACACAACTGAAGTAGTAGTCGCTGAAATGGATTTATCACCTGACAATCAAGAACACGGAAAAGAAGTTCTTGTAGTGCTGGAAGTTGTTCGAGCAAATCAGGAGTGTCCAAATCTTTGGTTTTCTGTATTTAATAGCACGTTTTTGTGATTTCTAAAATGAAAGAAAACTCTGAGAGCTCATACAAAAAAGGAGCTGAAAACAGAAACTTACTGGAGGATCAATCTCAACATCGTACTTCAAAACACGGAAACACTCTAATCGTTCCTCTAAGAATAGAGCATAGAAACGGACCCAAGCAGAGTAATGCCATGCTGAAAATGACAGGTCAAAGAAAGATAAGTGAACCAAAGAGCTTCCTCTATACATAGGTTCAACGAAAATAAAACCACATTAGTACCATTTGGACTAGAATCATCTTTAAAATGAGACATGTTAAGCATATGACTCCTGCTTCTGCTATAATTAATAACTTCTTCATGAAACGTTTGGTCCACTTCCCTCAACGCACGGTGAATAACAATAAGAGTTTTCAGTGCAACCTAAAAAAAATAAGGAGAATCAGCAGCAAGTACTAGACATAAAGTCACGACCTTTTTCACAAATATAGAGAGAAGAAAAATTTCATTGTTGACTTCAACATCTTACACATCTAACAAGACAAGTATACTCAATTTCTGCTACAAAGGGTTACTACATATATGGCAATTCCAGTTGTCTGCAGATTTCTAATAAGTAAGGGTATAGGAACGACCAAAAAACAAACTCAGTAAGAACATTACCGCCCAGTTATGTGTTTTAGACAACCTCCTCGCCAGAGNATTGTAGAAAACTTGTCTTTAATGTCCTGAGCTGAGTCGATGTCCTCATCATTACTGGAAATATTGGAATGGCGTCTTGCTAGCCTTCGGTCTTGTTACTATCTTAATTCTGATAGAGATTTGTCAACACATATGATTGATCTACCTTTGTTGATGTGAAGGAAATGAACATACTAACATAGTTCTAAATTTTTAATAAATCGGTACTTGGCGGTTAAAAAAAAAAAAAAAAACGTGTACGTAGGACAGCACAAATGGACGCGGGCTAGTTTCACATCCCGAAACCATTCAACTTGTATTTCATCAATTTGTTAATGGGTTTAAAGATTAAAATATTTAATAAGTAATTATTAGGAAAAAAAACACAAAATATAAACATTAGAGAATTTATTTGAATTAAAACATAACTTTATATATATTTATATGCATATTACACAGATCCTGATCAAATAAATTATAAATTGAAAGCTACGCATGTGAAAAAATGGTTAAAGTACATAAATTTGTTTCCAACATATTTTGGGATAATTTTCTCAAAACCAAATGGTGTCCTTAAAAACCCAACTTTCTCTCGCTGATACATCCACACACAGAGACGTACTGTACTATGTACTGAACAAAAAGAATCTCTCTAGCTACAATCACCTCACAACATATACTTGTATATATATAAATTGTACACAACAGGCATTAGTATCACACACCTTACATAAGGCTAGAATATGGATTGTAACCTTGAACCGAGCCATAGGGTTGGTGCGGATTACCATTAGAGACAAATGGGTTGCCAAAGGGATTCATGTTCTGTTGTTGTTGTTGTTGTTGGTAAGGTTGTACAGGTCCCATCATCATTCCTGAGTTCTGATGCTGAAACGCATACGTTTGATGATTTTGATTCGCCATTTGAACAGGAGGAGGAGCCGAGACTCCATTAGATGCAAAGAAAGGATGGTGCATCATGGGATTGTTATGAACTGGATGCTGTTCCCACGGATTATGGCTCCTGTTTTGCTGTTGACTCGCTCTGATTGCATCCTCGTATAGGCTGTCAAGTGTGAGCTTGTCCAATCCACCCGCCTTTTGGGTGAGATGACACAGGAAGAAAACTAAATGTCACAAAAACACGACTTCCCACGCTAAATATAAGAGACAGAGAGAGTGGAGCTACTTACCAGTTTGCTATTTGCAGCTGCACCTTCATTTGAGCTTGGGGCAGTCACAAGTGCCAATTCCCAGCCAGTCGAGTTCCCGTTTGTGAAATTGGTTGTAGAAGCTGGCGGCTCAACTGGAGAGAAAAACCATCAGATACATTCCGGAAAGACAAGAGCTAAGCAACGAGATATTAAAAATGGTTACCGCTAACAGGGACAATAGCCAAAGCCAAAGCATTTTTCTCTTCAAGTTCAGAGACAACTGGAGATGGATCATCCATAGACTAGCAAGAAAAGGTCTAAAAGTCAGCAGCAGTTCCAAGAAAACAGAAAAAACACACATAGTTAGCAAAAGGACAAATACCAGCAAATCAGGTTGTTTGTCTACAGGCTTCTCTGCTTCAGGTTTAACTGGTTCAGGTGATTCCGGTTTCTCTTCGACAACCTTTGGGGGCTTTTCGTACTCAATGGCCAAAATCTCTTTTGGAGCAGTTAGTTTTTCTACTGTCTGCCATTATCGTCAAAATTAAGGAAATGGCGATCAGTTTATTCATGCAGTAAGAACAGGAAAATTCTAGAATATTCGGATTTCGAAGAACAAGTACAAACGAAAAGATAAATAAAAGAAGAACGTTAGATGCTCTCGTACTTGTTCCTTCTTGAACCCTGCTGTTAATGGTGCTTCTTTCACATACTCTTCCATTGCTTGTAGAAAAGAAGTGGGAGGCTTCATACAACAAATGAATATGGTGAAGAAAAGGCTCGCACAAATAACCGAACTAAATATTCAAACTTGTATGAAAAAACCAACCTGCTCAATCTTTATAAACCTATCTCCACGTCCAACATAAACACTTTTGCAAACTTCGAAAAATTCAGAAAGCCTCTCTGCCTGAGAGACACCAATGAAACCAACTATATAGTGGTCCTTATGCCAAACAAGCGTAAAAGAAGAAACCACAACATCGATTAGATGTTTTTATTACCTGTTTCACCGCCCTTCTGTACATATCCAATGCCTTAAGAGCATCATTCCGTTGCATCTCAAAGAACTGTCATCAAAGAAAATAAGTGTCGAATAAGTCAGAAAAGGCAAAAACAAGATATGCAGAAAGAATGAAGCTTTTGCGTACCTTATCAACCAAATTGTCTATACCATCTGTTAGTGCTTGGTAGATTTTAGTGCTTTCGGTTAAAACCTAGTTGGTTAGAAGTAGATTGAAAATCATAAATGCTGATAACCAAATTTAACCGAGAAGGAGCAATTAACACCAGCTAACTTTATAGCATACCATTGAGAGTGCCAATTGGATAATATGGTTTTGAACAGCTGCTCCTTCAGGCTGCAAAGATACACCAATGTTCATTTCTAGTTGAATGAGTGAAATAGATACAAATCTTATACATAATACAAATCTAACAGAATCAACTCAAAACACAACTGAAGTAGTAGTCGCTGAAATGGATTTATCACCTGACAATCAAGAACACGGAAAAGAAGTTCTTGTAGTGCTGGAAGTTGTTCGAGCAAATCAGGAGTGTCCAAATCTTTGGTTTTCTGTATTTAATAGCACGTTTTTGTGATTTCTAAAATGAAAGAAAACTCTGAGAGCTCATACAAAAAAGGAGCTGAAAACAGAAACTTACTGGAGGATCAATCTCAACATCGTACTTCAAAACACGGAAACACTCTAATCGTTCCTCTAAGAATAGAGCATAGAAACGGACCCAAGCAGAGTAATGCCATGCTGAAAATGACAGGTCAAAGAAAGATAAGTGAACCAAAGAGCTTCCTCTATACATAGGTTCAACGAAAATAAAACCACATTAGTACCATTTGGACTAGAATCATCTTTAAAATGAGACATGTTAAGCATATGACTCCTGCTTCTGCTATAATTAATAACTTCTTCATGAAACGTTTGGTCCACTTCCCTCAACGCACGGTGAATAACAATAAGAGTTTTCAGTGCAACCTAAAAAAAATAAGGAGAATCAGCAGCAAGTACTAGACATAAAGTCACGACCTTTTTCACAAATATAGAGAGAAGAAAAATTTCATTGTTGACTTCAACATCTTACACATCTAACAAGACAAGAATACTCAAATTCTGCTACAAAGGGTTACTACATATATGGCAATTCCAGTTGTCTGCAGATTTCTAATAAGTAAGGGTATAGGAACGACCAAAAAACAAACTCAGTAAGAACATTACCGCCCAGTTATGTGTTTTAGACAACCTCCTCGCCAGAGCATGGATGCAATAAGCCACATCTGCGCGAGGCCTTGTTGCAGAAATAGCCATGAAGATAGCTGCATAGGGGATACAAACTTGTTATAAAACTTGTCGTAGAGAAACCAATCGCACAAACAAAAACACATTTGCAAATTGCAACCTAAGACACTAACCATCTATATGATACTACCCACCTCTGATGTATCTTTCTTTCGAAGGACGCTCCACATGATTAGTAGCCTTCACAATAGCAATATCCAATTCCTGAAAAAAAAAACAATCATACCATTGTTTTTAGCTTAAGGAAAAAAAAACAATCCTATTATAGCTTAGAAGAGAGTTTCTTTTAACCTTGTAGTCACTATTGACTTTTGCTAATGAAACTGTTGTTGTATCCTTGATAGCTCCAAGATACCTTCTTAAACTGCTCTGTGATCCTGACATTTCGTTTCTCCCTCAATAGAAACCTGAAAAATCTTAAACCTTTTAGCGTTTGATGAAATCAAAACCCCTAAAGATGTCAAATTTTATCTTCAATTATAAAACCCTCATCTCACAAAAGAACAGAAACATCAAATCTACCAAAAGAAAAAAAAAACCCTCTTTTTATGTAATCGATTCCCATAAGCCCTAAAATTCAAGAATAACCAATAAGTTCAAAAACACTATGAAACACCAACTCAGTCCTAGAAATCTGGGTTTTGACATGAAAGAAGAATGATTTCGGGATCCGTAAGAAGACAAAATCAAAAAAGAAGACAGACCTGATCAAGGTTTCTTGTCAAAAGAACGAAATCCCAAGAAGAAGGAAGAGAAAAATCAAGAAATTCAACCGCTTCTTTAATTACGATTGGAGAAAGACTAAAAAGGAATATTAAGATGGAATCGGAGAGAGAGAGAGAAGGAAGGAGATGAGAGGTACAGAGTCAGAGTCTTCGTTGTACGTTCGAAGAAAGAGAACAAAAGTGTTAGCGAAAATGAGGTAACAGCTAACGTGGTTTGGTTTGTCCGTCGGCGGCTAATATTCTATTTTATTTATGCTCGTTTTAAGTATTATAAAAGTCCATCGTTTACTTTTATGTTTGAAATTGGTCAATTCTTGGCATATACTGTATTCCACATTGAAATTATGAATAACCTGTTAAAAATAGTTTATGATTATCCATTCTCCATTATTAATAAGATCGAATGGATATGATCAGCGAGTGGATAAGATCAACAAATAGATAAGATCAACGAATGGATAAAATCTATCTAAACTTTTCAATCTTCTATAAATAGATGTACTTACTCTTTGTAAAAACATAAGTTTTGAAGAAATGAAAAGCTCTCCTCTTTCTCTCTCTACTCTCTCTCTAGAAATTTATTTTCTCTTAAACTCTTTATGCTTCTCTCCTAGAAAGCATACTTTCTAAATAGAGAGAGCATTAGTTTACAACACGTTATCAGCACGAACG
Organism: Alliaria petiolata; assembly: GCA_020283515.1. Classification (NCBI taxonomy): domain Eukaryota; kingdom Viridiplantae; phylum Streptophyta; class Magnoliopsida; order Brassicales; family Brassicaceae; genus Alliaria; species Alliaria petiolata. The sequence goes on from JAHZTW010000002.1 coordinate 20,242,459, forward strand.
TCTCTCGATTCATCTGTATAACAGATCTGTCTGTATACTAATAAGATATGATTTATTTGTGTTCAATTCAGGTTTATTTTAAATTTTATTATTTACGGGTAGATAGGCTCTGCCTTCCCCGTATATATGTTATGCCGGAGTGATAGGCGTTGCCTTCTCCGATGGATCGTTTTGATAGGCTATGCCTTCACGATCAAAATGATCACATGGTAGACTATGTCTCCTCAGATCATATTTACGGAGTGGAAGGATAACACCTCCTCCTTATTTAATTTATGTCTATGCATTTAATTTATTTATGCAGTGGGAGGTTAAAACCCCCATTCTTGTTTATTTATTTTGGAGTGGTAGTTTTAAAAACTCCTCCGCAAGCAATTGAATGGTAGGCTCTGCCTCCTCATATTGCTTTAAATTATTGTCTTTTATTATGCCGTTATTATGCCCAAATTTTTATAAATTAATTAAATTAAATGGGTTAAGTTTTGTTATTCAGTTATAATGTCAAATTTGTCAAAGCTCGAGATCTCCGCCCTTGACTTGTGTGGAAAGAATTATATGTCTTGGGCGGAAAATGCAAGGTCTCATCTAAAGAGAAATGATCTCTTGAGCACTATTGATATGTCGGAAACGACACTATATAAGATAAGGCGAAAGCCATGATCTTTTTACGCCACCATATCTATGATGGTTTATAAGATGAATCCATCACGAGTAAAGATCCTGAAGATCTTTGGAAATGAATGGTTGAATCTCTAGGCGAGAGAATTCCCACAAAGCTCGGAGTTGATGTAATCCTCATAGTAGCTTAATAGCATATTTAACTCGTGATGATGAACCATCAGTCTCGTCCAACTGGGTTAATTCCATTCCTAGGAGAGAATGTTGAGTTATCCACTTAAATTAAGTGTGATGGACGAAAGAGGAAAAATGATGATGGTTGGGACGTAAAAAGGCAAGGTGAAATCGCTTGCTATAGATGTGGCATGAAAAGTTATTGGGTACGCACGTGTCGTACGCCAAAACACTTCGCCGATCTGTATGCCGAATCACAAAAGATCTGAATAACATAACTTGATCTGATTTTTAGTATATATGGTAAACAAAAGTATATGATAAAGTTTTGTTTATCAAAAGGCTTTTGATGTATATTAACCTTCTTTTTATAAGTTAATATTTTGGTTAATTATTGCATATCTTATATGTATTGTGGCCTAGAAGATGTCACAATTTGAGATTCAGGATGGAGATACTTGTCTGGCAGACAGTGCTACGACACATACAATCCTTAGGGATAAAAAGTATTTCTCCTGTCTCAAAATGAAAGTCTCCGCCGGAAGCGTGAGTACTATAACTGGTTTTGCAAAGATTATACTAGGCTCTGGAAGAGCGAGTTTTTCAATGTCAAGGGGTACAGAGTTTGTAGTGCAATATGCATTATACTCCCCCGAGTCTAAGCGGAACTTATTAAGTTTCCGAGATATCCGAAGAAATGGATATCATATTGAGACTATTGATAAGAATGGCATTGAATATCTTTGTATTACAACGGAGAGGAAACATCAGTTGGAAGAATTACCAATGATGTCCTCCGGATTATATTGCACAAAGATAACCATGGGTGAATCACATGTTGTGGTAAACCAGAAGTTTACCAGCACTTTTAGAGTGTGGCATGAAAGGTTAGGCCACCCTGGTTCAGTCATGATGAGAAAGATTGTGCACAATTCGAGTGGCCACCCATTGAAAAACCAGAAGATTTTTCAATCGGGGGAGTTTTCATGTAAGACATGTTCTCAAGGAAAAGTCATAAGTAGGCTCTCGCCAGCCAAAGTTGGGAATGAATCCCCTGTATTTCTAGAGAGAATACATGGTGATATATGTGGGCCGATTCACCCACTGTGCGGGTCATTTAGATATTTCATGGTATTGATTGACGCATCTAGGAGATAGTCACATGTGTGTCTTTTGACCACAAGAAATATGGCTTTCGCAAGATTCATTGTCCAAATAATCAGGTTGAGAGCGCATTTCTCTGATTGTGCCATAAAGAAAGTCAGGCTTGATAACGCTGGTGAGTTCACTTCAGCGGCCTTTAATGACTATTGTATGTCTTTGGGAATTGATGTTGAGCATCCGGTTCCGCACGTACATACACAAAATGGCATGGCTGAGTCTTTGATTAAACGGTTGTAGTTGATTGCAAGACCGTTGATCTTGAGAACAAAGCTTCCAATCACTGTGTGGGGACATGCTATATTGCATGTTGGGGCATTGGTCCAGGTTAGGCCAAGTACATATAATGAATATTCCCCCATCTTCGTGTGTTTGGGTGTGCGGTCTATGTCCCACCCCAAAGAACAAAAATGGGACCACAAAGAAGATTGGGAAATTATGTCGGGTATTCGTCACCAAGTATAATTAGGTATCTTGAACCGGTAACTGGTGATATGTTCACGGCACGGTTTGCCGATTGCCACTTTGATGAAAGTGAATTCCCTGCGTTAGGGGGAGGATTGAGAGAATCACCAAATGATATCACCTGGTGTATACAATCTTTGGCTTATCTTGATCCTCCTACTAATCAACGCGAGGTGGAAGTTCAGAAAATTATACATATGCAAAGTTTGGCAAACCAGTTACCTGATGCATTCACAGATACGAGGAGAGTGACGAAGTCCCATATCCCCGCAGCTAATGCTCCATCAAGAGTAAATGTTCCTGAAGAACATATTGATGTAAGTAGAGCAAATGAACCGAGGGTTCAGCTGAAGCGCGGGAGGCCTATGGGATCAAAAGATAGAAATCTCCGACAAAGAAAGAAGTTGGAAGCAAAGGTTCCGGAAGAACCACATAAAGCCAAATGTCCGGAAGACATTTGTGTCAAATGTCCTAAAGACATTTGTGTCAAATGTCCTAAAGACATTTGTGAAAAGGTTCCTGAAGAACCAAGTAAAGATATATGTCTGGAAGACATATATGAACCGGTTCTAGAAGAACCTGGTAAAGAGATTCGTCCTGAAGACGAATTTGGAACAGAAAATATGAGATTTCCATCTCCTTCGCCCAAAGTGGAAAATTATGGGCTAGAAGTGAAATAGAGGATGATGATGGAATGTTCTCTTTTTCTGTATCCAATGAGATCGATCATGAAAATGATGATCTAGATCCAAGTTCCGTGTCAGAGTGCCAGAGAAGGCCTGACTGGGATAAATGGCAAGTGGCCATGAGGAATGAAATATTCTCCCTTACTAAACGGAACGTATTCGGACCGATAACTGTTACACCTGAAGAGGTAATGGCGGTCGGATACAAATGGGTCTTTGTAAGAAAGAGAAATGAGAAAAATGAGGTCACAAGGTATAAAGCTCGCCTTGTGGCGCAAGGTTTTTCTCAAAGACCGGGAATTGATTATGAAGAAACATATTCTCCGGTCATGGATGCAATCACATTCAGGTACTTAATAAGCCTAACAGCCTCTAAGAATTTAGAGATGTACCTGATGGATGTTGTGACTGCATATCTATATGGTTCACTTGATAGTGACATATACATGAAAATCCCTGAATGATTTAAGATCCCGGAAGGGTCAAAGATGCCTAAAGCATCTAAAGAGCTATGTTCGGTCAAACTACAGCGATCACTTTACGGATTAAAGCAATCCGAACGCATGTGGTATAATCGCTTAAGTGAGTACTTGTTGAGTAAAGGTTACGTTAACAATGCGATATGCCCATGTGTGTTTATAAAGAAATCCGCATCAGGATTTGTGATCATCGCTGTGTATGTTGATGACCTGAACATGATTGGAACTCAAAAGGAGATTGATGATGCAAGAGCTCGTATGAAAGATGAGTTCGAGATGAAAGATCTTGGAAAGACAAAGTTTTGTCTAGGGCTCCAGATAGAGCATTTCCAAGATGGAATATTTGTGCATCAATCAAATTACACCAGAAGGGTGTTGAAACGCTTTAGTATGGATAAATCGACTCCTTTGAGTACTCCAATGGTCAATAGACCACTCGATGTTGACAAGGATCCATTTCGGCCTTGTGAAGGTAATGAAGAAATATTAGGTCCTGAAGTGCCTTATATGAGCGCTATAGGTGGACTTTTATATCTTGCAAATTGTACTAGACAAGATATAGCTTTTGCTACTAACTTACTTGCAAGGTATAGTTCATCACCGACGCGCAGGCATTAGAATGGAATAAAGCATATATTTCGTTATCTTCAAGGTTCGATTAATTNACCCTGCTGTTAATGGTGCTTCTTTCACATACTCTTCCATTGCTTGTAGAAAAGAAGTGGGAGGCTTCATACAACAAATGAATATGGTGAAGAAAAGGCTCGCACAAATAACCGAACTAAATATTCAAACTTGTATGAAAAAACCAACCTGCTCAATCTTTATAAACCTATCTCCACGTCCAACATAAACACTTTTGCAAACTTCGAAAAATTCAGAAAGCCTCTCTGCCTGAGAGACACCAATGAAACCACAACTATATAGTGGTCTTTATCCCAAACAAACGTAAAAGAAGAAACCACAACATCGTTTAGATGTTTTTAGTACCTGTTTTACCGCCCTTCTGTACATATCCAATGCCTTAAGAGCATCATTCCGTTGCATCTCAAAGAACTGTCATCAAAGAAAATAAGTGTCGAATAAGTCAGAAAAGGCAAAAACAAGATATGCAGAAAGAATGAAGCTTTTGCGTACCTTATCAACCAAATTGTCTATACCATCTGTTAGTGCTTGGTAGATTTTAGTGCTTTCGGTTAAAACCTAGTTGGTTAGAAGTAGATTGAAAATCATAAATGCTGATAACCAAATTTTATCCGAGAAGGAGCAATTAACACCAGCTAACTTTATAGCATACCATTGAGAGTGCCAATTGGATAATATGGTTTTGAACAGCTGCTCCTTCAGGCTGCAAAGATACACCAATGTTCATTTCTAGTTGAATGAGTGAAATAGATACAAATCTTATACATAATACAAATCTAACAGAATCAACTCAAAACACAACTGAAGTAGTAGTCGCTGAAATGGATTTATCACCTGACAATCAAGAACACGGAAAAGAAGTTCTTGTAGTGCTGGAAGTTGTTCGAGCAAATCAGGAGTGTCCAAATCTTTGGTTTTCTGTATTTAATAGCACGTTTTTGTGATTTCTAAAATGAAAGAAAACTCTGAGAGCTCATACAAAAAAGGAGCTGAAAACAGAAACTTACTGGAGGATCAATCTCAACATCGTACTTCAAAACACGGAAACACTCTAATCGTTCCTCTAAGAATAGAGCATAGAAACGGACCCAAGCAGAGTAATGCCATGCTGAAAATGACAGGTCAAAGAAAGATAAGTGAACCAAAGAGCTTCCTCTATACATAGGTTCAACGAAAATAAAACCACATTAGTACCATTTGGACTAGAATCATCTTTAAAATGAGACATGTTAAGCATATGACTCCTGCTTCTGCTATAATTAATAACTTCTTCATGAAACGTTTGGTCCACTTCCCTCAACGCACGGTGAATAACAATAAGAGTTTTCAGTGCAACCTAAAAAAAATAAGGAGAATCAGCAGCAAGTACTAGACATAAAGTCACGACCTTTTTCACAAATATAGAGAGAAGAAAAATTTCATTGTTGACTTCAACATCTTACACATCTAACAAGACAAGTATACTCAATTTCTGCTACAAAGGGTTACTACATATATGGCAATTCCAGTTGTCTGCAGATTTCTAATAAGTAAGGGTATAGGAACGACCAAAAAACAAACTCAGTAAGAACATTACCGCCCAGTTATGTGTTTTAGACAACCTCCTCGCCAGAGCATGGATGCAATAAGCCACATCTGCGCGAGGCCTTGTTGCAGAAATAGCCATGAAGATAGCTGCATAGGGGATACAAACTTGTTATATAACTTGTCGTAGAGAAACCAATCGCACAAACAAAAACACATTTGCAAATTGCAACCTAAGACACTAACCATCTATATGATACTACCCACCTCTGATGTATCTTTCTTTCGAAGGACGCTCCACATGATTAGTAGCCTTCACAATAGCAATATCCAATTCCTGAAATAAAAAAACAATCATACCATTGTTTTTAGCTTAAGGAAAAAAAAACAATCCTATTATAGCTTAGAAGAGAGTTTCTTTTAACCTTGTAGTCACTATTGACTTTTGCTAATGAAACTGTTGTTTTATCCTTGATAGCTCCAAGATACCTTCTTAAACTGCTCTGTGATCCTGACATTTCGTTTCTCCCTCAATAGAAACCTGAAAAATCTTAAACCTTTTAGCGTTTGATGAAATCAAAACCCCTAAAGATGTCAAATTTTATCTTCAATTATAAAACCCTCATCTCACATAAGAACAGAAACATCAAATCTACCAAAAGAAAAAAAAAACCCTCTTTTTATGTAATCGATTCCCATAAGCCCTAAAATTCAAGAATAACCAATAAGTTCAAAAACACTATGAAACACCAACTCAGTCCTAGAAATCTGGGTTTTGACATGAAAGAAGAATGATTTCGGGATCCGTAAGAAGACAAAATCAAAAAAGAAGACAGACCTGATCAAGGTTTCTTGTCAAAAGAACGAAATCCCAAGAAGAAGGAAGAGAAAAATCAAGAAATTCAACCGCTTCTTTAATTACGATTGGAGAAAGACTAAAAAGGAATATTAAGATGGAATCGGAGAGAGAGAGAGAAGGAAGGAGATGAGAGGTACAGAGTCAGAGTCTTCGTTGTACGTTCGAAGAAAGAGAACAAAAGTGTTAGCGAAAATGAGGTAATAGCTAACGTGGTTTGGTTTGTCCGTCGGCGGCTAATATTCTATTTTATTTATGCTCGTTTTAAGTATTATAAAAGTCCATCGTTTACTTTTATGTTTGAAATTGGTCAATTCTTGGCATATATTCCACATTGAAATTATGAATAACCTTAATAAATAATATTATTGAATTGAATAATACAAAATTAATTTTCCTTCTCATCATCAAACTAATGTTTCTTCTCATCATTAATTCTCTTTTTTTTTTACTGGTTGATTAATATTGCATAGAAAAGATTACATAGCAGGTGAGCTTAATATTCAAGTCATACAAAGACCATCAAAACTAATTCCCGCACAACACAAGTTCTGAAAACGTGCTGCAACTCACTTGATGACAACTCGAGAACAAACCTGGCATACTCCGAAAAAATATGAGTTTCCTTCAATGGTTTGCCTTTGTCTTGAAAGATCCAGATGAGCAAACATCAATATAACCTGCTCAAAACCGTCAATCATCCAAGATCCGCAAAAACTTCCAAACACCACAACAAACCAAACATACGAGCTAAAGCAAAAGCTAAATTCTCATCAAACACTGACTAAGGAGGAGAAACTAAGACCAAACTAGGGCAACTAAGCCCCAGAGAAGGAGAGACTAAATCCCACAAGCGGGAAACACAAAGTCTCATAACCAAAATTGTCAAACAAGAGAAAAAGATCTAAAACAATAGAAACAGCCAGCAGGAAGGGGAGGCGAGATCTCACCTACAGAAAATAAGGAATTGAAGACCGGAGAACCGAGAAAAGCTTCTCCCAAATCCAAAAACCAAACGGTTTGCAATCTAGAAAAAACTTTCACTGCCGTCTACGAAACCCACCAAACTGATGAAATCCCGAAGGCCTGAGGCTTGAACCACTTCTACAAATTCCTCACGTTCGAGATTCACCTATTAAAACTTTAGATCTTTCTATCTTACATCTTCGAAAAGTGGATAGAGATAACGTCTCGAGACGAAATAAATTCCAGAAGGGAAAGCTAATATCGAAGCAAAAAAAGAAGGCATAAAAAGGGCACGGCGCCGGAGAAAAGCTCCGGACGGCGGAGAAAGGCTCCGGACGCCGACCAAGCTTGAGAAATAAAAATTGTCTTTTTATCGCCTTTCATATATACTTTTTCAAGGGAGGGATGAGGGGTGGGATCTTAGATTTGTTGTCCATCATTAATTCTCATCATCATCATCATTAATTCTTACAGAGCAATTCTCTTAAATAACATCAAATCTAAGTTTCGAATGGTGACGAAGATCAAAAAATATAGATCAAACAAATAATGCAGATCAAACAGAATAAGTACAAATCAATGGAACTTTGAAAAAACGTAAAAATGATACATATTAAATATCTAAAGCAAAAATACAAATTTTATATATAACCAATAAAAATAATTATTTTATTAAACACGGTTAAAAATTTAAATTTTATTTAAAAAAATTTATACCGGATATTTCATTGTGTAAAAATATTAAATGATTATTAACATAACTATTTAAATTTATAAATATATGCAATTAAAATATGAATTATCAAATAACATTCATAAATTCATTAAACTAATTTATATAGTAATATTATAAGATAATAGTTATCTTTTTAAACAAGTATTAATTATTTTATTTATGTTAATTATTATTAACAATAAAATAACAATAAAATAAAATAAACTATAACATATATGTTTTTCTATTGATCTAAATATTATATATGATTCTTTAATGAAACAATATATTTATAAATGGTACAAATAATTAACATGTATAACAACTTATTGTAAAAGAATTATATAAAAATATGAATAACTAAAGTAAATATATATATATATATATATATATATAGATGAACATTGTTATGTTTATTAATATTTATAGACGATAATAAAAAAAAATGTTTTATATATGATTAAAAAAAGATTTGTCTCAAAATAAATTATTACACAAAAACTATAGAAAAAGTTAAACATTTTCTTAGAAGATTTGTAATTGGTTTAAAAGTGAATAAAATAATTAAAGAAGTGGAATTATTAATAAATAATTAATAAAGGAAAAAAAAACTTAAATGTCATTGGCCCTCAGCTTGCGCTAACACCCTTTCTTTTTTACTTTGCAGATCAACAATTTTATATTATACATGTAGATCAAAAATTTACACAGGTATTTATCTGCATATAGATTATTTATTGTTTTTTTTATTTTTTTATTATGCATTTAAAAATGTGAATGACACATAATTGCAAAATGATCTGTTTTATTGAGAATCTATTGTACTACATTTAATCTGTCCTACCATTCAAAGGGTTTTAATGATAACACAAAAGAGATGCAGAACAATTGCAGAACCTTTAAAGCAGATTAATCTGCATTTTTTTTCCATTCAACTGTTTTAGTGCATATCTAAAAATAAATAATAAAAAATAAAAGATCTGCATACATATCAATTTAAGGCTTTGGCTTTGAATGGAACATATATTAAAAAAATACAGATCAATTAAACAATACAAATTAAGCATATCAAGTGCAAATCAGAAAAAACTACTTGATCTGTATTGATCTCAAAGTGCAGATCAATTGTAGAACAAATACAGATTATTAAAATGCAGATGGATCTGCATTTCAATTGTCATTCATCACTTTTAAAGCAGAAAAAAAAAAAACCATCTTCATGCATATTAAATTGTTTGTTAAATTGTAGATCTGCATATAATTGCATTTATTCTGCATACTCGTATGGCCCTTTTAGCTCATTTATCACAGTCACCGCATTCTTCACTTCACATTTCGATTATATCTTAGGATACTTGATAAACTCTGTGAACTCGAAGAAAAGCTCAGGAGGATGCATATGTTCTATTTCCTCATCTAAATTCTGCAAAAAAAGTATTCATACACATGATTTAGTTAATACTTTAACCCAGTAATACTGAGTTATACCAATAATCAGTTCAACATAAGAATACTGAGTTTAACCTAAGAATACTACTGAACTATAATTCGATTTTTCAGTTCAGTATTCTTTTCTCAATTCTCTAAAATGAATCATGTCACTAACTATTTTTTCCTACTTCTCCAAACCAAATTTATTCAAATGAATACTTACCTTCGAACCACTTTTTGGTTGAACTTCATCTTCTCCAGAACTACTCAATACTGCATACCGAATATTCCTCTGAACTACTATTTCGTTGTCTCGAGTTGGTTCTCGAGTTTATTCTGGACTTGCTTATGGAGTTGGTTCTTGAGATGCTTATGTAGTTATTTTTGAAGTTTGTTCTGGACTTGCTTCTGGAGTTGGTGTTTTAGGACAAGTTTCTCTTAGGCGTAAACTCCTCCTTATCGCATTTTCTAAATTTTCGTCCGAGGCGGCATCTTATCTAAAACCAATAGATTCAAAATATCATTTCTTATGAACAGAGAGCTCCAAATATGATAACTTCAACGAACTTAAACCAATCAGCTTAAAAACCAATCAATCAGACGTTGAATCAATGACTGATCTTTTAGCCAAATCGTTCAGAAAAAAATCGGTAATCTGAGTAGCATTACGAATTGAAAATATATATAACTCTAAAATCAAAGAGCTCTTTGATGCAATATCATAATCTCATCCCCATAAATTCACAAAGTCAAAGATCCTCATTGAAGTTCAAGGCAAAATTGGTGGTAAGAAGACCATTAATTTGATTTAGCTAATTTTGCTCTTTTGTTTAAATGTGAATAATTTTATTTAAATGTAATTTATTGTAAAGATTCTTTGTAAGAGCTATAAAAGCTCATCTATTCTCATTTGTAAAGACACACAGAAATTTTTGGAAATAAAAGAGATTTTTTCTCTAAAGCTTAGGCTTTTTTTTGTTTATCTAAGTTAGATGGATTTCGACACTTAGTAAACGTTTGAATCTATGTTTCTTGTGTGCGATTCTTTGAGACTAGGTTTGTGAACTCATCACAAGGGCTTTCACACCCTTGAGTGGCGTTCTTCGATCCACCCCCATCCATTCATCNATGGAGTTATTTTCGAAGTTTGTTCTGTACTTGCTTCTGGAGTTGGTGTTTCAGGACAAGTTTCTCTTAGGCGTAAACTCCTCCTTATCGCATTTTTCAAAATTTTCGTCCGAGGCGGCATCTTATCTAAACCAATAGATTCAAAATATCATTTCTTATGAACAGAGAGCTCCAAATATGATAACTTCAACAAAAAAAAACCAATCAGCTTAAAAACCAATCAATCAGACATTGAATCAATGACTGATCTTTTAGCCAAATCGTTCAGAAAAAAATCGGTAATCTGAGTAACATTACGAATTGAAAATATATATAACTCTAAAATCAAAGAGCTCTTCCTCTATGAAATGAATAAAATTGGGACTTAATGGACAGTTAAAAAACAAGAGATTCACTTACCGTCGATAGAGGAAACTCGAAGAATGCTCGCGGATAACGAATTCACTTAGGCCGAAGAATGCTCGAGGATGACTCGAAATAAAGGAACTCGCGGATAACGAATTCTCATAGAACGAGAAATGACAAGGAAGAGAATGATAAAGAAACAAAATGACAAAAATAAGAAGACTACACGAAGAGACCGTCGCTGCTCGATCGTCGTCTCGGTCGAACTCTCGTCGTTTCGAGAAGATGGTTTGAATTCCAGACAAATATATCTCTTAAAAATGTAAATTAGGTTTTTACTGAATATAGGTGGATCGGCTTAAATTGGGTTCGGATCAGATGAATTTTTGATTGTATGAAAGGGTTAGATGACTTTGCCGCATTTTCAATTAAAATTAAAATTAAAATTATTAATAAATTCTCAAACATAACGAGGTATTTCAGATTTAGTTTTTACAATGGAGGGCGTTCTATCCATTGATTCTTTTTAAGATCATAGAATTAACGCCTATTTTTTAGTTGGTTTATTTTACCAAAAACAGTAAGTTTCAAAAAACCTTTTAAAAAACTAGGGCTGTTCAATATGGTAAAACCGAACCGAATTGAATCGAAATAGAACATGTGGTTGAAATATGGATATACTATATTAACCGTATGGATGTAATAATTTCAAAACCGTAAGATAACGATATGGTTTGGATATAAACCGATTAAATCGAAAAAAACGATTAGTTTTAAAATATAATATAATAATATATAATATACACTAAGTATATGTAAATTATATAATCCTGAAAACCTAATGTCTAAACAAATTTTAATATAAAACAATATTAAACCTGTGTAATGAATGATGATGATGCATGATTCAAATCCCTATTTGCCCTCTTTGTTTGTTTCTATACTCTTTATGTCACAGTTTCATCATCTATATAGCAAGTAAAAAGTAAAAAAAAATAATAATATAAATAATCTAATGTTAAAGGGCAATTCTCTTAAATACCATCAAATGAAGTTTTTGTTCCATATCTAACACACACGGATCAAAAGTTCCAAGAATAACATTTATTAAGTGTACAAAGACTAAAATGCCCTCTATGTTAATAAATCTTCCAAACACACACAAACCAGAAAATATCAATTCAAAATTCGACGGCGAAAGCTTTCGATTTCGGCATCGCGTCAACTCGATCTCCGAGAATCACACCGGCAGCGTAGTAACTGAGAACGACGGTGATAGCAATTGAGAATGACGGCGATAGCAACGAGCCCAGCTCCGGCGGTGATAAAAGGACGACGGCGACCAAAACGCGATTAGCAACGATAGCTATGATAACTAACAATGGCCTGAACAAGCGATCTCAGTAGAGCCAATCCGAATTGAATATGCGACATATAATCTCTCTTTCTCTGCTTGTTTTTTATGATCGCCATTTATGAGTTTGATCTGATTTCCATCGGCGCAGATTTTAATCACTATTGAGAGTTGAAACATTATCGTAGGTTTGTGAAGATGCTATGCTCTATTTTTCTTTTGATTGCTTCTTTAATTTTGGGTAGCCCAAATAGTTTGTTTGTCTCTTTGATATGGGAACATGGTTACAAATAAAACGCTTGGAATCTTGCTATCGACTGCATTTAAGATGAGATACAAGGAGAGACTGACAAAAGTAGACACTGCAGCTCATATACCAGCTTCTAAAAAGTTGTTGTGTCAACCGGGGGAGGTCAGAGGTGCAGTTATAAGACCCATTAAGTGGTGCGTTTATCTTCTCATTAGTGATATGTAATACGAAACGCAGATCATTTGGTAATAATTGTGTCCAATTTTGTATTCAGGAAGTATATGCATAAAGGTATTAGCATATGGGTTGGGAGCATCATGAGGTTGAAGCCAATGTTGACCGTATTGATCTGATGTGGAAAGATACCGAGCTGCCACCATTTCTTCACTAATATGTATTTATAAACATTATAATTTTTTTCTAAAAACTTGAAAAAGTCTTTCTAAAAGTCTATAAAATTTTCCTCAAAACTTGATTTGATGATATTCTAGGGCATACAAAGTGCAATTTGACGTTTTGTTTTCATTTTAAATCAAGCGACTTTGACTATAAAAACAAGAAAAATGCCTCTGATCCATAGGCTCTCACGAAATTTGACTGGAAACAATGTTAATAAGTTTATTTGATCTACTAGTAATTAACATAAGATTTAGGAAGCCATTCCTAAATTTATAAAAATGTTTTCTAGAAATTCAAGAAGGCTTCCTAAATTTCTTAAATTAGTGAAACAATTCTAAATATTTAAGAAAAAATCATACAAATTTTAGCAAAGTTTTCTTAAGAGTTTAGAAAGATAACCTAAATGCTTATAAATGTTTCCATAAACATTAAAAAAAAACTTTCTAAATTTAGGAAGGTCTTCCTGAAAGTTTAGAAATACTTCCTAAATGTTTATTCGATCTAGTAAGAATATACGATTCTGAAAGCCTTTTTTACTAGATTTTAAACTTTAGGAAGACTTTCCTACATATGTAAGAATTCTTCCTAAAAATTCAAAAAACCTTCCTAAATTTCATGTGGCAATATTTGTAGCAACAATAAACCTCTGGTAGTTTGGAGGTGGACTAAATACACGAACCTGCAGAAATGATGAAAGTCAAGAAAAATNAATAATTAATAGAGGAAAAAAAAACTTAAATGTCATTGGCCCTCAGCTTGCGCTAACACCCTTTCTTTTTTACTTTGCAGATCAACAATTTTATATTATACATGTAGATCAAAAATTTACACAGATATTTATCTGCATATAGATTATTTATTGTTTTTTTATTTTTTTATTATGCATTTAAAAATGTGAATGACACATAATTGCAGAATGATCTGTTTTATTGAGAATCTATTGTACTACATTTAATCTGTCCTACCATTCAAATGGTTTTAATGATAACACAAAACCGATGCATAACAATTGCAGAACCTTTATAAAGCAGATTAATCTGTATTTTTTCTCCATTCAACTGTTTTACTGCATATCTAAAAATAAATAATAAAAAATAAAAGATCTGCATACATATCAATTTAAGGCTTTGGCTTTGAATGGAACACATATTAAAAAAAATACAGATCAATTAAACAATACAAATTAAGCATATCAAGTGCAGATCAGAAAAAACTATTTGATCTGTATTGATCTCAAAGTGCAGATCAATTGCAGAACAAATACAGATTATTAAAATGCAGATGGATATGCATTTCAATTGCCATTCATCACTTTTAAAGCAGAAAAAAATAATAATAATAAACCATCTGCATGCATATTAAATTGTTTGTTAAATTGTAGATTTGCATATAATTGCATTTATTCTGCATTTGGTATGTACATCTATTCAAAGCCCTAGTTTTAGGGACAAATATATAGCACCAGCTTCTAAATATTTCAACACTAACATTCATTTAAAGAGAAAATGACTAAATTACCCTTCTTTTCATAAACTAAAAATAAGCGTGAAACCTAAATTATTCATGAGTACTTTGATTAATTTGGTTCAATGCGTTGGTGATCACTCAAACCTGCTCTTGCCGAGTTGTTCAAGGAAGCCCTGGATGCTGTTTCGAGGCGAGCCGAGGTCGACCAGGATCAAGCCGAGGAGGGTGCTGTTGTGACTGCCGAAGTCGTGAGGTCACAGGATGCGGACGTGACGAAGGAATAATTTTTGTTGTTTTTTGTTATCTTTTACTATTGCCGTTTTAGTTAGACTCACATTCCTCTTTTGTAGCAACATTGCTCGGGAGGGTTTTTATCCATTTTTCGATCTAATGCCGATGCTCATAAGTTGATTCTGTTATATAAAGGATTTTCCTTTTGCCTTTATCTTTTTCTGCGTTAGCAGTGTTGTTTTTCTTGTTTTGAATTTCCTTGTCGATGTGTCAAATTTATCGAGTAACCCTTTATGCGATGTTTTTCAACTTAGTTAGACAAAGTGATTTACTCGTTTCACCGTCTTCAATGAATGAACCGATCAGAGCGATTTAGTCATGTAGTTTTTCGTTTATATGCGAACCAACATTCTTGTAGTGGTGGTTTATCATTACTCTGGCAAGGTGAAAACTTGCTTTGACGGAGTATTCCAGGGAGGTATCTCGTGATAAGTCAGTGCTTTTTGACTTAGGGTCCGAGGCCATGTTTGTTGGCCGGAGTGGAAGCGAGAACTATTTGCTCGGGTTATACCATTTATGATTCTAAATCATATGAAATATTCGAAGTTAAAACTTCGGTCCAAATTATTTAATATGACTTAAAATCGTCAGTCACAGCTCTTCATTCTTCTACACAAATAAGTGCTTTTTGATTTATAAGGCCATGCTTTTCGGCTGGGACGGATGCAAGGACTATCTGCTCGACTTATACCTCTAACAAGTTTTAACTCACACAAAATATTCAGAGTTGAACTTCTGCCCAAATTATTCTGCATGACTTAAAATCGTGCGAGGTTTGTCCTCGGCTTTTATTCAAATTTTCGGAGAGTGATGATCAGTCATATTTATTTATTCGGGTGCATGCAAATCGTACATTTGGCCAGAACGTTGATATTATTCTAAAAGCTTTCGCGTGGAATAATTATTATTGAGCAAGAAGTCGTTTTTATTCGAAGATGTCTTATGTGTGGTCGAGCTGATTGCGTAGGAATTTTTTTGGTCTTTGCAGAATTTTCATTTTTGATGCCAAGCTGATCATTCATCAAAAAGTAATAAATTTTATTAACTTATATCTGCACCTGGTTAAAGGCTTCCTACGTACCCAAAGTGGGATCAAGCAATTCGTAGTTCATAGTACAAAGTAAATAGCCCGTAAATAGTTTTTTTTTTAGGTTGTGCCAATCTCGGCGTATTGTTTCATCAGACTTGTCAAACTCCGAGGTTGTGGTACTGATATGTTGTTTCGTTTCTGGTGGTCGAAGCTTCGCTGAAATTGCACGCCGAAGTAGCTCGTATATTGCGTTCGCTAATGAAGCACGCTCGAGCCATCTGCTGATCGCCCCGCAAAGTGAATATTCCCGTTGAGATTGGGAATTTCATGCACTTGTGATACGTAGAGACGAGTTCTTTCATCTCATGGATCCATGGCGTGCCTAGGATGGCATTGTAGATGGTTGGCTTATCCATCACGGTGAACTTCACCATTTTCGTTATGCCGCCGATGTATACTGGCAGGCGAGTTGTGCCGAGACTGAAGACGGATTCGCTTGTGAATCCCGTGAGGGGTTTTGAGGCTGCCTTTATCGCTTCGTCATCGATGCCCATCTTCTGGAGGGTCTCCTTGAATATGAGGTTGACCGTGGCGCCGGTGTCGATGAGGATCTTTTCCACCTTGCAATCGTTAATATGGACATCGACCACGAGTGGGTCGTTGTGCGGTGTGTGAAGTCTTTCTGTGTATCTTGCCGTGAAGGTGATTGTGGCGTCGTTGCTAACGCTGTGTGGATACTTTCGAGTTGCCACTGCTCTTCTCTCGTACTACTTTTTGATAGCCCTGATCGAATCATCGCAGTGGAACAGACCTCCCATAGTCATATGGATTATTCGCTTTGGCAGAGGCGAGGGGTTATCAAGATTGCGATATCGATCGCCCCTTCTGCGAGGAGGCCCTTGATTATCCTTGTTCCGTTTGCGCTCTTGATTATCTCTTTCACGAGGGGGTTCCCGGTTGTCTCTATTTGGCTCGTAGTCTCGATCCTCTGTGTCGCGGGGAGGTCCTTGATATCTCCATATTTTACATCTTTTTAGCATGCATTTAGTATAGGTTTTGGTCTCTTTTATGCATTCATTCACTAGTTTTTGTCACATCTTCATTCATATTAGTTTTAGGATAGGCATTGCATATTTTGAATGTTTGGAGTGCTTGCCAGGTACTTTTGGAGCTTGTATAGGTTCTATGGAATTTGGGAGAAGAACCAATGAGCAGCCAAGGCAAGAAGGAGTAAAATAGAAGACTTCTACAGCCATCACGGTCAACCACAACGACCTCATCCTGATATGAAGCAAGACGTCTGCTTCCAGATCAATCAACTAAACCGGAATGGACAACCTTTTGTGGAAAGATCAGCTCGGACGAAGGGTTTCTAGATCGATTCAGATTCTGATGCCATTGAATTGTAGAGAATTGAGTTAGCTTTTGTCTGGTGGAAGTATGAAATCATTACGATTGGCGGTTCAGAAAGTATGGCGGAAATAGTGAGCATCGGTCTTGCAAGCTTGGCAAGATAGTGTATAACGGGCAAGCACAACGGCTTGTCCCCGATGAAGCTTGTGCGGATGAAAACAAGAGCTTTGAGCCAAAACGGGGTACAATAACTGTATGAAGCCATTGCAGGTAAAGTCCAAAGAGCACAAGAGTCCAAAGAAGTTTGCTTTTAGCATTGGATCCCTTTTTTGTGGATAAGGGTTCACTAGGGTTTGGTGGCTCACCTATAAATACCCTTAGACCCCCAAAAATGAACTCCTCTCTCTCCCTCTTAGATCTATTTTGGTTTTTGCTTAGTTTTTCCTTTATTTTCAAGAACCTTGTAAATACTTTTGATTTTAATTTAGTTTTTGCACTTCTCTTAATTATTTTTTCTTGTTCTTGCTTTCTAATCTTGTTTAGCCACATATTCTTCATAAGATTTCGTGGTTACCCATGATAACATGCATATTTTACCCGTTTTTACTATCATAAGTGAGTGCTTTAATAAGCATTTCACTAAGGTTTTAATGCATAAACACTAGATTTCGAGTATTTGGTTGTTCAAGACTCTTTTCAGGTAATCTTAGCAAAAGACGCATATTTTGGAGCAAAATGGACATTTCTGAAAACAGTGCTCGAGGACAGAAGTTCAACATCAAACGAAGGCCTTCCCACCAAAAGATCAAGCTTATATTTGGAGACAAGGTAGCCTTATCATCTGTCTTTCACCTCGAGGTAGTTTAAGAACAATCCCACCGTTGGATCTCAAGTTATGGAAAAAACAAGAAGGTCTGTCAAGCACCCGGAAAGCCGAGTTGGCCGCGCCACGGCCTAGCCAGATGACCAGTGGCCGCGCCACGGCCGGTCGCTCACGCGGCCTGGCCACTTGGCGGTTCCCTAGCCTATTTGAAGCCCAACTTAAACCCGCAGCCGTCTTATGCAAGCCAAAACCTAATCCACGACCAAGGGGACTTGAAGACCTATATATACTCGTTGTTTATGGTTTTTTTTAGAGGAGAGACAAAACACATATACTCTAAGTTACATAATTCTTTTGGTGGCCTCGAATCTCTTATTCTGGGTTTTTCACCTTGTTCTTCGAGGGAGATTGATTTCTTCTTGAACCCTCTTTGTTTCTCATCGATTTATACAAGTTATGCATTCATCAATCACGTTTTCTACCTCTTCTTTCATGTCTGAGTAGTTTACTTTCGTTGGATGTTCTTTAAGGGGATCTGTGGGGAATTTCATTAACTATTTTTAAACCGATCTTTTTGGCTGAAGATTAGGGTTTTCTTTCTCACCATACTTGTTCTTATTGCATGAGTCTAGCGTCATGAACTAGAAGTCTGATCGCAGGATCTCGCGAGCGGCTAACGCCCTGAATCTTGGATCCAGACCATAGTAGGGTAGAGCACATCATTCCTAAGGCGCTTATACATATTCAGGAAGATGTCTGAAATGTTTATTATCTCGATCTTATTGTGTGTTCGTTTAGGATGCAGGATACGACAATATACCTGCGAAATAGACATTCACAGATCGATCTTGCTCGTCAGAGTTAGGTCGTTAAAACCAGTGAATCAGTTCAGGGAAAATCGCCTAGTCTCGTTTGCTTAACTTTTGTGAGTTTGATTTCTAGTTAGAACCCCATAGATTTCCCGAGAAAATCCCCAACGTGTTTCACCCATCTGCTTTACAACTCGAGATTTACGCACTTCAATATTTACTTTTTCTGTACTGTTCAACTGATTTCCTTCTTACAAGTTTTTAAGTTAATTTTCCTTTTTCCGTTGGTTATAGAATTGATTGACAACCTCTTCTATATAAGACGTGAATCTGCTTTCTTTCTTTTCTGCAAAACCGTGACACAATCCCCAAAACCCCAGTTCCCTGCGTCTTTTGTTGTCCTGATTCTCTGTTTTGCAATTGACCTCCTCCGTGTGGATCGATACCCTAAGTACTACAACGCACGATGTGCACTTGCAGCTTAGGGTCCTACAAATTCAAAGCTAGACGACTCCCCAAAGAAATCATCCAATCTTGGACGACTATTTAGACCCCATCAAGCTTTTGACGCCGTTGCCGGGGAGGTTGAGTTTCGTTGTCCAAAGCAAATGTGAGGATCACAACTCAAATACATTCTTTTTCTCTAACTTCTAGAATTCTTTCTATGGGTTTTAGGAACTACCACGCCATGGAGCACGCAAGGATCGATCCTCACATCCCTCCTAACACACGCCCACCTGCAGAATCTCTGCACTATTCTCGGAGACCACATCCGACGCTGCTGCCAAACGAGAGCTTCATGCCTCGACCTCAAGGAGGATTTCCACCTCCTATTATCCATGGAAGTGAAAGTCTTCACCTCCAGACGCCGTCTCCTGCCCAGAACGATCAAAGAATCGCACATGCTCCCTTATATCAGCAAGTGGAGAACCTTATTGAGGTGATAACAGTGATGACTGATTATCAAGCTAAGTCTGAGAGATATTTACACGCCTGGATGGACTCTATCCAGGGTGAAGTCTTCCACAAGCTCCAGGAAATCACCAACAACGTGAAGGAATTGGAGAACCGCACTTTTGGCAACATCAACAAACTATCCAGAACTTCCGAGGACTTGGAGGACCACAAAGGTACTCTGAACCGCAGATTAGGAGACATCCGCGCCCTGAAGTACGAGTTTGAGGAAACTCGCGGAGCCACTTACAACATCATGGGCCGAATGGAGAAGAACATCCAGGAGATGGAACACGCCCAGCACAAGGCTGAATCGCAAGTCGAGGACTTGAGAGACAAGGTTCAAAACATGGCGGAGGCTCAAAAGAAGAACGAGACCATCCTAGCAAAACTATCCAAGGAGCAAAAGCGGCTCGACGGGCTCATCAACAAAATTATAGGAGATAAGACCGAGCATGAAATCCAATCCTCGGGAGTCGAGAAAGCACCTTGCCTCTTCATCCAACCCCACCTGGCGCGTGAGCCCGCCCCTCGAGAGGAGTCACCCGAACCTGCTGAAGGAAGACTTACCGCGGACATCATCACAAACATGGAGGGACCTCTTACGCTGCATTTTAAGAGAGAAAGACTGGTGGAATTCTGCAAAAAGGTGGAAAGAATCCCAGCATGTGTAGGATTCGATGAAGCATGGGAAAGCTATGGCTTGAAGGAATACTTCGAGGACATCTTTGAGAGTAGAAACGAGATTAAAGTCCACTTTGGTCAAGCCAGACGTTCGATTACCTCGGCCATAGCCGCCTACTTCTCCCGCGCTGAGAAATACGAGAGCTACACCAACAGGATCACTCGAGAGAATCTGGACGAGTTCAATAAGGTAGTTCGAGGTCTTCCATTGGGTACCACATTCATTGAAGCATGGACATAACATCTTATCGGCCATTATTTCTGCTAAAGCAACGAAACCATGCTAGAAATACAAGATCTCTTCACACGAGAAAGGCCAGGAAGGCTACTTCACAGCCTGGACAAAATGCGAAACCTTGGTCGATTTCTCATCACATGCGAAATCAAGGGGATCAAGGTCGAGAACGCGTTATGTGATCCTGGCTCGACTATCAGCGTGTTACCAGGCTATGCGGTGCGAGAACTCGGGAGTGGTGATATGATTGGCGGACCAGTCGCTCACGACCCCGAAAGGAGTCATTTATGATCTCCCGGTCATCATTGGCGATTGTAGAATTCCGGTAGACTTCTACATAGTCAAAACTCGCCAAGAAAAAGTTGTACCTCTCATCTTGGGATGGCCATTCTTAGCCACAGCAGGAGCTATCATGGATTGGCCCAATAGGCGAGTCTCATTTGCCAATATCGATGCGAAAAAGTTATATCCCGTGATACCATACACCATGGAGAAACATCTTCTTGAGAGGGATGAAGACGCAATCATGGAGAGACTCGAGGAGCCCTCAGCAGAAGAGGCCGCACATAAGGCAAAAAGAGCTTGCCTAAGGTCAAGCTCAACCCCCAACTAAGCTCCCAAACTACCAAAGTCTAGCCAAAAGACTCTAAAGAAGATCGCCTCAATGGAAGACAACCCATTTTAGGTACTCTCTTTCTCATCTCCTTAACCATACTAATCTTTAATTTTAGTTTCTTCTTAGTTTACAGCATTTACATAAACCCCTAAAGCACAAAAAATCAGAAAAACTAGAAAAGACCAAAAATATGAAGAAGGAGTTTCGAAGAACACTCACCGGGCGACGAACTGCCTGTGTGTCAGCCAGAAAGAGTCTGGCCGCGCCACGAGCCACGATGGCGAGGAGGCAGGACGCCTGGCCGCGGCCGCGATAACCCGTCGCGTGGCCGGGCTTCCTCTGCAACGCTCTCCATCAAGACCTTCACCAAAATGGATCTCCTTCAACCTGTGTCAAGCTTTTCAAGCTTCCTTCTTGATTCAAGGGCCTGAACACGTTCTAAAGACCGCAAAGATCACTTCCACAACCGCGGCAAGTTGTTGTTGCATCAAAGACAGCGAGACAAGACAAGACTCCATCCAAGTCAAGTCAAGTCGATGATCCATCTCTCTCATTCAACTTCTTCCAGTGCGTTCAACGGACCTGTATCCATGAAGAAGAAGAAGAATACAACGGTCTCACCCTCCAAAGCCGTTGTGCAAGCTCCAGAAGAAAGAAGATGCAACTTCCTTCACCAAACCGCGAAGAGAAAAGTTCCCAAAGACTAGCTTCACTCTTCCTCGACCAAGACCTTTACCGAAGCCAAGTAAGGATTTCATTAGGCATTGAAGTTCAAAATAGCAACACCTGTCTTCCGGGATCCCGAACACATCACCGTAGAGACCCAAACTTTAAGTTTCTGAGGTGACGCAATCTTGAAGACGCAAGAACCGAAGATTTTCCATCTCTCATTAAAGGTGTTATCAAAGGTCAAGGAACCAAGACGAGTACTCAACAACCGGAGTACCTGTTCTTCTCAACAAAGGCATGCCTCAATATTCATCATCATAAGCCGCCGAGATCACCACCACACGCCCACCACCACCATCCGAAGCAAGGAAGCTCAATCGATAAACACATTTTCTTTCGAGCTAAGTTTTCGATTTCTTTTGTTCAATTAAATCGACTCTAAGCATGGACATAAGGAGAATGATCAAGTCCTTAGCTCAATCATACCACACGCCCATCCACCCATACCAAACCCAACGCCACTTTCAAGTAAGTCTTCACAAGCTTGTACTTGAATTTACCTATCTTTTTCACCTCAACTCAATTTAAACAAACTGGGGACAGTTTGATTTAAGTCTGGGGGGTTTTTTTATATTACTAACTATGCTTTGATTTGATGAGTCTTAAGCATACATGCATCATTTATCGAGTCATTTCATAGAGTCAAATTTTTTTTCTTTTAGTCGGAAACTATGAACTTTACTAGGTACAAGTCATTTCGAACAAGGAACCTTAATGACCATTCTCACGGGTTTAGAAGCAAGGTTTACTAAGTTAAAAACTGCGACTGGATCATTCCAACGGAGAAAGTTCTAATCTATAGAGTACTCGAAGGATCTTGTGTTGACTCCGCACCTAATGAATCCAAACTTCTCATCAAGGGGCTTGAGGTACTTCGAACTTTGCTCCTCTTTTTAACTCTAGCATGACTAAGTAGATGCAATGCAACCTTTCCTTGATCTTCCCTTGTTATAGAAAAAAAAATAGAAAGAAAAGCCTTAGTTTGAGGATGGCAACTCGAGTTCCTAAAAGGACCATGACGGTTCGCTGACATCATGAAAACTTCAAAGAAGTGATCATTCTCAAGCTAAGAAGAAAGGAAAAAAAAATAGAAAAGAAAGTCGATAAAAAAAAAATGATACCCTAGAAAAGTAGGGAGAAATCGACTAAGGGAAGAAAAAATAAGAGAGTTGTGTCTGAAATGTCTTTGTCTAAATGTTTGGAAGAGAAGAGTATAATGTCTCATCGACCAATACTCCCTCGATAGAGACCGCACACCTAAATGAATAAAGGGGTCAACAAGAGAGAGCTCGAAATACTCAAAGGGACCATGAAGCGTATCCGGGAAGGGTGAAAAGCTCAAGGTAACTAGACCCAAACGCCTTGAAGCTAGATTCCGAGTTACGTGGCTCAAACAGGTCGATTGCTAGACTTGATGAGTTCCCATCCTGATATGAAGCAAGACGTCTGCTTCCAGATCAATCAACTAAAATGGAATGGACAACCCGTTGTGGAAATTTAGTTAGGTTTCGTCTGGTGGAAGTATGAAGTCATTACGATCGGCGCTTCGGAAGTTACGGTGGAAATAGTGAGCATCGGTCTGGCCAGCTCGACAAGCTAGTGTATAACGGGCAAGCACAACGGCTTGTCCCCGATGAAGTTTGTGCGGATGAAAACAAGAGCTTGGAGCCAAAATGGGGTACCATAATTGTATGAAGCCGTTGCAGCTAAAGTCCAAAGAGCACAAGAGTCCAAAGAAGTTTGCTTTTAGCATTGGATCCCTTTTATGTGGATAAGGGTTCACTAGGGTTTGGTGGCTCACCTATAAATACCCTTAGACCCCTAAAAAATGAACTCCTCTCTCTCCCTCTTAGATCTATTTTAGTTTTTTCTTAGTTTTTCATTTATTTTCAAGAACCTTGTAAATACTTTTGATTTTAATTTAGTTTTTGCACTTCTCTTAATTATTTCTTTTTGTTCTTGCTTTCTAATCTTGTTTAGCCACATATTCTTCATAGGATTTCGTGGTTACTCATGATTAGGATTAATGTTTACGCTTTCATTTTGTTCTTGAGTTCAAGAACTTTTTTTTTATGTTTATGCTTAACCAAGACTTGTTTTTTAGCATTTCTTGGTAAAGCCTTTGCCTTTATTTTATTTCTTCTCATTGATCTTCTCTCTAATATTGCTACCTTTTATTTCTTTATGGATCTAGAGGTTAACAATATGATTAGGGAGTAGTGATTTCGTGGTTCTTAGGGTGTGACAGATTTAGGGTGATAGATCTTGATGCTTATGCATTTAATGATCTTACTCCTTTCTTATTTGGTGAGACTAATGCTTGATCCAACTTGATCACTTGGGTTATTGTTCTTAAGCTTTCTTTAGGAACGACGGTGTTATTGAAATGCTTGAACAACAAATAAGAGATCTACGCTTCCTAGCCTAAGACTAACCCTCTGTCTAGGGGGTATTTCGGCTTTATAGGGCTGGGTATTCTTGCTTGCTATTCTCATGTAACATTGTGCGAGAGCCAAGTTAGGTTGTGAGTTAGCAAAGTGACTTCTGTCACAACAGTGGATTAGTCTTAATTAGAAACCCTATGCCTAAGGATTACCATTTAAGACCCAAGGTCTAGATGTTGTTATAAGCTATCATTGATCACCATGTTCATCTTAGATCATTATTCTCATCCTAGGAACCTATTTTGTCTTTGCTTTTCTTAGTATTTGCTTAGGTTGTGTTAGCTTTTGTTTTCTTTTTCCTTTTGCTAATCATTTAGGTTGATTAGATTTCAAAAACCTTCTCTATTAGCTTAGCTTAGCATAGTTCTCTATATCTCAAGTGTCATTAGCTTCACAAGTGGATTGACACCTCGAGTACTACAATGACATGTCTGTTTGAGGATTGAGCTAAGGCCTAAAAACCTCTGCATCAGTCCTTGGTTATCTATGTCTCGATCGCGCTCCTGATCGTTCATATCTCGTCTCTCGGCGGCTGGCGGACTTCGGTGTCTTTCGTCTTCGGCAGGTCGTCGCTGATTGTTGCCTCTTCCTCGGCGGGAGTCGCTGTTGCAAGTTCGGCGGCCGGTGTTATTCCTACCCTGGTTTCCTTGTCGTGACCGATCTCCCTCAATCTCGATCTCGCCATCAAAGTATTTTCCCATCAGAGAATCTACTAGGTTTCGGCATGTCGACGTTGCATGTCATGTTCGGTTGTTGAATTTATACCATAGATCATGGTTATTGTCACCATCAGAAGGAGGAGGCCGGCTAGGTTGATCGTTGTGTTTGTTCCACGTGTTTCATTGCTTCTCGGGCGGCGCGTTAATGACGTTCGTGGCTGGTCTACTCATTTCAGGAAGAGGCTCCTGATTTTCTCCTTGTGGAATCATGGTTGGGACCATTCCGTGTTTCTTGGCATAGTAGAGTTTCTCTTCCTCNGTATGAGATCAAAATGAGTACATGTTTGTACCCATTCCAAGCCTTCTTCATGTTTCTTTGGCAATCGCAAGCTGGTCACCTGAAAGTTATATTATTTTTTGGCATTTTGTGAGTACATTGATCTCTAAAATCTAGAATGAGCTGAAGAAAACACAAGTGTTGTACCTGTGATCATTTTAACACTGACCCCAAGTGCTCGTTCAATTGTTTGTGCACTGTCATGACGATCTCATGCTGAATTTTCTTTGATTCGTGTCAGTTACAAGGCCGGGACAAGATTTATCATTCACATAGGATTCACTATCGAGAAACCGAGAAGCTCTGGTGATACGTTGGAGAGATGGGGGCTTGAGGAGGATCTGGTCTCCTAGTAAACAATACAATACCATGAATACTCCTACCTTTAAGAAACCTAAACCGAAAACAACAACAACATCAAAATTAGCAAAATCAAGACAATCAAAATCAACACATTTATGGACCATTCTAAATGAAATCTTTTGGATTTCTTGATTCACAATAGCATATCAAAGTTACAGATCTAAAAAACTGGATTGAAATCAGAAAAAAAAACAGAAGCATATGTGAATGTCTTCGACACTTCTGAGTATCAAATTAAATCTCGTGAATTGAGAATCAGTTTTTGAGTTAGATATACTCCGTCGATCTCCGTCGTCGAACTGAATGATCTCCTTTGTTGGCTTCGAGCCTCCGTGATCTCTGATCACCTTCGTCCTCTTCGATCCAGTCGCCAATCTCCGTCGTCCTTGAGTCATCGTCGAGAAATATTTTTGAGAAATTGTTTTTCTAATTAAAATGATGATTGTTTATATGAAGGAGGGCTATTTAGTCATTAGTAAATAAAAGATGCTATGGATGGAAGATTTGTAGCGTATGTGGTATTTGTTGGGGTCGGTTTCCATCCACGCGAGATCAATCAAAAAAATGGCTACGCATGGAAATTATTCTACGACCGCGCAAAATATGCACGAGGCAAACACCTCGGTGCACTGTTTGTGCGCGAGGCCGGGGCAAACACCTCGGTGCACAGTTTGTGCACGAGGCCGGGGCAAACACCTCGGTGCACAGTTTGTGCACGAGGCCGAGGCAAACACCTCGGTGCACAGTTTGTGCACGAGGCCGGGACAAACACCTCGGTGCACAGTTTGTGCACGAGGCCGGGGCAAACACCTCGGTGCACAGTTTGTGCACGAGGACAAGTCGAACACCTCGGCGCACAGTTTTTGCATGGGCCGATCTAAAACATCTCGGTGCATGGAATGTGCACAAATCGTGCAGAACCCGAGCCGAAGCGAATGCGCACGAACTGTGCACGAGCCGAACCGAATCATACCGTGTACGACTCATGCACGAGCCGAACCGATGTTTCCCCGTTGGTAACCCGAGCGGGAGGCCCACGAAGCCGTCTGAGCCCAAGACAAAGCGCGAGGCCGAGCTCAGGATGGATCGTTATGCAAGTGGGCCGAGCCCAGTTCCACGAAGAAGCCCGAGACCAAAGAAGCCCTAGAAGAAGAAGCTTCGTGGAAGGGAGCGCCGCCAAGGGGAGATAGAGAAGAATCTACGAGAAGATCTGCCGAGATCCTAACCTAGGTTCTTAGCCAATATGTATAAATATCATCCTAAGTTCATTGATGGGGGGATCCGCGCTTTACCTAGCAAAAAGACTTGTACCCAAAAGCTTATCGCAGCAAATCTAATAAAACTCCATCTTTGGATCTTTGTTTCGGTTTTAGACTTAGAATCTTTGCGTCCTCTTTATTTTTCTCAACATATATTCGTTGTGTGAAATCCAGCACGCACAGAGATCGAGTCCAATTGGTCGATCTTGACCTCGATCTCATGCCTATTTTGTCCCAGATCGCATTGTTCGATCGATTGGAGGCTCGGTCCTTGGCAGATCGAGCTTCGGATCGAGTACCCTCCTTGTTTTAGGATTCCTAGTGCTATGGTCATGCTCTGTCGGTCGATTGCGGGGTCGTTCGGATCGAGATCGAGTGCCTTGATCGATCGTCAACTCGATCGCTGCATAGGGATCGATAAGTCGGATTGATCTTGCAGTCATTCCGAGTTTGAAGATCGAGTGAGACCAGTCGATCTACTCTTCGTTCATAATCCAAGTTGAACACGCTGGTGGGTCATCCTCTCGAAATTGACTGATTCACTCGATCTCGTCTAGATCGGGGAGGTTGGTCGATCGTCTCATCGATCTTTGGACAAAGATCGAGAAATCTAATCGATTCAACTCTCGATCTATTTCTTTTCCTCCCCTTTTTCTTGTCCTCGATAGGTTTAGGATCATGATCCTTTGTTCCCTTTACCCTTTTCCTACAAACAAAAACATAGCAGCATAAAATAGAAAAAATGAATATATACAAGGATAACCATGGGATTGCCTCCCAAGTGCGCCTTTGTTTAACGTCGTTTAGCTCGACTTTTCTTACTCCCTTTAGTGTGGAGCTCGGTCGGTTGGAGTGGGAAGAGATTTGACGGAGCTTAGTCTTGGTTGGATTTCCACGGTGTAGACCGTGTTCAGCATCTCCATCACCTTACCCTTATCTTTTTCGACCAT
>JAHZTW010000002.1:20274356-20291518 GCA_020283515.1 Alliaria petiolata
CCCATAGATCCCCTTAAAGAACACCCAACGAAAGTAAACTACTCAGACATGAAAGAAGAAGTAGAAAACGTGATTGATGAATGCATAACTTGTATAAATCGATAAGAAACAAAGAGGGTTCAAGAAAAAATCAATCTCCCTCGAAGAACAAGATGAAAAACGGTGAATAAGAGATTCACAGCCACCAAAAGAATTCTTTGAATATGTGTTTCGTCTCTCCTTAAAAAAAACCCTAAACAACGAGTATATATAGGTCTTCAAGTCCCCTTGGTCGTGGATTAGGTCTTAACTTGCATAAGACGGCTGCAGATTTGAGTTGGGCTTCTAATGGGCTCGGGAACCGCAAGTGGCCTGGCCGAGTGAGTGACTGGCTGTGGCGCGGCCACTGGTCGTCTGGCTAGGCCGTGGCGCGGCCAACTCGCCTTTCCGGGTGCTTGACGGACTTTCTTGCTTCTTCCAAAACTTGAGATCCAACCGTGGGATTTTTCTCAAACCACTTCGAGGTGAAAGACAGCTGATAAGGCTACATTGTCTCCAAATATGAGTTTAATCTTGTGGTGGGAAGGTGTTCGTTTGATGTTGAACTTTTGTCCTCGAGCACTGTTTCCGGAAATGTCCATTTTACTCCAAAATATACGTCTTTTGCTAAGATTACCTGAAAAGAGTCTTGAAAAACCAAATACTCAAAATCTAGTGTTTATGCATTAAAACCTTAGTGAAATGCTTGTTAAATCCCTCACTTATGATAGCAAAAAATGGGTAAAATATGCATGTTATCAACTCCCCCAGACTTAAACCTTTGTTTGTCCTCAAACAAAACAGAAATCTAAATAAGGAAAAGAGGTTTGAAAACGTGGAAACTCACCAATACTTGGGAACTCATCAAGTCTACCAATCGACCTGTTTGAGCCACGTAACTCGGAATCTAGCTTCAAGACGTTTGGGTCTAGTTACCTTGAGCTTTTCACCCTTCTCGGATATGCTTCTTGGTCCCTTTGAGTATTTCGAGCTCTCTCTTGTTGACCCCTTTATTCATTTAGGCGTGCGGTCTCTATCGAGGGAGTATTGGCTGTCTCTTATACACATCTAGATGTGTATAAGAGACAGAACTAACTCTGATAAGCAAGATCGGTCTATGAATGCAAACTTCGCAGGTATACTATTGTATCATGCGTCCTAGACTAACACGCAATAGGATCGGGATAATAAACAGTCAGACACCTTCCTGATTACGCATAAGCGCTCCAGGAATGATGCACTCTACCCTACTATGGTCTGGATCTGAGATTCATGGCGTTAGCCGCTCTCGAAATCCTGCGATCAGACTTCTAGTTCATGACGCTAGACTCATGCAATAAGAACGGGTATGGTGAGAAAGAAAACCCTAATCGAGGTTGATCGTTGTGTCTGTTCCACGTGTTTCATTGCTTCTCGGGCGGCGCGTTAATGACGTTCGAGGCTGGTCTACTCATTTCAGGAAGAGGCTCCTGATTTTCTCCTTGTGGAATCATGGTTGGGACCATTCCGTGTTTCTTGGCATAGTAGAGTTTCTCTTCCTCGATCTTCATGTATGTTTGAGCTCGGTGCAGGGCGTCTTCCAAGGTTGCAGGTTCATTGACCTGCAGCTCCTTCTTGAAATCAGATTCGAATCAAAGCCCACAGCGAAGTTGATGGGGTCTAAATAGTCGTCCAAGATTGGAGGATTTCTTTGGGGGCTCGTCTAGCTTTGAATTTGTAGTACTTAGGGTGTCGATCCACATGGAGGAGGTCAACTGCAAAACAGAAAATTAGGGCAACCAAAGACGCAGGGAACTGGGGTTTTGGGGTAAATTTCACGGTTTTTCAGAAAAGAAAGAAAGCAGATTCACGTCTTATATAGAAGAGGTTGTCAATCAATTCTATAACCAACGAGAAAAGGAAAATTAACTTAAAAGCATGTAAAAAGGAAATCAGGTGAGCAGTGCAGAAAAAGTAATTATTGAAGTGCGTAAATCTCAAGGTGTAAAGCAAATGGGGGAAACACGTTGGGGATCTTCTCGGGAAATCTATGGGGTTCTAACTAGAAATCAAACTCACAAAAGTTAAGCAAACGAGACTAGGCGATTTTTCCTGAACTGATTCACTGGTTTTAACGACCNCAGTTTGTTTAAATCGAGTTGAGGTGAAAAAGATAGGTAAATTAAAGTACAAGCTTGTGAAGACTTACTTGAAAGTGGCGTTGTGTTTGGTATGGGTGGATGGGCGTGTGGTATGATTGAGCTAAGGACTTGATCATTCTCCTTATGTCCTTGCTTAGAATCGATTTAATTGAACAAAAGAAATCGAAAACCTAGCTCGAAAGGAAATGTGTTGCGCGGTTGAGCTTCCTTACTTCAGATGGTGGTGGTGGGCGTGTGGTGGTGATCTCGGCGGCTGATGATGATGATTATTGAGGCACGCCTTTTTTTAGAAGAACATGTACTCCGGTTTTTGAGTACTTGTCTTGGTTTCTTGACCTTTGATAACACCTTTAATGAGAGATGGAAAATCTTCTATCCTTGCGTCTTGAAGATTGCGTCATCTCAGAAACTTGAAGTTTGGGTCTATGCTGGCCTATCCGGTGATGTGTTCGGGATCCCGGAAGATAGGTGTTGCTAGTTTGAACTTCAATGCCACATGAAATTCTTACTTGGCTTTGGTAAAGGTCTTGGTCGCGGAAGAGAGAAGCTAGTCTTCAGGAACTTTTCTCTTCGCGGTTTGGTGAAGGAAGTTTCATCTTCTTCCTTCTGGAGCTTGCACAACGGTTTTCATCCTCTAGAACCGTTGTATTCTTCCTCGTCTTCGTGGATACAGGTCTGTTGATTGCACATGAAGAAGTCGAATGAGATGGATCATTGACTTAACTTGACTTGGATGGAGTCTTGTCTAGTCTCGCTGTCTTTGATGCAACAGCAACTTGCCGCGGTTGTGAAAGTGATCTTTGCGGTCTTTAGAACGTGTTCAGGTCCTTGAATCAAGGAGGAAGCTTGAAAGGCTTAACACAGGTTGAAGGAGATCCGGTTTGGTGAAGTTCGGGATGAAGGGTGTCGCATAGGAAGGCCGACTGCGCGACAGGTTGTCGCGGCCGCGGCCAGGCGTCCTGCCTCCGTGCCATCGTGGCTCGTGGCGCGGCCAGGCTCCTTCTGGTTTTTCTGATTTTTTTATGCTTTTAGGGTTTATGTAAATGGTGTAAACTAAGAAAAAACCAAAACTAAAGATTAGTATGGTTAAAGAGATGAGAAAGAGAGAACCTAAAATGGGTTGTCTCCCATTGAGTCGCTCTTGTTTAGAGTCTTTTAGCTAGACTTTGTTAGTTTGGGAGCCTAGTTGGAGGTTGAGCTCGACCTTAGGCAAGGTCTTTTTGCCTTCTGTGTGGCCTCTTCTGCTGAGGGCTCCTCGAGTGTCTCCATGATTGCATCTTCGTCCCTCTCAAGAAGATGTTTCTCCATGGTGTATGGTATTGCGGGATATAACCTTTTCCCATCGATATTGGCGAATGAGACTCGCCTATTGGGACAATCCATGATGGCTCCTGCAGTGGCTAAGAATGGTCATCCAAAGATGAGAGGTGCATCATCTTCTTGACGATTTTTGACTATGTAGAAGTGTACCGAGATTCTACAATCGCCAATAATGACCGGGAGATCATAAATGACTCTTTTCGCGGCTGCGAAAGATTGGTCCGCCAAACCAATCACCACTTCCGTCGCGTGGGAGCGCCTGAACCCGAGTTCTCGCACCGCATAGCTTAGTAACACGCTGATAGTTGAGCCGGGATCACATAACGCATTCTCCACCTTGATCCCCTTGATTTCGCATGTGATGAGAAATTAACCAAGGTTTCGCGTTTTGTGCAGGATGCGAAGAACCCTTCCCGACCTTTCTCGTGTAAATAGATCTTGTATTTCTAGCATGGTTTCGTTGCTTTCACAGAAATAATGGCCGATAAGGTGTTCTGTCCATGCTTCAATGAACGTGGTACCTGATGGAAGTCCTCGACTACCTTGTTAAACTCGTCCAGGTTCCCTCGAGTGATCCTGTTGGTGTAGCTTTCGTATTTCTCAGCGCAGGAGAAGTAGGCGGCTCTGACCGAGGTAATCGAACGTCTGGCTTGACCAAAGTGAACATTAATCTTGTTTGTACTCTCCAAGCTGTCTTCAAAGTATTCTTTTTAGCCATAGCTTTCCCATGCTTCATCGAATCCTACACTTGCTGGGATTCCTTCTACCTTCTTGCGGAATTCCACCAGTCTTTCCTTCTTAATATGCAGCGTAAGAGGTCTCTCCATGCTTGTGGTGATATCCGCGGTAGGTCTTCCTTCAGCAGGTTCAGGTGACTCCTCTCGAGGGACGGGCTCACGCGCCAAGTGGGGTTGGATGAAGAAGCAAGGTGCTTTCTCGACTCCCGAGACCAGGACCTCATGCTCCGTCTTATCTCCTATAAGTTTGTTGATGAGCCCGTCGAGCCGCTTCTGCTCCTTGGATAGTTTCGTTAGGATGGTCTCGTTCTTCTTTTGAGCCTTTGCCATGTTCTGAACCTCGTCTCTCAAGTCCTCGACTTGCGATTCAGCCTTGTGTTGGGCGTGTTCCATCTCCAAGATGTTCTTCTCCATTCGGCCCATGATGTTGTAAGTGGTTCCGCGAGTTTCCTCAAACTGGTACTTCAGGGCGCAGATGTCTCCTAATCTACGGTTCAGAGTACCTTTATGGTCTGCCAAGTCCTCGGAAGTTCTGGATAGTTTGTTGCTGTTGCCGAAAGTGCGGTTCTCCAATACCTTCACGTTGTTGGCGATTTCCTGGAGCTTGTGGAAAACTTCACCCTGGATGGAGTCCATCCGGGCGTGTAAAGATCTCTCAGACTTAGCTAGATAATCAGTCATCACTGTTATCGCCTCAATAAGGTTCTCCACTTGCTGATATAAGTAGCAGGTGCGATCCTATGATCGTTCAGTGCAGGAGGCGGCGTCTGGAGGTGAAGACTTTCGCTTCCATGGATAATAGGAGGTGGACATCCTCCTTGAGGGCGAGGCATGAACTCCCGTTTGGCAGCAGTGTCGGATGTGGCCTCCGAGAATGGTGCAGAGATTCTACAGATGGGCGTGTGTTAGGAGGGATGTAAGGGTTGCTCCTTGCGTGCTCCATGGTATAGTAGTTCCTGAAACTCATAGAAAGAAATCTAGAAGCTAGAGAAAAAGAATGTCTTTGATTTGTGATCATGACCTTTGCTTTGGACAGCGAAGCGCAACCTCCCTGGCAACAACGGCGCCAAAAGCTTGATGGGGTCTAAATAGTCATCCAAGATTGGAGTATTTTTTTGGGGAGTCGTCTATCTTTGAATTTGTAGGACCCTAAGCTGCAAGTGCGCAGCGTGCGTTGTAGTACTTAGGGTATCGATCCACAGGGAGGAGGTCAACTGCAAAACAGAAAATCAGGACAACCAAAGACGCTGTGAACTGGGGTTTTGGGGTAAGTGTCACGGTTATGCAGAAAAGAAAGAAAGCATATTCACGTCTTATATAGAAGAGGTTGTCAATCAATTCTATAACCAACGGGAAAAGAAAAAATAACTTAAATGCTTGTAAAAAGGAAATCAGGTGACCAGTGCAGAAAAATTAAATATTGAAGTGCGTAAATCTCGAGGTGTAAAGCAGATGGGGGAAACACGTTGGGGATCTTCTCGGAAAATCTATGGGGTTCTAACTAGAAATCAAACTCACAAAAGTTAAGCAAACAAGACTAGGCGATTTTCTCTAAATTGATTCACTGGTTTTAACGACCTAACTCTGACAAGCAAGATCGATCTGTGAATGCCTACTTCGCAGGTATACTGTCGTATCATGCGTCCTAGACGAACACGCAATAAGATCGGGACAATAAACATTCAGACACCTTCCTGAATACGCACAAGAGCTCCAAGAATGATGCGCTCTACCCTACTATGGACTGGACCCGAGATTCAGGGCGTTAGCCGCTCTCGAAATCCTGCGATCATACTTCTAGTTCATGACGCTAGACTCATGCAATAAGAACGAGTATGGTGAGAAAGAAAACCCTAATCTTCAGCCTAAACGATCGGTTTAAAAATAGTTACTGTAATTTCCCATAGATCCCCTTAAAGAACACCCAACGAAAGTAAACTACTCAAACATAAAAGAAGAAGTAGAAAACGTGATTGATGAATGCATAACTTGTATAAATCGATAAGAAACAAAGAAGGTTCAAGAAAAATCAATCTCCCTCGAAGAACAAGATGAAAAACCGCGAATAAGAGATTCGCGGCCACCAAAAGAATTCTGTGAATATGTGTTTCGTCTCTCCTTAAAAAAACCCTAAACAACGAGTATATATAGGTCTTCAAGTCCCCTTGATCGTGGATTAAGTCTTGGCTTGCATAAGACGGCTGCGGGTTTGAGTTGGGCTTCAAATGGGCTCGGGAACCGCAAGTGGCCTGACCGCGTGAGCGACTGGCCGTGGCGCGGCCACTGGTTGTCTGGCTAGGCCGTGGCGCGGCCAGCTCGGCTTGACGGACCTTCTTGCTTCTTCCATAACTTGAGATCCAATCGTGCGATTGTTCTCAAACCACTTCGAGGTGAAAGACAGCTGATAAGGCTACATTGTTTCTAAATATGAGCTTGATCTTGTGGTGGGAAGGCCTTCGTTTTATGTTGAACTTTTGTCCTCGAGCACTGTTTCCGGAAATGTCCATTTTGCTCTAAAATATGCGTCTTTTGCTAAGATTACTTGAAAAGAGTCTTGAACAACCAAATACTTGAAATCTAGTGTTTATGCATTAAAATCTTAGTGAAATGCTTGTTAAAGCACTCACTTATGATAGAAAAAAATGGGTAAAATATGCATGTTATCAGAAGTGCCTCTAAGGACAGTGTGTGAGGGATGTTTCCGTGTGATGCATCGGCTGTTTAAAATTTTTCGATGAATTGCCGAAGTGGCTCATCCTGCACCTGAGTCAGAGTGAACAGGTTGGTTGTGTGCTTCATCATGTACATTGAGTAATGTTTGAGGAAAGCGCCTGGGAGATCTTCGAAACTCTTGATGGAGCCGGGACGAAAGCTAGAAAACCACTTGAGCGCGTCTTGGCTGAAATTTTTGATAAAAGTCATCGGGCATATCGAATCGCTGCCTCTGCATTGCGATCTGATATCCAATGAGTCAGAGTTGTGGATCCTCGCTCCCGTTGTAGTACGACATCTTAAGTTTTATTGCCGCACTGAGGCGGATATTGGTGATTTCTTGAGAGAAAGGGCTTTTTTTTGTCGGCGAGAATTTTTGCGATCTCTGGTGCCGAACTGATCACGCAGTGAATCTGCGAACCCATTGCATCTAACCGTTGATGCAATTTAGCTACTCATGGGTCGACCTCCCTAATTGTTGTATCGTTAATTTGTCTGGTAGCGTTAGGTATGTTCGTCTCAGACCCGTGGTTGACGTCTCATGTGGTTCGGGTGGTTGGGGTGTAATGGAAGAGTCGCCTTCTGCCCAGCGGGGTGATTAGCTCGCTTGTTGAGGTGGCCATCGAATTGATTTTCTCCTGGTGTTTTGTTTGCTGAGATTGTAAGTTATCGAATTTGGTGCTGATGTCATGGGTGATAGGTTGTAGTGTGGCTTTAATTGTCGCGGCGAGGTCGGCTGTTGAGATGGATGTTGGTGCTAGTGTTCCCGTGGCTGGTGGTGGTCTTTGAGTGCCGGTGGTGATGAGGTTGTCGTGCTCGTCGAGTCTTGGGAGTTGATCGTCTACGTTTTTTGGAGGAGACATCCTTAAGTTTTGGTTGTTAAGAACTTGTTCCTTATTCCCCACATATGGTGCCATTTGTTGAACCAGAATATCACTTAAGCTAATAAGCAATATAAGGTTGTGGGTTTAAGAGAATAAGTCTTTATTAATCGCTACGAAGCTCAAGGTGTCACAAGAGATAGCTTGACAAGAGAATCTTGCCGAGCTGAATTGAAAGAATAAAAGCTTAATTAGGTCTAGAAAACTCGCGGCGGTTAGGTCTTTCTCTTGAGTTCTCTATTGAATTATCAATCCTCTTCAAGTTATGATGAGCTCTCTATTTATAAGATTGGGAAGTCGATTCCCCCTTCTTTTTCTCTTTTTGGAAATCTTCTTATTCGTCTTAATCATTTTCATTGTTTCTCCAAGATTTCCTTTTTCCTCGGTGCTTTCCTTTTTCTTTGGGCTGTTAGTCTCGGCGGGCTTTTTCTTAATGGGCTAATATTAATGGGGGTAGGGCCCTTTATGGAATGTGCTCAATCTTTCTCTAACAATGATATCCTAAATAAGATTGCAGGACTTTTTTATATGATATTTGTCTCTATTTTTGTTAGTTTTGTTTTTATTATGTTTAGTTATATCTAGCGATTAGCTAATTACTTAGCATAAGTTTAGCTAATTTGGTTCTCATGAACTTTGTATATTTCTGTAAGACTAAGGCCAGAAGGTGGTTATTTGGAAACGCCTTCCCTGAGAGGGGAAACTCATTTAATTTCTCAAGTATTTGCTATCGACAAATTTATTCTCCAACTATCGTGTGTGCAGATTAAATCCTCAACTTAACGTTGACTTCGTAAATTTAGGCATGAGAAAAGTCAACGTTAACTAAGAAAACAGAGATGTTTGCATTGGCTTTATGTCTGAGTCCAATTCTGCAAAGTCAACATAAACTCGAGGAATTAATTTGCCAACTTAAAAGTTTGGGGAATTTATTGATCATTTTAAAGAATTGTCTTGTAAAAATGTTAAATTTGGAAAACAAAAATCAAATCAATTATATAGAGCTTTATAAATAATAACTTTGTATAGCTATATAATTTTTTTTTTTATTTTACGGTATTAATAAAGTAATTTTGGTTGTTTTTGTATTGTTTATACATGAAGGTGTGAAGAGAGTTGCTCGCTATTTTTTCCAAATTTAATAGTTTTTAATGCCACAAGACAATTCTAACCATTGTCATAAATAAAATTAAAAATTACGTGTATTTTAACATAAGCATCAATTTCTATAAAAACACACTACATTTTGACGTATGTCTCTCAAAGTATAGTGATTAATTTCTGTGAATTTTTTCTTTGCGGGCAAAATTTTTGGTTATCAACCGATGATTGTTCTCTTACCCTACGGTGTGGCGATGTCACTTAAGTTTTTGATCCCGGAATCATTGGTATGGTCACTATACTAGAAGGAACAAAGTTTTCTTGGGATCTAATCGGGAGAAAAATAAGGTCAAAATCTTTTGAAATGATTATGATACGAAAGTGTTGGTATCAAAATATCGATATTTCAGAACTTTGGCTAGAAGCATCAGCTTTTATTATGTAGTGTGCAAATTGGAAGTTCAACCAAAAGATGCTACCCACACACACAATTCACATCAGAACAAGATCGAATACAAAGAAAGAAAAAAATGGATCTAACGATCCGTTAGCGAGTAAGGCTTATCTACGAAAATCATCGTCAAATTCACCTTTCTCATGCAACTTGCTTTTCGAAAGTTTTGTATACTGATTTTGTAATTTTGATTTGATATCAATAAATTTTTAAACGGAAAAACATAATATAATAAAAATAATAAATTTTTAAAAAAAGTATTTTATGGTAATTTACAAATGACAGTGATTTATGAAAATGATCATAATTTTCTAAATAAAAATGACAATTTAATTTCCTAAGTTTTCGTAAATGTGCAGATTAATTCTCAAACTTTTAAGTTGGTAAAATAATTCTTCGAGTTTGCGTTGACTTTGAAAATTTAGAATGAGAAAAGTCAACGTCTTTGTTTTCTTAGTAAACATTGATTTTTCTCATGCCTAAATTTACAAAGTCAATAGTAAGTTGAAGATTTATTCTACATATACGATTGTTGGGGAATAAATTTGCCGATTACAAATACTTGAGGAGTTAAATGATCAGTTTCCCTTCGAGGGAGACGAGATGTGTGCGACTTTGGTTGATCGTCATAATTAAGAAGTCATATGTAGAATTAAAAATGTAGAAGGCTTTTTTTTTGTTTCTCTCACGAAGAAGAGGAAATTGTGAAAATCCCCTTAGCTTCATTAATGTTTCTACACTAGGAGATCTCGGTTTCGAGTACCAAATAATGCTATTTATTTTCATTTATGCAGATTAATAGAGACAAAAATCTTCATTGTAGTGTAGGTAGAATCGTCTGGCGTAGATCTTTAGAAAACGGTAGAATTGTTCATTATAAAATCATCAATGTAACAATTCTTATAATTTTATAACTAAATAATAAACTAGTGCTTAGAAAAAAGCTTTTTCTTTCTTTTTCTTTATTTTATTAATTTTATTTTCAAAAATTAACTATAATAAAATAATGGGCAATTCTCTTAAAGAGCCCAAAATGAAGTTTCTCAATCAAATTTAGCTTCATACGCTCAATTTGATTTGAAATAGCCTACATTAAAGGGTAAAAGACAAGTATATCCTTCTTTTTCTCAAGACAGAAAACACGATATTTTCTTAAATTATTTTTTGCGACGAAGACGACATATCTCTGACGAACAACATCGACATATCTCCAACGAATAACAACGGTGACGAAAAAGATATAGCAAACTGTGACTGAGTAAAGGTAAGATCATTCTATGTTTTCGATTTGGGATTGAATATGGATTGGTTTCAAATTTGGCTTTAAATTAGGGTTTGAGAATGATAGAGGATTGGATTTAGTATTTCTTTCCGGGATGAACATAGATTTTGACTAGGCAAGCTTCAGTTTTAACTTAGATCGAAGAACTTTAATGTTTTAGGTTTCATGAACAGATTGGGGGT
Organism: Alliaria petiolata; assembly: GCA_020283515.1. Lineage (NCBI taxonomy): Eukaryota > Viridiplantae > Streptophyta > Magnoliopsida > Brassicales > Brassicaceae > Alliaria > Alliaria petiolata. Next base: position 20,285,185 of record JAHZTW010000002.1, read on the forward strand.
TTAGGGAAAAAATATTTGAAAGTTTCAATTTTAAAGACTAGAAAGCTGTTGAGGAATCAAGTAAATTCTTTGTCCATTTTCAATTATATTTGAGTTTATGATCTCAATCTCGCACTTGAGATTTCAAAAACTTGCGAGCAGTTTAGCCAATTTAAATGATTTAGTTGGAGAAGCATTATATTGATTGAAGTTTATGATTTATGTGTCTCACTTAAGAGCAAGTGTCAGAAATCAATAAACATTTTCTTTATTTTTGATTCGGGAAGGTTTTCCTAATTTTCAGGAAATATTCGTAGTAGTTTAGGAAGGCCGTCCTGAATCGTTATGATTCATTTAAAAACCTGATCTTTGTTTGTTATCTTTTTAACAGGTAAAAAAAACAGAATGGGAGATTCATATCTTTGACGATCTTGGTGCGTGAGCTGCATTTCAAAATGGGACATGCGATAAACTCAGTGACCGCCATAAATTTCGATGCTTATGGAATATGTAGATTATGAGATAATATTCAATGTTCAAATAGAATCCAATAATAAGAACATATGCCTTGTGGATTTTGATTAGTGGATCACAAATAAACCACAATTCAATGTTCAAATAGAATCCAATAATAAGAGATAAATNAGATTATGAGATAATATTCAATGTTCAAATAGAATCCAATAATAAGAACATATGCCTTGTGGATTTTGATTAGTGGATCACAAATAAACCACAATTCAATGTTCAAATAGAATCCAATAATAAGAGATAAATGAAGTTTAAAATGCGAGAATAAAAAGTTAGGAAAATATTTCCAAAATATATGAAAAGCTTTCTAAATCGTTTGTATAAGAAGAATGAGAGTGATTTTCTGAAATAAGCATTCAAAGGAAGAATATCACAATCAATAACAACAATTCGACATTCTTGTGTGATTTAGGAAAATATCTCCATATTTCAAAAGGATTTCTAAATTTAGGAAGAGTTTATAAATATTTGGAAAGGTTTACAAAATGGTAATAAATACCTTCCTAAATCTCTTAAAAAAAAAAAAATTGGAATGACTAGTCTTTCTGAAATAAGCAATCAAAGGAAGAAGATCACAATGTGTAACAACAATTCGACATTCTTGTGTGATTTAGGAAAGTATGTCTAAATTTCAAAAGACATTCTAAATCCACGAAGAGTTTCTAAATACTTGGGAAAATTAACTAAATATTTATGAAGACCTTCCTATATCTTCCAAAAAACAAAATGTGAGTGATTAGTCTTCTAAAATAAGCAATCAAAAGAAGAAGATCACAATCTGTAACAACAATTCGACATTCTTGTGTGATTTAAGAAAGTAAGTCCAAATTTCAAAAGACTTTCTAAATTCACGAAGAGATTCTAAAAATTTGGAAAAGTTTACTAAATTTTTATGAAGAGCTTCCTAAATCTTACAGAAACAAAAAAATTCATCAAATTTCACTGATCTATGATCTTCATCCATGGTCGATCGACATGTTTGTATAAGGTATAAGGTACTCTCAGATCTGTTTGTATAAGGTACTCTAAAAAGCAAAAACTGCTTTGAGTCATCGTGAATTGAGAATTAATTTTTGAGTCTCTGATTGAATCTCGTGAATTGAGATCAATTTTTGAGTTCGATCTGATCTCGTCCGTCGTTGAGTCATTGTCGAGAATCTTCGATCTCCTATGTTGTCTTCAATCCTCCGTCGTCGATCTCCAATCTTCTCATCTCCTCCATCGTTTTCGATCTCCTCCATCATTGATTTCCGATCTCTTCCGTCGCCTTCAATCCTCCGTCGTCCATCTGCGATCTCCTCCATCGTCTTCAATTCTTCATCGCCCATCTTCTCCGTCATCATCGAGCAATATCGTCTTTACTAATTTTATTGGCAATTCTTTTAAATGAGGGGCAGATTAGTCTTTTGTTCCATTTGATAATTCTAGAAATAATTCATAAAGTTTTTGATGTGCAACGGGCTGGAATGCCCTTAAGTTTTAGAAGCAAATCTACTCTACCCCCATTTTAATGAAATGTGTAATTCCGAAATAACCTTATGTTTCAAAATTTGAAAAATTAATAGATTTATTAAAATTAAATCATAAAAAAAGAACGAAACGAAGAAACTGAAAAAAAAAACACAGCTCCTCTCGAACCCGAACCTGCGGCGCCGTCGGAACTCTCGCTCCATTCCGCTCATTCTGGTCGAACCCGCCGCCGTCACAATCCGATCGGAAGCCTCCATTGAAGCTGCAAGTTCCAAATTGAGGTATGTTTCTGCATTTCACCTAAGATTAATGATTGAGTGATTCAAATCATTTTAGGGTTTTGCGATTGCAATTAGATTGAATTCGATTTTGGGTACACATTGTGTTTTTAAGCATGTTTCATGGGTCGATTAGGTCTCTGGACTGGTAAATAATGTATGGTTGTGGTTGAATCGTAGTGAATTGTAAGTAAAATTGAATGAATTTAGGCAGAATTCAATTTCAGCAATTTGATTTACAGCGATTGGACAACTATGTACAACTGGTTTTACTGAGAAGGACAATATAACTAGTACAACTTGTATTACTGAAATCATCATATTTAATCCATATTTGTCAATTGAGTTTTTGTATTCATTTCGCAGGAGACAATGACGAAAAACGTAAATGTACATTTTAATTACGAATGTCGCATCTACGGTTTATCGTTTAAGACATCTATGGAGGAGATAACTTTTTGATGTTAGAAGCTAGAATATGCAAGAAGGTTGGGATAGATGATAGTGCGATGAAAATGAAATTGAGTTTCAGTCCACTGTTAATGGGACCTCATATACTTTCATATAATGTGGATGATGAGGATGTTTATGTTTTTCTAACCACCATAGATAAAGAGCAACGTAGAGGTGTTTTGCATGTGGAGGTGATCAACGTCTCGGGAATAGATCAGTGTTGCAAGCAACTTTCAAGAGTGGTCCGAGGAAGTTATTATGGTGTGAACTATGATGAGTTGCATCCAAGAGATGTTGGAATTATTGCTAATGCTGGTGCAATTACTTTTTACGTAGGCAATGAACAACATCATGGGGGAATGGAGGATGATGTTAATAGGGAGGTTGATGTTACTATGGAGGTTGATGTTACTAGGGAGGATGATGTTACTAAAGAGGATAATGTTAGTGGAGAGGTTAGGTCGGATGATGAATATGTTTAGCTTCCACATGATGTAGAAGATAGTGAGTTAGAGGCATGAGAAGACGGTATGGGTATAAAAATTGGTTAGGAATTTAGAAATAAGAAGGCAATTCAAGATTTGGTGGATAGAGCTGCATTTCAGAATTGTTTTGGTTTTACTGTAATCAAGTCGGATAAGAAGAGGTTAGTGCTACAATGTCGGCAAAGAAGTTGTAAATGGCATTTACGAGCTGCAAAGGTTGCAAACTCATAATGTTTTCCGGTTAGAGTATACACAAAGATGCATACATGCTCTCGGACTAGTGCGAGCACAAGAAACTATAAAAGAAAAGGCACACCACGATTAGTTGCATCTGTTTTGCATGATTTATCCAGTACAAATGGTTACCCCAACTCCTAAAAGTCTCATCTCTCTTGTTCAGGGAAAACTTGGCGTGAAATATTTCACCGCGTTGAGAGGGAAAAAACAAGATGTTAGTGATGTGTGTGGTAGTCCAGAAGAAAGTTATAAGATGTTGTATTGTTATTTGTACATGTTAGAGAAGGTCAATCCTATAACAGAAAGTAGCGTGAAATTGGATGAAGGAAATAAATTCAAGTACTTATTCATCGCTTTGGGAGCTAGCATTGAAGGGTATCAAGTGATGAGGAAAGTGATAACTGTGGATGCTACTTTTCTGAAAAATGGATATGGGGGTGTCCTAGTTTTTGTCACAGCTCAGAATCCTAATCGTCACCTTTATCCCATAGCGTTTGGTGTACTCGATGGCGAGAATGATGCAAGTTGGACCTGGTTTTTTGAAATGCTGAAAACCGTTGTACCTGACTCTTCTGAATTGATATTTATTAGTGACATAAATTCAAGGCTCATCAAGTCAATGGTCAGGTGTACCCGAGCGCGCATCATGGATATTGTATATGTTATTTGTCCCAAAATGTGAGAGGTCATGTATATTACGTTAACAAAGACGTAGTTGCAAAAAATTCAGGGAGTGCTATATGATTTATACAGAGGGTGAGTTCTTGTAGGTTTATAGTGATTTTAGGAGAAGGTATCCTTCTGCGGCCAAGTATCTGGATGAAACAAATGATGTGATAAAATAGGCAATATGTTATTTTCCAGGAGAAAGGTACAACATATACACAAGCAATTGTGCGTTTTTAAAGAGGAAAGGAAGTACTCCTTATTACACTTGATTGATGTCATCGTTACAAAAATTTCGATATGGTTTAACGAGCATATAAAGACTCTATTTGTGGGTCGGACGGGCATGAACTAGTGCCTTTTGTGGAGAATTTAGTGCACATTACATGTAAGGATGCGTCTCTCTTAACTTCGATGGAGCTAAACAGTTATGAGCTTGAGTACATTGTCAATGGAAGTGATGGCAAACAATATGTAGTGTCGTTGATTAGGAAATATTGCAGTTGCAGGTGTTTTTATATTGACAAATATCTTTGTGTGCACGCAACAGCCGCTTTCATAGAATTGTGGAAGAGGGGAGATAGAGGGCGGAATATCCGTTTCCATGATGTCTGCTCAAAATATTATTAGGTTGAGTTGTGGGAAATGACATATTACAAGACTATTTATTTACTGCCAGATAAGTATATGTGGAATATCCCGAACTACATAAAAGAAGTGCAGGTCTTACCTCCAAATTACATCACAAAGGCGGGAAGAAAGAAATCAAGAAGATTTCCATCGGCTGGAGAACGGCGTCCAAGGACGAAAAAACAAAAAGGTCCCGAGGCGAATGTTGGAAAATTGGTTATTCGCCAATACCAACACTGTTTGATTTGTTTATTTTGCAATTCATGTTTGTATTTGTACTTTTAAAACTTAATGGTATCACTAAAAATTCTCAAAACTATGTTTCCTTCCTTTCTTTCTAGGTAATACTAATAATACTAGTATTACTGACTGATATTGTATAACTGGTAATACAGATATTACTGAACTACGTAATTGAGGAAATCAAAAAATGAAAAACTACACAGAAACGGAAGAAGAAATCATCAACTTAAGGACTGTTTGATCATCTTAAACTCAAAAGAAACAATAAAAAATAAGGATACCGGATGGCAACACCATTAACCACAAACCAAAGTATTTTTCCTCCTTCACTATTTAATGCGCAAAGAAGTAGCATCCAAATCCCCAGAAGCTTACGGTTTCGTTCCATAGGCATGTGAAAGATGTGACAAAACTGCGGGTGACTTGTAAACCACTCTAACTCGTATGGCCCTTTTAGCTCATTTATCACAGTCACCGCAATCTTCACTTCACATTTCGATTATATCTTAGGATACTTGATAAACTCTGTGTACTCAAAGAAAAGCTCAGGAGGATGCATATGTTCCATTTCCCCATCTAAATTCTTCAAAAAAGTATTCATACACATGATTTAGTTAATACTTTAACCCAGTAATACTCAGTTATACCAATAATCAGTTCAACATAAGAATACTGAGTTTAACCTAAGAATACTACTGAATTATAATTCGATTTTTTAGTTCAGTATTCTATTCTCAATTCTCCAAAATGAATAACGTCACTAACTATTTTTTCCTACTTCTCCAAACCAAATTTATTCAAATGAATACTTACCTTTGAACCACTTTTTGGTTAAACTTCATCTTCTCCAGAACTACTCAATACTGCATACCGAATATTCCTCTGAACTACTATTTGGTTGTCTCGAGTTGGTTCTCGAGTTTATTCTGGACTTGCTTATGGAGTTGGTTCTTGAGATGCTGATATGTGTATATTTTGCATCATTTTAGCATCCATATAGTATAAGTTTATCATCATTTTAGAGTCTAATATAGCATTATAGTGTTGCATTTGATCATTTAGAGTCCTAGAGTGTTCTTGCATGGCACTTGCATGTTTTGCATTGTTCTTTGCATGTTTTGGTACCTTATTAGGTGAAAAGGACGCTTGGGAGTTGAGGATGCACTTGGAGAATGATGCATGACACATAGAAGGGACAAGAGGCAACAAAAGGATGAAGAAGAAGGTTTCTGGCAACAGATCGACGAAGCAGATCGATGAAGCTCATCGATCCACTTTTCCAGGGAGCCAGATCGACGAAGAAGATCGATGAAGCTTCGTCGATCCACATTTCCAGGGAGCCAGATCGACGAAGAAGATCGA
>JAHZTW010000002.1:20299014-20369285 GCA_020283515.1 Alliaria petiolata
AGAGTGTTTATCATACCATTTAGACTTGTTATTAATGCTTGTTGATTATCCTAATGCTAACACATCATTAGTTCATTAGGGTAATTAACAAAGGGATTTGAGCCACACATCATGGTCTTATCTTGATTAAGAGTTCTAGGTATAGAGTTTGCTTGATTAGTAGCTTAAATGATTGCAAGAATGTTCCCTTAAGTTCCCAAATCAATGATTCCATCCCTAGGTTTCGATTTAGTATAATTGATAATCTTGCTTAGTAGTAATCATTGCTTAGTTTCTTGATTAGCTTCAATTAAGGTTTAGTTTCTTAGCTATTGCTTAAGTAGTGTTTCTTTTAGTTTGTGCTTTGGTTTTAATTATCATTTGTCACTTGAATTGTCAATTTAGCTTAGCTTAGATAAGACTTTGTATTCTTAGTGCAACCAATCTCCCAAGATGGATTGATAACCTCAAGTATTGCAATGACATGAGCAATTGAGGAATTGCTTGCAAGGCTAAAAAAGCTTGTATCAGATGCTTATGGAGTTATTTTCGAAGTTTGTTCTGTACTTGCTTCTGGAGTTGGTGTTTCAGGACAAGTTTCTCTTAGGCGTAAACTCCTCCTTATCGCATTTTTCAAAATTTTCGTCCGAGGCGGCATCTTATCTAAACCAATAGATTCAAAATATCATTTCTTATGAACAGAGAGCTCCAAATATGATAACTTCAACAAAAAAAAACCAATCAGCTTAAAAACCAATCAATCAGACATTGAATCAATGACTGATCTTTTAGCCAAATCGTTCAGAAAAAAATCGGTAATCTGAGTAACATTACGAATTGAAAATATATATAACTCTAAAATCAAAGAGCTCTTCCTCTATGAAATGAATAAAATTGGGACTTAATGGACAGTTAAAAAACAAGAGATTCACTTACCGTCGATAGAGGAAACTCGAAGAATGCTCGCGGATAACGAATTCACTTAGGCCGAAGAATGCTCGAGGATGACTCGAAATAAAGGAACTCGCGGATAACGAATTCTCATAGAACGAGAAATGACAAGGAAGAGAATGATAAAGAAACAAAATGACAAAAATAAGAAGACTACACGAAGAGACCGTCGCTGCTCGATCGTCGTCTCGGTCGAACTCTCGTCGTTTCGAGAAGATGGTTTGAATTCCAGACAAATATATCTCTTAAAAATGTAAATTAGGTTTTTACTGAATATAGGTGGATCGGCTTAAATTGGGTTCGGATCAGATGAATTTTTGATTGTATGAAAGGGTTAGATGACTTTGCCGCATTTTCAATTAAAATTAAAATTAAAATTATTAATAAATTCTCAAACATAACGAGGTATTTCAGATTTAGTTTTTACAATGGAGGGCGTTCTATCCATTGATTCTTTTTAAGATCATAGAATTAACGCCTATTTTTTAGTTGGTTTATTTTACCAAAAACAGTAAGTTTCAAAAAACCTTTTAAAAAACTAGGGCTGTTCAATATGGTAAAACCGAACCGAATTGAATCGAAATAGAACATGTGGTTGAAATATGGATATACTATATTAACCGTATGGATGTAATAATTTCAAAACCGTAAGATAACGATATGGTTTGGATATAAACCGATTAAATCGAAAAAAACGATTAGTTTTAAAATATAATATAATAATATATAATATACACTAAGTATATGTAAATTATATAATCCTGAAAACCTAATGTCTAAACAAATTTTAATATAAAACAATATTAAACCTGTGTAATGAATGATGATGATGCATGATTCAAATCCTTATTTGCCCCCTTTGTTTGTTTCTATACTCTTTATGTCACGGTTTCATCATCTATATAGCAAGTGAAAAGTAAAAAAAATATAAATAATATAAATAACCTAATGTTAAATTGTTATTTATTAAAATAATTTTTTTATATTTTATATTCTTTACTGATTATTTGCTAATTTTTTATTAAAAAATCTAAATTCATATTATATCAAACAAAGTTTTTAGTTTTGGTTATAATCTAAATAAACCTAAAATCGAAGGTGTCAAAACCGAACCAAATCAGTAGATAAGTATTTTTTATTAATCAAAAATTAAGAAAACGGAACCGAAACTGAACCGATGTGCATTTAAAAAACACGAAGAACTGGATTTTCCGAACCGCATCGTTCCCTCAAATCTTCTGAACCGCAGCCCTCCGAAACTGCGTTTCTAATCCGGATACGAAACCCTAGCTTCCACCAGAAATCAAATCTACTTTCATCAAAGATATGGCAATAGCGCGAACTGGAGTTTACGTTGATGATTACCTTGAGTGTAAGATCGATAAAAATCCTCTTCGTATTTGAGAAATTATATCTAATTGCAATAAATTAGTTCGATTTAGGTTTCGCTTTTTCTTCTGGGTTATCGGAAAATTCAAATTCTTGTAGATGCGAGCACTTTCCCTGCGGAGCTTCAAAGATTGCTAAATACAGTTCGCGAGCTAGACGAGAGATCTCAATGTAAAAAGCTTTCATTAATACATTTTTAATTACCATTTCTTAGTTATGTTTGTGCTTCCTGTGAATTGATTTTGTTGTTTTGAAGCTCTCATAAACCAGACGAGGCAGCAAACTAAGTATTGCTTAGGTCTTGCCTCACAGAGTTCCAAGAAGGGAAGTGGCAATAATCATTACAACAATGGTCTTGATGAAGACGAAACTATTGAGAAAATGCGTAAAGAGATTGAGTCCAGCCAGGAAAATGCTTTAAGTTTGTGTACGGAGAAGGTCTTATTGGCCCGACAAGCGTATGATCTTGTAAGCTGCATATTCTTCTGAGTCTTCCTTTTGCTGCAATAATAATGGTCACAAGAACAATATCATGTAATAAATATGTGTGTATAATAAGTACCTGTTGTGATATCTACTGTCACGAAATGAAAATAGAGTTTAAATTCAGTCAGAATCTTGAAAATGGTAGACCTTGTTACTGAGATTTGAATTTGAATACAACTCCATTGGATGTTTCAGCCAATTTTAATCTCGGTGATAACTAATATGTTTATTCCGGTTACAGATAGACAGTCATATTAAACGACTTGATGAGGATCTGAATAATTTTGCTGAAGATTTAAAGCAAGGTATGTGATATCTTGTAATTACTGTCTTCTCAAGGGGATTGGTTAGAGTTAGAACTATGTCTTTTCATATTCTAATGGCTAATTACTCAATTGGTTCTTAATATGTGAGTCGATCTCGCATGGATTTGTTTATGATTTGGTTGGCAATTGATTGAGATTAGTCGGTTGCTGAAAATCTTAATAAGCATATGAGGTTAGGGAGTTAGTCCAAGTGTTCTACATCTTTTTTGGAGGATAGTATCTTTGGGGCAAGAATCATTCTCTTGTGGGGAATCTTTGAATTCATCTTGTTTTAATCAGTAAAGGGTCACGTTTGCTTATATCTTTTGGCTCTTTACTTTTTACAACAATCTCTTGTAAACTTCTTCTAGAGCAACTCCCTAAGGGTTAGCCAAAAAAACAATGCTTTCCACTTGCATAAACTTCAGTGCACATCGATTAGTTTCAAGCTTAAGAGAAACTTAAACGCTCATCGTCCATCTTGTCAAATCATATATATGGCGTTACTTTCATTCCTCTCTAGTGAAATGATGCTTTGAATGAAGAAGTTATACCTGTTCAATATTGGCGTCTTCTCTGTTTCTCATATGTTTATTTTGTCATGACTCTTGTGTATCAGAGGGAAAAATTCCACCCGACGAGCCCTCTGTTCTTCCTCCACTACCTATAGTTCCTAAACAGGAAAAGCGCAAGTCCTTCTATGGCACACCTCAATCTAAAAAGATTGATTTCAGAGATAGAGAGTGGGATCGTGACAGGGATTTTGAGCTCATGCCTCCTCCAGGTAGCCATCGGAAAGACTTCGCCCCTATCGAGGAGCAGCCAATCGATCCAAACGAACCGACGTACTGTGTCTGCCATCAGGTCCTGAAAACATAAATTCGACAAAAAACTTTTGGTTGCTGATCATGTCGTGGCCTTTGATTAACACTTGTTAAATGTTTGTTTTTTCAGGTGTCCTTTGGAGACATGATTGCCTGTGACAATGAGAAGAATGTGAGTCTGTTCTCTTAGCATCTAATTATTCTGTTCTGGAGTTTAGTTATTGTTAAACCATGTGATTCGTTTTTCCGTTTGGATAGTGTCAAGGAGGTGAATGGTTTCACTATACATGCGTTGGCCTCACACCCGAGACCAGATTCAAAGGCAAATGGTATTGCCCCACTTGCAGGCTTCTCCCACAGTCACATTAATATCATTCGTACCTGTGACAAGGTATTGCTTTTGTCCTATAGTTTTTTTAGCATCAATCACCAGAAAACTAAGGTCTCTGGTCTCCTCCTGCAATTTCCATGCATGTGTAGCTGATATGAAGATTTGCATGAACTTATAATTATTGATTCTCATAGGTGGCAATGACATCTTCTTTGATACCTTCTCTTCAAGACCAATCTCATCTTTGTAGCAAATGCAAGTAGAAGCAAACTCTAGAAGGAGAGAATACGTCATGTTTTGTACACCTTGGGTTAATTCTAATTTTTAAAAATATATGCTACTCTTTATCATCTCCTTCTACAATTGGTAAGATTTTGGAGTCAAATGGAATTGTAATATTTGACGAAATTAAAGAAATTAATTACATATATGTATAATGTGGAGCAAAAGCACAAGTAAGAAGTATAAAATTCTTCTTCATCAGCTTACAGTGTACACATGACTCATTATATCTGGCAAATCTAAGTAACGCCGATAACAAAAATTTGCATCTGATTGGCCCTAACTACAACATATGCTTACATACATAAGACAATAAACATCAAAATGTGTTTACAAGCCCTATGCCTACCTCTTCCGCGAGTTCGTCCCATACAGGCAGGAGTGTCAAAACCACCAGTACAATTGCAGTCGCGACAAGAGCCTTCCTCCATGTTCCAACCTCGGTCACATCGTTAAGGCACGGTTTCTCAGGTGTTCTCTGTTCAACAAACATTGTACTCTTTTTTTTAGATACAGCTTTGTAAGGCTTACTCGCTTTGTTGGAAGTTGAGAAATTCTGAGTACCTGGCAGATTAGTACATAGAGTCCCCAAGGGAGTGCCAAAGGGCCGCCGAGCTGAAAATGTAAGAGCAAATACCACACAGATCAAACTCGAAGGTTCAAGAGCACAAATTATATGAATATCAATACCATAATATGGCTCCGAACAATTGAACATACCACTCTGAGTCCAAGCATTACATAGGTCGACAAACCAAATGTAACCAGTGCATTTTTCCCAAATGCGCCCTGCGCAAGAGCCATAACCATATGTTTCAGTTCATAGTTTTCTTCAATCGGAGTACACAATCTTTTTAAGGATTTACAATAGTACACACTTCAATCAACTACAGCAAGGTCTAATGGCAAGATACACTTGGGAGTTCACATTTTGTAACCAAAATTTATACTAGGCAACATTAGGCTTCTAGTTTTTAAAGATTATTCCATAGATAAGAGAAGTACCTGTACAGCTCTTCCTCCATCCAAACATCCAACAGGAAGCATATTAAAAGCCGTTGTTGTCAAACCACACCTAAAAATTATTCTTCAAAGTAAGCGAAAAAATCGTCACAGTTTCTGATGAATAATAGGGCATGAGTCAAGGCATTAGACACTACCATCCAGCAATAACAAGCGGGTGGATTGAAACTGTTGCAGCATGCATAGCTCTGCAATCAATAAGGAAAATTGAAACGGGTGTTGGAGTTAGATTTTTTTCTTTTAGTCTAGGTTGAACAGTCGTTAGCTGTGTAGAGCTTACGCGTATCCCAGAGTTGCTCTGCTGATGAGTCCAAGAAGTAATGAGCCTTGGAATAACAGGCTGGGAACCTGCACCAGATCGCTGGCTGCATCCGGGTTAGTAGATAGGAACAGACCAACAGCAAACATTGAAACTGAGAGTGCAGCTCCAGCGAATGGACCAGCTAGCGAAATATCGACTTTTGTACTACGGTCGGGAAGAATCGACTTGAACTGTACAAATCAAGCAAACGGCGCTACTACATTAGCTAATAGTCTTGTCTTCGAGAAACTTCAAAATGTTCACCTCGTTGTCAATGACAAAGTAGATGGATGCATATAAAAGAGAGGTAGATGGAAGCATTTTCGACCATAGTAGGTTCCTTGTTTCTTCAAAGAACTTTGAAAGATGCCTTCTTCTAGATGTGAGTTACATAGATTTCAACAGGAGATAAGTCCCTTGAACTTGAAAGAGTTGCAACAGACATGATGAGGAATACCACCTGTGTGATTGCACCAAAGCTGCCGAGTGTAATGTTCGGAATGAAGTAAGGAATGCTAAGCTTTACTTTCTTTGGAACTGCAGCAAGAAAGTGCCCTAATTCCTGCAAACAAACAAGTTATAAATAAACGAAGTAATGAGAGCAAAATAGGAAAACCAGATATAACCAATATAGGAAAGCTTATCATTCCACCAAGGAAGCATAAAGATGAAAGCAACAAAACCGACATTACTGTAGAAACACACAAATTTTCAACTTACATGAAACAAAAGAATTCCCAAGACACCATATGCTAGAGGCAATGCAGACTCTACAAATGGATACAGAAGCTCCATATCAGGTGGTTCAACAGCATTTGGATCGGTGAAATACTTTACCACCTCAGGAGGTAAACGGTTAATCTGTTAAAATCAAGAAAGTTCCATTATTGCATTTATGTGATTTCATTTCCACTTAATATCAATGACATAATGATGTAGTGCCCCTGGGGAAAAAATGGTACCTGAGAAGCAATTCCAAGCTCCACAGAGGAACCAATTGTCAAAAGAAACAATATCAAAGCAATCACATACTGCCAGAGTGTGGTTGGTCCTGGCTCAGAGACTTCTTTACGAAGCAAACCAAAGCTAACCCGTGCGCCTCCACGAGGATCTGGTCCTTCCTCAATCATGAACAAGTTGTATTTATCTCCAGCAACCTCTGCTAGTTTTCTCTGGAGTTTTGCAAAAACATCCTCCCTCTTACCTCTCAAGTTCCCAAGAAAGAGGATACCCTCGCCAAGGTCACCAAACGGCTCTTCTTTGGTCACCCAGAATGTCGAATAGCCGAAAATGTTGTCCTTTATTAACTTGACATCGGCAGGATCTACTCTCTCAGGTCCAAGAAGCTCCATCAGCTTGAATGAGTCTATTTGGAAGCTGCTGTATGTCGTATCAATAGGCGATTCAGTTGATGGCTGAGAAAAGACACAAACTTCTACTCTTTAGTAACACAAGGCTTAACAGTGATTCCAACAAACAACATACAGCCTACGAAATCAAGCAAAAAAAGAAATCTAGATGGCTGCAAGTCCTAGTTTTGTGAAATGTTTAACCATAATTCAATTAGTGATTCTTCCATCTACTTTTAAATCTTCAATTCTTCATTGAATCCATATTTTCTCAAGTTTCCACTAAGCAGATTTGGTTTTTTGCTTTGAAACAAGAAAAAAGTTCTCTTACAATGTAAAACATCAACTACAAGTAGAGAAGCTATAGCCAATATGCAAATAAGGAACCATAAGGAATTTTACTGATTAATTCCGGAATAATAGGTGAAACTGAAATTTAAGGAATTGTAGACTCACTCTTACAATTGAATTCAAGACAAAACAGAATGTAAAATCAGAGACAAGAGTGTGTACCCTTGAAGAAACAGAAGGAGTCTTGTCGGAACCGAACTCGTTACTTCTCTCGTCTGCTTCTTCTTCTTCATCAAGAGATGCCGTTTTAACAGCGGAATCTCTAACAACCGACGAACTGGTGTCTCCGTCTTCCCCGCCATTGCCGTTTTGATCATTGCCTAGACACTTTACAGCCCTAAATCTATGATATTCCTCTGTGCAAGAGAAACAGTAACTTTCTCTCAGCGATGTAGAAACCTTGGGCATTGGTGTCTTAATCTTCTTACCCCGGAGATTGCAATGAAACGATCGGAATCTGATGTTAATCGCAGCTGCGAAAGCGACGCTCGTGAGAGTCCCCATCGAGTGGGAGATGGAGAAAAGATAAGGGAAATGTGGGAGCACTTTTAGGATAGATAGATTTTTTTTTCCCGTCATTGATTTATTATTTATAGGTGGGCACCGAGCATGAATTTTGGTGGTATTTGTGAGCAGAAAATCCGCTATTTCATGCATGAAGTATATGCAAATGTTAAATGTATACATAAATTATACTAATGTGTTAATTTATATCTTAAGTTAATAAAAATTTAAATTTCATACATGATTTTCAATTTTTTGCTTAATCAAACAATTAAGTTTACGGTTAACTGTTAACGAACCGTTATCTCTTGACGACGTAAATATCATGTATGAAACGATGTCATCTGATATGGAATGCAGATTCATTGTCAAACACCTAAACGACACTATTTTGTGCAAAACACACACTTAAATCACAAAATGACGTCGTTTTATTCTGTGTCTTATATTCTTCTTTTAATTCACGAAGTTCTCGACAAAATAAATAGTATTTGGGGATTGTACTCAAATCAGCGCGTTGAACTCACTCTCCCTCTGGTTATCGAACTTCGCTTACATTTATCTCTCTGTATCCTTCATCCAGATGCTCAAATCACTAATGCCAGTTGCTGTTTACTCGGTTAGAGTTTTGCTGAAGAAAGAGAATTTCAAATCTCAGACCATGACAAACATGCTCTCGATCTACTTTGGTATAGCGATCGCTGCTTACAACAAGGCGGAATTAGGTGGAAAACGAAATGAAACTCAAGACTGAGATCTTGTTTTGTCGAAAGCGTCGAGAGCTTGAAGAAGAAGAGAAGATACATAATAAAATGACATCGTTTTGTGACCTAATTGTGCGTTTTGCACAAAACAACGACGTTTTGGTGTTTGACAATGAATATATGTTTCATATCAGACAACATTATTTCATATGTGCATCCACGTCGACAAAAGATAACCGTTCGTTAATCCTGTAAACTCGATTGTATGATTAAGCACAAAAATTGAAGATTATGTATCAAATTTAAATTTTTTATTAACTTGAGGTATAAATTAGCACAGTAGTATAGTTCATGAATACATTTAACATTTGCCTATATTTCAAACATGAAATAGCCAATTTTCCATTTGTGAGCTGTTGTGCTATGTTTTTTATTTTTTTTTATACTCTTGTATGTTTTGATTAGCATTTTTTCGATTTGTATCCGCTTGTGTGATATTGTTAGAGTTGGATTTGACACAAATCTGATATGTAGTCGAGCTCACTAAGCAGAATAGGAAAAGCCCAAAAGTGAAGTCTTATATTCACAGCTCCAAGATAACTCAGGTCGATCATAGACAAACGAACTACGAAGAGAATTAATCAATGAAGTAGTTTGTGTAAGACCAATAATTTAGAAATACGGAATCTTTGATTTAATCACAAAATAAAAGTATAATCAAAACCGAATAAAACGAGTTAAGGAAAATCTTAAATAATAAATCGGTGAAACCAAAACACTGGAACGGAGTCGAGATCGCAATCTCTTTCCTTAACACAAAGAATCATCTGTAGTGTGACAGGTATAATCACAAGTCATGAGTCTCAGGATACAACCGTTTAACCCCGAATCGCATCACTCGATCGCGGGTCTAACGAACTTGTATCTCAACAAATACTCTCGAAATAAAGAAACTACCTGATGCAGTAGTGGATTGAAGGAATGTGTGTTTTGCCTTTGCTTTGATCTGATGATCTGTGTTAGGATGATTGAAAAAGAGAGGCTAAGCCATCATATATATAGCATGAGAGGGGACTTGAAAACATTCCAAGTTTACAATGTGGGATATTTTAACTTCCACAAAAAGTTATAGCTAATGAAAACTTTTCATTTGTTTAAACTTCTTCCACAAAGAATTATAGCTAATGGAAACTTTCCATTTATTTAAGCCTCTTCCACAAGGAATTATAGCTAATGGAAACTTTCCATTTGTTAGGGCCTCAACCCATCTTTTATTCACACAAAATACAAAATAATAAAGCTCAATTGTCTTTATTAAATTTTTTGTTACAACAATCCCCCACATGAATAGAATGACATCTAAACAAATGAAGACTTTACAGACTCGATAAACTAGATAAGACTAGACTTAAACTAGATGCTGACTTGACTAGACTAGACAGACTTTTCGAGAGTATAGCGAAGACTAACTGTATCTGTATCTGAGATATTGAACCACTCATTGTTGATATCTGCCGGAATTACTCATACAGGTGGTGAACTTGATGTCTTGAACCGCCCGGTTTTTTATGTAAAACTAGACAACAAATATAACCCATCTTCGTCTTCTTGTTGAGTTAAGTTCTCTATTGTGTTCATTTTGGCCTTGAACATTGCCTGGTTTATCGTGAGTGAACTTGGAGAGTATAGCCTGAACTTCATCCTCCTAGAAATGGCCCCATTTCACACTCACTAGGTGATTGCCATGTACGTGTCACATATACAGATTATACTNATTCATATGTTTGTGTCCTCGGTTGGGAGCTACTGTCTCCGGGGTCTCTAAATTTGTCGGCTTTGTCTCGATCCGGAGGAGTTTCGATTTTTGTTGGCTATATGTGTTATCGTAGGATTATTTTTGTGGAGAACGATGAGAGGTTTTGTGCTCAATGTATAGGCTTTCTTTGATCTGGCGAATAATGAAGGTGCCTATAAAATCTCTTGTTTTTTTTAATTCATTGAAATTGTGAAAGCATTTCTCAAACTGCTTTCGTTTTTTTTTTCTTCTCCAAGAATTAATGAAAAGGTACAAAAGGCTCTCAAGTCATCAGAAAGTGGAAGGATTCTCCGGGCTAAGTGTCAACCACTTGCTGATATGAAATTCACCTACGTGGTCTCAATCTCATGCCAGGAATACGGTTTTCACAAGAGTTCTGGTGACCCACGTGCTAAAGACATATTAAGGCTTATGACTACATATGCCTTTTTCGTCCCAATTCGTCATACGTATCTCTCGGCTGTATTAGTTTTAAGCTTGCTATTTCAACGTGGCAGGTACTCATCTCTGCGTGTTGCCAGAGCCGTGCCTGCCTTTATAAAAAAAAGGCATTTGCCTAAGGCCACCATAATTATATAAAAATTTTAGGCCACATTTTTGGAAAATCTTCAAACTGTTCTTTTTGTAAACATCATCTAAGGTTTGAACTGAGGCAATCTATGACTTGTTTTTTTCTGTATATTCTTTTTAATCTTTTGTTTTTCTATTTTTGTTTGTTATTTAAGATGTTAACTCTTCTATGTTATTTTTAAAGGGCAAATCAATAAATTTAAAAGGCCACATTTTTCAGTTTGCCTTAAGCCTCTGAATCTCTGGGCACGGCACTGCGTGTTGCTTATAAAGATGTGCAAGGAGATGAAGATGAGACTTCTGAAACAGTTTATTATTCAGCTCTCGTCAAAGCTGCTAACCATCCCACAACAAAGAGAAATTTACTATAACACCAAAAACTTCCTCGCTCTGTTTATTTTTTTCCTCATTTCAAAAAAAAAAAATCATGAGGTGATTAGAAAATTATTTCTGTTGTGGTAGCACAGGTTTTCCAGTGTTTAGAATTGGAGACTGAGTTGATATGTTTTTATGCAAGTCCTTTTTAAGATTAAGCTACGAGGACCTCCAATAATAGGAGAAGGAAGGCCTTTTGAAATTGGAGACTGAGTTATGTTTTTTTCAAAGTTGACCTTTTTGTTTCAACTCTTGGATCTAGGGTAACATTCCATTACCACCGTCTATATATATATGTTTTTCATCGGGTGTTTCACCTCACTAGAGGGTAGGGCTGGGCAAAATATCCGTTAGATTTGATTCGATTCGTTATTTGCTTCGATTCGATTCGAAAATCCCGATATCTGTAATTATATGAAGCAAAGCAAATACTAGAAATCAATATCCGTTGAAAACGGAGCAAATCACAAATACTAAAATTTTAAGAGACAGATATCCGATCCGCTCCGTTATTATACATACATATATAAAAAATTATATATATAGTATAATTATTAGATGTATATATAAGTTTTTATGAATTTTTATTGATTATATTAGTTATTTTAATACTGAAATTTAACAAAAAAAATTTTAAATTTTTTTTATATAAAATTCTTTCATTTATAAGTTAATTTTTGAATTTTTGAATTTTTATTTTATTTTTTATAATTATTTTAATATTTTACTTGATAGTTTAGATAAAAAAAAATATTTTTTTATAATAATGTATGCATTTTTAGTTTTTTATTTGTATTAAAAAGATCAAACTGAACATTCGCAAATATCTGCAAATATCCGCAAATATTCGTAAATTTTCTGGATATCCGGATTTTCGGATATCCATATATTTCCGGAGCAAATCAAATCATAAAATTAAATATCCGGTAAAAACAGAGTAAATCACAAATACTAAAAAAATTTCGGATATCCGATCCGCGTCCAGGCGATCTATCCAAAGTTTCTAAAACCATCAATCTAAGTAAAGGCATATTCGTAGGCACTTGCTTTAGTTTCTTTCTTCTGGTGACACGTGTACAAGTATTGTCGTTTCGTTTTGTATTCTTATACCTTCTTCGCTGCTCTCAGGTTTCAATTCCACTCTACGTGAATGCAACATCACTCATCATGAGCACATACAAGTTGGTAAAAGGAGAGATGTGGGTGTCAACCAAATCTCCATGTTTGAGGCAAAAATAGCTAATGGAAATGGGGAGCAAACTCTAAGTCGTGAACTATACTAATGTAGGGATTTAGTAGTTTTTCCTTTATTTTTTATATTTGAGTTTTTTCTCGATAAATAGAGACATCTAGATTATTTGTAAGAGATATCTTATTATTCATTAATCAAATTTTGAGAGTTTTTAAAGTTTTTCTCTTTTCTGATGGATTCAAGAGCTTTTTCTCTTCAAATACATCGCTTGTGAACTTGAATTCAATCTAGGTTTAGCGCTTACTATTCTTAGGGTTTTCCGACTGCGTAAAGTGGTATCAGAGCTTTTATCCAAAAATATAACTTTGAAATGGAAACAAGAGAATACTATACTCACAATGATAACCCAGCTTACACACGCTCCACATTTCCGAGGACTAACTTCTGAAGAAGAAGGTAGGTGGCATCCTAAAGTTGGATTTTGTGCCTGCAGCAACATTTCAGGTGTTTAATCTATTCGAAGCTTAAAGATAAAATTAGAAATAAATGATGTTTTTTCTACCCTCTTGTTTATGTAAATTTTTTAACTAATTCTCGTGTCTCTATACCTTATATTAATCTAAATCCAATAATATCCTTTAAATTACTAATTTTATTTCTAATATAATTACTAAAAAATGATAACACATCATCTAACTAAAAAACCTCTAAAATCAACGTTTATTATTTATCTCCAAGAGTAGTAGTCAATTCCAAAGTAAG
Organism: Alliaria petiolata; assembly: GCA_020283515.1. NCBI lineage: Eukaryota > Viridiplantae > Streptophyta > Magnoliopsida > Brassicales > Brassicaceae > Alliaria > Alliaria petiolata. Next base: position 20,312,509 of record JAHZTW010000002.1, read on the forward strand.
TAATCTAGCACGTTTTTTTATCAATAATAAATCTCCACTCGTTGTTGCTAAATGATCTCCATACATGCACGTCACATCAATTTTCAGCATATTTATCTATGATAAACAAAAAAGTTTTGATAAATTTTTCCAAATAGAATTTGCACCGATCAATTTGTTGTAAAGCAAACAACAAATTTAATAAACTCACCATATGTTTTTGAAATCTATCTAATACATTTTGGTTCACACCATTGATTTTTGCAAAGATATGAAAGAATCATAAACAAAGAGTAAAGTTATGAAGAAGGCATAAAAAAGCTGAAAAATCATGTTTCTAATTGCAAAACCCGTAGAATACATGTTCTAAACTTCGCAGAACACGTACATTATGCAGAAGGTATATTCTACAGAATCGCAGAACATATAGAAACCGCAGAAGACATGTTCTAAACTTCGTAGAACACGTACATTTATATTTTACGGAATCGCAGAACATATAGAAACCGCATAAGACATGTTCTAAAACTTGCAGATCATAGAAAATCCGCAGAAAAAAAACCTTCTGAATTTCGCAGAACATATCGAAAAAGATTTTGTAAATAGTTTTTTGTTACATTTTTGGAATAATAGATATTTTATGTTTCCTTAAGTAAATGTTTTTTCTTTAAAAATAAAATTTTAAAATAAATTAAATATTAAAATATATGATTTTGGGAGCTTTTATTTCTAATTTTCCCAAGCTTAAATTCATCTATTGAAATTTATTAAATATTCAAGACTATAAATATAAGTCAAAAAGAGGTTGTATGTATGTGGAAAACCAAGTGGTTATGTCCTCGCTACTCTCAGGTTTCAATTCCACTTTACGTGAATGCACAACATCACTCATCATGAATACAAGTTGGTAAAGGGAGAGATGTGGGTGTCAACCAAATCTCCATGTTTGAGGCAAAAATAGCTAATGGAAATGGGGAGCAAACTCTAAGTCGTGAACTATACTAATGTAGGGATTTAGTAGTTTTTCCTTTATTTTTTATATTTGAGTTTTTTCTCGATAAATAGAGACATCTAGATTATTTGTAAGAGATATCTTATTATTCATTAATCAAATTTTGAGAGTTTTTAAAGTTTTTCTCTTTTCTGATGGATTCAAGAGCTTTTTCTCTTCAAATACATCGCTTGTGAACTTGAATTCAATCTAGGTTTAGCGCTTACTATTCTTAGGGTTTTCCGACTGCGTAAAGTGGTATCAGAGCTTTTATCCAAAAATATAACTTTGAAATGGAAACAAGAGAATACTATACTCACAATGATAACCCAGCTTACACACGCTCCACATTTCCGAGGACTAACTTCTGAAGAAGAAGGTAGGTGGCATCCTAAAGTTGGATTTTGTGCCTGCAGCAACATTTCAGGTGTTTAATCTATTCGAAGCTTAAAGATAAAATTAGAAATAAATGATGTTTTTTCTACCCTCTTGTTTATGTAAATTTTTTAACTAATTCTCGTGTCTCTATACCTTATATTAATCTAAATCCAATAATATCCTTTAAATTACTAATTTTATTTCTAATATAATTACTAAAAAATGATAACACATCATCTAACTAAAAAACCTCTAAAATCAACGTTTATTATTTATCTCCAAGAGTAGTAGTCAATTCCAAAGTAAGTAATCTAGCACGTTTTTTTATCAATAATAAATCTCCACTCGTTGTTGCTAAATGATCTCCATACATGCACGTCACATCAATTTTCAGCATATTTATCTATGATAAACAAAAAAGTTTTGATAAATTTTTCCAAATAGAATTTGCACCGATCAATTTGTTGTAAAGCAAACAACAAATTTAATAAACTCACCATATGTTTTTGAAATCTATCTAATACATTTTGGTTCACACCATTGATTTTTGCAAAGATATGAAAGAATCATAAACAAAGAGTAAAGTTATGAAGAAGGCATAAAAAAGCTGAAAAATCATGTTTCTAATTGCAAAACCCGTAGAATACATGTTCTAAACTTCGCAGAACACGTACATTATGCAGAAGGTATATTCTACAGAATCGCAGAACATATAGAAACCGCAGAAGACATGTTCTAAACTTCGTAGAACACGTACATTTATATTTTACGGAATCGCAGAACATATAGAAACCGCATAAGACATGTTCTAAAACTTGCAGATCATAGAAAATCCGCAGAAAAAAAACCTTCTGAATTTCGCAGAACATATCGAAAAAGATTTTGTAAATAGTTTTTTGTTACATTTTTGGAATAATAGATATTTTATGTTTCCTTAAGTAAATGTTTTTTCTTTAAAAATAAAATTTTAAAATAAATTAAATATTAAAATATATGATTTTGGGAGCTTTTATTTCTAATTTTCCCAAGCTTAAATTCATCTATTGAAATTTATTAAATATTCAAGACTATAAATATAAGTCAAAAAGAGGTTGTATGTATGTGGAAAACCAAGTGGTTATGTCCTCGCTACTCTCAGGTTTCAATTCCACTTTACGTGAATGCACAACATCACTCATCATGAATACAAGTTGGTAAAGGGAGAGATGTGGGTGTCAACCAAATCTCCATGTTTGAGGCAAAAATAGCTAATGGAAATGGGGAGCAAACTCTAAGTCGTGACCTATACAATATTTTAGGCTATACTGATGTAGGAGGAGGGATTTATTAGTTTTTCCTTTTTAGTGGTTTTTTCTTTATTTTTAATATTTCTTTTTTATATTTGTGTTTCTTGTCTATAACTAGAGACATCTAGGTTATTTGTAAGGGATATCTTATTATTCATTTGTAACGGAAGATTCATAGAAAAAGAAATGTGGAATCATCCATCTATTCGTGACACCAAAGCTCTTCAGGCCGCTCTTGTTTCTCAATCGGCTGTCCAAATTGGTTTCTTGATGGTCTTGCCTATGATAATGGTGATTGGCTTTGAGAAGGGATTCCATAACGTATTGTTCGATTTTGTATTGATGCAGTTTCAGCTTGCTCCCGTATTTTTCACATTTCAACTTGGGACAAAAGCTCATTACTATGGTAGGACATTGTTGTATGGTCGTGGCTTTGTGGTCTTCGATGCCAAGTTTGCTGAAAATTAGAGATTATACCTCGTAGTCATTTTGTGAAAGCTTTTGAGTTGACGGAAGACTTTTGGAAACTAGAAAGTCTCCTCTTTTCTGTGATTTATGGTTTCTCTTTGTTTGTGTTACTTTTTTTCTGACACAATTAACTTTTTTTTTTGTGTTTCTACTTGAACTTATATTTTATATGGTTTTGTTTTTTGAATCCTTTTTTTTTATAATTTCTTCAAAAATGAAATAAAAGAATTAAGTTAGTAAAGACTAAAGAGTATGCTAAAAAGAAAGTGAAATAAATAAATAGCATACCCATAGATATGGTAGTGAATTTTTAGAAAATGATATTTACATAAGGATGATAATTTAGAGGAATTACATTTAGGAAAAAAATTAAAATTTAATATGAAAGTTGAGAGACGTACTACATTGTGCTCTATGTCCCAAAGTTAAAATTTTTGCACTTAATATTGGTTCTGGGGGGTTATTGGGAGAAGAATTTTAAAGAATTTTTAGAATTTTCAAAATCTCTTGTTATTCGTTAATGAAATCTGACATTCTTATTAAAATCTAGTGTTATTGGTTTGATGATTTTTAAAATTCATACAAAATCCATTGTTATTCAAAAAGTTTAGATTTTAAAGATTCTATGATTACATTAAAATCTTTGTTATTGACACATGGATTTTAAACAAATTAACACATGAAACTCTCTCAAAATCTAACACTTAAAACTTTTCAAATACTACCTATATACCTAAGATTCTCAAAATCAATTACAATAAAATAATTTTATAGATTTTCTAACTATGCACTCTCTACAAATCTAACAAAACTCTTTACAAATTTAACAAATCTTTCAACTTTTAAAATCAATAACTCTATATAAATTCATCTCCCAATAACCCACATAAGTGTCTATTAGACTGATTCACTTTTTGTTTTTGATAATTTGGTTTTGCATGAGTGAGTTTTTTTATGCGGGCCCACAACGAACATGTATATTTGTCTCTATTAATCTGAAGAAATCATAATTTCTGAAAATCAAACTCCAGACCTAACATTAATTAGCGTATGATCTTGGATTAAGTGGACTTCCACCTATGAATGAAGTTTAGATTGAATCTTTTGATCGGTTAATGAAGAATGATAAAAAAAAATAAAAAATTTTGGAGGATTTTAAAAGGGAAGAAAGGTTTATGGTAATTCAATAAAATAGGGCCGACCTTTTCATGGATCATTTTTTTTTTTTTGTTAAAGACCTTTTCATGGATCATACGAAAAAAAGAAGGTGGAGAAGAGAGAGTTGCACTAATTGAGGCAAACCCAAAACAAATCGTTGAACAAGTTTGTTTGATTTTACCGCCGAACAAGGAAGAGTCTTTATTTTCTCAGATTTCCCCTCTCTTCTCTCTTTTGACCAATTAATCTCCATTTCCCAGGTAAGGAAAGAAAGCTATTCACTTTTACGATCCTTAACGTTTTTGCTTCAATGCATGCAAATCTCAGACACAAGATTCTGAGTTTTGCCCCCAATTTTCTCCTTATTTGTGTGATTAAATTTTTTGAGATGGTGAGTTTCAATGTCTTTCAGGATTCACCATCACCAGCCTGAAAGAAGATGGATTCAAATGCTATATTTGATCAGAAGGTCATAATCGGGTTCGCGCCTGTGCTAACGTACGCAGCGTGCGAATGGTTCCTCATATTCCTCATGTTCGTCGATGCGCTTCTCTCCTAACTCCTCGTCTGGTTCGCCCGCTACTGCAGATTGCAGATGCCATGTTTCCTCTGTTCCAAGCTTCTCCATCCTCTACACTGGAGATTTCTCCTCTGCGGAAACCACAGAACAGAGGTCTCATCTTTCATGTCGTGTCAGAATCACGACAACAACCTCGCAGACTGTCGAGGGATGTGCGACGATTGTCTCTTGTCCTTCACCAAAATGACCGGTCCGAATCCAGACATGAACAGATTGCTTCTCGGGAAACTAGGCTATGATCTACTCTCTAAAAGCCATTTCGCTCACCCTAGATCATGTTCTTGATGCAATAAACCGTGGAGGACGAGGCACCATACGCAGAGACTGATTCGGTTAGGCTCTCGGGGAAGAAACTCCGCCGCTAAACCAAACATTCCTGCTCCGAGGCATCATCTTACACGACGAGGAAGCAGTGGAAGTTTTAAGAAGATGAGAGATCATAAAGCGGCAACGAGAGGTGGTGAGTATGTAGACGTTGGAAGCCGCAGCGACGGTATGGCTCATGTGGATTACACGGAGCTGAAGATTCACTCGGAATCTGAATCAGAGTTCCTGTTTTCGGATGATGAAGCTTTCCTCCATATGACAGACTTCAATGTTGAGCCATCTGAGAAACGTGTTCACAAGTCTCGATCTCGGAAATCGTTTGAAGACAAGAAGATGCCGAATCGTAAACAGCCGGATTCGCAAGTCAACCACGAAAAGAACATTTATGCAGAAGATTTCAAAAATGTCGAATCTTCCAAGCCTGAGCGTAATCTAGTAGACAAGACTCAGCAAAAGCGACCTCTAAAAGAAGAGGAGCATGAGGCTGTGCTTTCTGAGCTTATAACTATGAGTGAAGCTCGTCCGTTCTCACTGGGTTTACCTCAAGAGGGTGATGCAGGAGTAGAAGCACTAAATGGTATGCTTATATGCCTTCATGTCAAAAATATATGCTTTCATGTCATATTGTTCCATAATTTGACGTTGTTTCTTGCAGAAACTGAAGCCGAGGCAAGTGGCGACTCGTCTCCTTCTGGCGGGGAGTTTTTGAGCCCTTCGGGAGAAAATAGTGCCACTCGGGAAATCCGGATTCAAGAGCATGATGATTCCGCAGACTTTGCTCAAACCCTCTCCGGTTCAGCTGAAGCATCTGAGGCAGATATGGAGCAAAAAGTGTCTGATCACACAGATGTGCCTGTTTCTGTTGCAGATGAATCTTCTAGTGATGAGGAGAATGGAGTTGAAGGAGATTCCAAGCCTTTGTTGAATAATATGTCAGATTCTCTAGAACAGGAAGAAGAATCAAGAGTGGAAGAAAATGAGGCTAATGAAAACAATGTTGCAGAAGAATACTTCAGTAATGAAGAAGAAGGTGAGGCCAATGGACATTCCGAGACGTTGACATCAAAAGATGTATCTGGTTCAAATGCTGAAGAACAATCCAGTGAGGAAGATGATGGAAGTAATGGCTATTCCGTTGCTAAATCCCATTCTAGTCATGAAGAAGAGGATGATGAGGATAATGGAGACTCTGAACCTTTGACATCAAACAATGTGACTGGTTCTGCCACAGAAGAACACTCCGGCAAAGAAGAGCATGGAGATGATCAAGGAGAGACTGAGCCTTCGACGTCACCAAAACTATCCAACAAAGAATCCTCATTAGAACATAGCGATAAAGATTCCTCCAAGGTAACAGAGACTCATAACACTTCAAATGGATCACCGGAATTAAAGCACTCTGCTTCCGTGGAATCTTTTGTAAGCATTACCAGTGACATAGAGGGCGAAAGTCTTGTTGATGTGTTAAAGCAACAACTAGAGCATGACAGGAAATCCCTAAGAGATTTGACTAAAGAACTAGAGGAAGAAAGAAACGCGTCAGCAATTGCTGCAAATCAAGCAATGGCGATGATCACGCGGTTGCAGGAGGAGAAAGCAGCGCTCCATATGGAAGCTTTACAGTACCTGCGAATGATGGATGAGCAAGCGGAGCACGACGTTGATGCACTTGAGAGAGCAAACGATGTCTTGGCTGATAGGGAAAAGGAGATACAAGATCTTGAGATGGAGTTAGAATACTACAGAGTAAAGTATCCAGATGAGCCAAGAGAAGAAATTCTCGCTAGCATGGGAATTCTCGAGAATATAGAAACGAGCGGGAACTCAACAACTGATGAGACCAGTGAGAAAGTTCAACCAGACACCAAACTTACCGGTTCTCCGACGGCTGGAATCTGAGAAAGAATACACATTTCGGAAGCTACATCAACTTGCTGGAGGAAGAATACACAAGAGTACTGTAAATGGAAGCTCCTAGGCCTGAGAGGACTTTAGTAGTGATGGTCACAGGAGACCCAACAGAATAATCTGCAGAGGCATAAAGATTTTGCACCAGTATTCATTGCAGAACCATATGGTGAAGTGATTCTTTCGAGCATGGTAATCTTATGAAGGGCAAGAACAAGTGGATTACCTTAGAGAATGAGATTTCAATGGTAGAGAAACATTTAGAGACACAAAAGAGAGAGCTTGTGTTTGTACTAATAGGGAAATGAGAAGGGTAGAGTTAGTTGAAGACATAGCTCGGCAGTCTTGGGATAGCGAGAAGATGATTGATTTGCCTGTAAGTGCAGGTGCGTTTTGGAAAAGTCTATTGTCTCTATGCATGTAGAAAACTAAACATGGTCCATGTTAGGAAGCAAAACCGAATCACTTATATTCGTTCTTTTAGTTATTTATGTGGCTACCTTGTTTTAATGGAGAACACACCAATCATCTCACTGAAACTACAAGATTTTAGAAACTATATAACTGAAGTTTCAAACTTTATTACCACAGGCTTAATCCAAATGAGATTATCCTTTCCCTACTCAACAAGAATTCTAGTTGTTACCAGACAAGGTAACAATACAAATCACATTGATAAGTACCTAGGGATCAACACATTCTTCAACTCACTTCTTGAAGCTTTATAATAGCATCAAAGCTGAAACTTTCACCTGGTTCAAATGTTTCCTCAAGATCTTCATAGCTTTGCTCCACAGTCAACTCTTTGCCAACCTTTAGGTCTTCCTACGGAAGCATCAACAACCAAAATCAAACCATTTTGAACTCCAGGCTGGCTTCAGTTCAATCCTCATTCCTTAGAAATCATTAGATCTAGCGAGTTTCTAAGTATGAAACATTCTTTAAGATCATCCTTCACATTTCACTCAAAGCAAGCTCTGGTTTTAAGCACGTATCCGATAACTTTTAAACAAGGATTCTATTTATTGTATTTACAATGTTGCCATTTGAAATAGAGTTTACTGAGAAGCTTGAGCTTATGGCATACCTGTTTAACATAGTCTTCGATAGCAGAATTGATTAATCTCTTTATCACCTGCCTATAGACTTTAGAATATCCAAGGATCTCTAACAAAATATCTTTGGGTATCTGCAAATATAATGAAAGGGGCAATTAAGAACAGGCCAAAGAACGACTCAATGAAAGTATTTAGAGTGAGTTCGTCAGCATATAATATCACTGCAAGAACTTTGAAACTAAGAGTATCAGTAAAGTGCATGGCATGATCTTTCAGATAAGTCCAATCCCGTAGGATAGAAACACAGGTTCCATTGCCAAACCACTTGATGGTTAAGTTATTTTATCTTAATGCTAAAACAATGGACTCTAAAATACACTGAAGTAGAAACTTACATCTGGGGTCTTCCCTGGAGTTCCAAGGTTGATAAGCAGATGTAGAAGAGAAAGAAAGAAAAAACAGCAATGGGAAAAGCATTAGAGAAGCACTCAAAGGAATTAGCTAATGGTCATCAGCAACAAATCATATTAACAATAAAAAATTTGCTCCCTTAGAGTAAGCTACAAAAGACCAATACATTTTCCTAAGCTTATGATCTATCCACAACAAATAAAGCATGGATTGAGCCTAAATTAAGAAATCAATTGTAACGAAGTAAGTTTTAAGATGGCCCTTTACTAATATCTTCCCAATTGCTTATACAGTATATGTGATGTTGTACCTCCTTTAACTCTTCGGAACCCTGGAATTGGCTGAGCCGCAGCTACCATTTTCTCAAACACATGAGTGAACACTGTTTGAGTCTTCTCTCCTGATACTTCTACATGCACCTGTAGTCAGCCAATAGGGAACATGAGGCGGAAAGCAACAAAGTCTCAAGACACTGATAAAACCATAGGGTTCATAAGTTTTTTAAAAAGTAATTTTGGAAGAGATATGTGCAATATAGATGTCAACATTCATCCTTGTCACCAGTATCATGCTTCTTTGTGCAGAAACAACAGCATACCTTAACTTCGTTGCTGTTTGCAGTCTCCACTTTCGTAATCAGAACCGATTCATCCTTAGAAGAAGTCTCGACATCTGATAAGAGAAACACATTTTCATGAAACAGAAGAAGCTAAAACAACAAAAAAAAAGGAGAGAACATAATTTTGAAGTTTGAACCTGATGGTGCTGCACAAACTGCGACAAACTGTTTATCCGTTGCTCTGTGAAGAGTAAGAGAAGAAACATCAATGAACCAAGGAAGAAACTAGAGCTGGAGTAAAACAATCGAATGAATATGGTCCGAACACTCCAGTAAACACATCACTGGTCTACCATTCTGTAGTCGATACTCAATAAGACTCACATTTTGTTTATTTTCGTTTTGTTCTTGAACAAGCTCATGCTTCAACTTTAGGTTATAATTCACCAAGAAAGCAGATTTCTAGAAGTAATGGCTACATAAGTTCTCAAAATTTTACCTTGTACAGAATTTCGGTTGCACCGAAAAATTTGGAGGAAGAGTTACAAAAGAAGAAAGTTGAAATCTTGGTTTCGGATCGATTATCTGCAAAGTTACACGGAAAATACTGGGAACAAATTAGACATTTTGAACAAAGCAAAAAGCAAGACATAGTAAAGAAGAAGGCCTTACGGTAGAGTTGAAGCTACAAAACGCGAGGTTGTGGATGATCGTCTGCATTATCATCAAGAAAGCGTGTGTTTTTACCTGGTGTAGAGAAAAAACGCAGAGGTAACGAAACTCGGAGACGAAGGGGGAAGAAGCAGAGGAGGACTAAAGGATAAATCGAAGATTGTACCGGCCGGTCTGATTAACGGTTTAGTTTCAATTTGGTTTTGGATTTTTATTTGGTTTCATTGGTTTTCACTTGTCGGACAAACTGCCTTCATAATAGGATTTGCCGAAGCTTTTAGGCTTCGGACAACGTCTTCTTGACTTGACTTGACTTGACTTCAGGTGGATAATAATAAGATCGATTCAGATTTTTTTAAGTCAAATGAATTGACCAAACGCAGAACCAAAAAAAAAAAAAAAAACACAAACTCATAACAACAAAGAAGGAGAGAAGAAAAATGCTATACATGAGATTGAGAAGATATATTACTACATTACCCTTACCCTGTTAACAAAGCATATACAGAAGAAATACAAAATGATCTTGCCATTGTTTTATCCAAAGTCCTCCTCACTGACTACAAAAAAAAAAAAAAAATACCCTTCCTAAATCTCATCTTAATGTCTCACAACACCATACAGAAGAAATACCAAAATGATAATGAGACGCAACGCTCCAAACGCATCACCGCTAAACCCTGCAAATACATGTTAAAAACGCATTTCTTCTTAACTTTGTCCATGGACTTTGATTTTACTTAAGTTGTAAGACTAGAAATTACACTGCAAGGAAACCACATGTACCGTGATTCTTAAGAGTCTGAGATGTTGGCAAGGCAGGCAATGACATCTCTGCAGATTTAAGTAACTTGAATCAGATAAAACCAAAAACTCTTTTTTGCAATCTAATTTTTTAGTTTTTTTCGTTTTTGGAAGCTCATACAATGAGTAAGCGAAGAGAAATGTTTACCAGGAGCACAGAGAGACAAAGAAGACATTGACGATGAAGATGGCCATGGCGCAGCTATGTTATCCGTCAAATCACATGTAAAACTGTACCCTGTTGTGTTGTCAAATATCAAGTCTGCGGGATAGCTTCTGAGAAGACAACCTGTATTCACATTGTCACCAAAAAAAAAGTTCATTAGACAGACACTTTAACTCTATGCGGTGAAACAACAACACATATCAAACAGCTTTTGATTATGAGATGAGCTGATACAAACCTTGTTGCATTCCATATGCTGCTTATCGCCCAGAGGCATACCCAGGAAACAGAAAAAGAGAGATAATGTCAGGGAGAGGCAAAGACCATACAGTTGTTTTGGAGGTTCTTTTTGGAGTCTAGAACAGAACAAATTACCTTGGACACTGAAATCTTTGAGATCGACATCACAAAGCTCATAGATATTTGTCATGACACCACCTTTCCGTAACATAGAACCGATGACTGTTGCACAGACCATGGCTTGCTTGTTTGTTATTAGCATTTGGTTTTGTATCCCAGAAATGTATGCATTCAACGAGCTACAGCAAGAAGGGCTCGGAGCAGCCACATTGCGACAAGCCTTGATCACTTCGGTTGGCTGCTTAAATTCCAAGGGGCAAGCTGTAACCACAGTGTAAAGTCAAAATCATTTCCAAGACTACACAAAGAAGATAGATGACGAAAGGTAATATGATACAGTTCAGTACCTTTGTTAACTTTGCATGAAGACAATATTCGAAACGCGGTGTTTGCTTTGTCTGCTGGGAGTTTCCTGGAAAGATAGGAAAACACCACATTTTTGCAGTCGTTGATTGCGTTGACGTTATTTGATCCTGATCCTCCTAAAGGGATCTTATCATCACCAACTGTCATTTGGTGTCCTGAGATAATAAGTGCAGCTTCCATAATCGCAGCTTGGCAGATTGGCCTGCAACACTCCTTAAGAGGATCAACAGTTCGACAGGCATCCAGTAATTTGCTACTGTTAACAACCTTCTCGAACATTGTGACATCTTCTACTGGACAAGAACCGCCAGTTAGATTTGACGATGTTACGGAGCAAAGTGCAGGTATTGTCATGTTGGCTCTTCTGCTGACCAGGATGCTAACGATATCTGAAAAACAATCTGAAGCAACTGCATCAGGAAGAACCAACTTATCTGACTTCACGTTATGCTGGCCTTGGAAAATATGAAGCAAGCTAACAAACTGTGGACAGCATATCACGTTCCCAACAAGTGCAGCGAACGGTTGGGAACAATCAGAAGCTGCTGTGTCGATAACACTTGAAATTGCTTGAAAGTCTGTAGGACATTTCCCAGTTAGCTTGGGTTCATATGTATCAGGAAAAGTAGGGTACATCGGTGGTGTCCAAGGTAGAGCAGGGGATGCGTATTTGGGGATGACGGATGGCGATACTTGAATGGGACCGGATACTCCAATACCAGGTGGATTTGCCAACTCAGAGGTCGTCGAGCTGCTACTATGCTCACTAACCTTATAATGCGCAGCTACATCTTGGAAGCTCGATAACCAGATAATAAATAACAGGAAGCGATGAACCAAACAGCCTGACAAGAGAAGCAAGTTACTGATTAACAAACAACATTAGGAATCTAGTTAGAGAAATGGTTTCCCAAGCAGCAAGAACTTTTCTTATGAGGTAAACCTGAATTCTGTAAAGCTGTTGCTTGGGGAAAACATTGCCAACATATAACTTCCAAACTCATTCCAACAAGTTAAAAAATCAAAATCATTGCAGTGAACTAGGGGAACCCAAAAAAAAACAGCATGTGAAACTAGTCTAATGGTTTTTGTTAGCTGTGGACGAGAATGTGACGCAGAGAAAAACAAAAACTGCATCTTGTCTTGTATCCACGACACAAACTAGAGCTAAATCTCACCATGAAAGAAAAACGAAACTAAACTTACCCTTAAGCCAACAAACAGTCTCTAAAGATCCCATAGCTAACTTTGCCCCGGGGCACTATTTAGTTTCATCAACCGCACACAATAAGGTAAGTCAGATAAAAGCCATGACCAGTACCAAGGCTGGCAAAAAAAACTCCTACAACCACCTTCAGAAGAAACAATAAACCCAAAAAAAAGTTAGACACTTTCAACGAACCCATTCGAGGCAAATACACAACATCTTGTCTACTAGAAATCTACAAGGATGGTAGATGCAGAAAAAGGAAGTTAGATTGTTTTGTGAATCTTCTGCCTTATTTATGAGCTCTATTTTCTTATCATGAAACCAACGAAAACTTTGGGTCTTTTAAAAGTATTCCTCCAACTAATTCTTACTTGACATAAAGAATTCAAGCCCCCACATTTAAAAAAAAAGCACATAAAAGATTCTATAAATCTTGTGTTCTTCTTACACCAAATATTTTTGGCATCTAACAACCATATACTTTGGTATTCAAGAGCATATATAGATCCTCTTAGTTACTCGGATCCACCATAAACACACACAAAAAAGTTAAAATTTCTCTTCTGCCCAGAATAAACACCAATCCTTCTAAACTCCAATTTATCCAAAAATATTTACTAAGCTCCAAAGTAAAAAAAAAAAAAAACAAAGTGAAAGGATGAAACGCAGAGACTACGATTAGACATTTATGTAGCGAAACCATAAAATGTCTCGAATCGGAAGTGAATTTCAGTACTTGACAAGCCCTAATACGAGGAAGGGGATAGCTATAATAAGAAGAAGAAACAAGTGAAGATACCTGCAAATTTCACCATCCCTGAAAATCAAACCATTTTTTCCGAGCAAAAAGGTGAGAGCTAAGGCAGCTTTCCCCAGTAGAAATTGAAACCCGGCTGCTTCTTCTTCCGAGAGAAAGAATCGATTACGGTGACGAAGAACAACGTTAGCAGAAAGACTGAGAGATGAATGAGCCACACAAAAGGGAAAGCAAATGAAACTTGAGAGTTCTTACTTTACCTTTCTCTCTCTCTCTCTCTCTCTCTACCCTTCACTGTGTTTTTTTTCCTATTTTCTTTTTCATTTTACCGTAATTAGGCATGGGCTTAAAAAGTGATGACTCATCATCATCAAATCCATCATTAATATTATTTTTTTACTTTTCCCGATTTTTTTGTGTATGGAAAATTTACTAGAAATACTGCTCAAATTTCTATAACGTAGAACAATTAATAATTTACTAGGAAACACTATTCCTTGTCAATTATATACACAACAGTTGATGATATAATAAAGATGCAAATAATCGATCGAAATTTGATTGATGTTGACTTTAAGATGTATTATTATGCTTAGGAATCCAAGACAAAAAAGACCATCATCCTTTAAGTAGATTTGTTGAAAACGTTGCTTATGTCCACATTCTGCGTTTGAATTTTGAGGTTGATTAATCATAATATTTTAAGTTTAACCGATAATCTCATTTTTAATTCATCTACATTATCTTTATGTTTACGAAAGGGCAACATGTGTATTACTCACCCGAAAAACTCGGGTCGGGCGGCGAAAACAACGTCGTCGGTTGCCCCGAATTGACATGGATACAGTGAGATCTATCCATTTCTGATCCAAGTTAAAAAAAGGATGAAATTTACATGAGCTAGTACAAAAAAGTTACTGAGACAGCCAAATTAGTGAAAGCTACAACAAATATTACAAACGAACAAACTGGTGAGAGATTCAACAAGTGACGCGTGAAACCATACATGAACTAATAACAATTAACAAGACAAGAACGTTATTAGCATTTACCATAAAAAACAAAATAAAAAAAACAAATCTGATTTCGACAAGAAGGAACATAATATAACCAAAGGAAAAACAGCATCATCATCATCATCGAGGAAAAAGAGCCAATTCAGCTAGCCAAATGGTTTGGGGAATTGTTGAACATACTGTGCCACATGTAAGCTCTTGACAAAACCATCTCGAGCTCTTGGTCTGTCCATGTATGTGTCGGAAGGTGTTGCAGGAACATTACCATCTCTTGAAAGTCCAGCTTCTTCAGCTCATCCGACCACTGCATTGTTCAACAACGCAACTTGTATTCAATTCTTCTCGTGGTACAAAAGAATAAACACTTACAAAACTGAACTTGAAGACTCTTCGAATGTTTCTTACCGTCAAGAGAAAGCTAGCATATATATACACTAGGAAGTCTGGCAATGCATCTCCTTCAGCAAGATAAGTGTCCCATAGGCGGTTGATGAGACTGAAAGGGATCTAGAAAGCTCAAAGGTTTTTTTGTCAGGTTCCATAAGATTATGCGGGGTCTGAGAAACGGTGGCATACATCAGTAGGAGGTAAAATGGTGTCTAACCTCACGTATCAGAAGACAGTTATACCACCGGAAAGCAAATTGAAGAAACTCTAGTCCTTGCTCCTCCATGTGTCTTGAAACAGGTTCTATTACATAAACAAGGCAATGCGAAATTGAGAAAATGTTTTATCTACATCCTAAAACAATATATCAGGACCTAAATTTAAAAGATATGTGGGTCATGACAAGCCAATTAGCAGCAACTAGATCTTATGACTGTGTGACATTAAAAACATCAAAAGATGACATCAATGAAGATAAGCGGAAGCCTGATTATGCCAAGCCAAACTCAACACGGCCATTGTTAAAGACACGAACTTCAAATTTTCAAGATATGCAAAAATTGTAAATTAAGGACTTCATGGTGAACAAGATGAAAAAAAGACCCAATACAGTTAACATGATTTTGTAGAGGGGTCATATGCATGTCATAACTGCTTAATCACCAAAGACACATCCAATTATAAGATCAAGCAAAAGCAGGAACCTACCATCAATACGCCTGACCAATTCCTTTAGCTTAAAAACAAGTCTCTGGATTCCAGGTTGAGCAAACGTGTAATGATCTTGCATACCATCAAGTAGCTTTGTTAAGCACCAGTAGCAATCCGCTTCTACATCTGAGACTTTATCAGCAGAAAGATCGGACATTGACCAACAGTCTACACCACCTTCTAGATATTCTGACAAGAATATAACTAGAAAGGGAGTGACCAGATCATTTATTCCCTGAACATATCCGCTCGCTGGATGCCTAATGGCCCTACAAACTCAGCAAATAGAATTTTTAGAAGTAGATTTCAACATAACTTTTCCAACTGGTTCTTAAGTAGACTGAAGAACAACTATTATCACAGCATGCATTCTATAACTCACCACGTGTAAAGAATGCGCTCCAATGATTTCTGCACCTGTTCTTGCTGAAAAAAACTGACATCTGGTACAGTCCTTGGACAGTCAACAGCAATCTGAGAAAAGATTACACTTGCTAAGAGACTTAACCAACTTTTGAAGATTCTGTTAGAGAAGCAGTGAGACTACGAGGAAAAACCTGGCGAAGCATATTGATCTCATCATCAGAACGTTCGGAATCTGGAAGGTCATAAAATTGGCTAACAGATTCAAGATATTCAAGACGTTTTCTTCTCAGAACAGCCTCCCTTCTATCTGAATTAGGTGGTGCATATCCCTGTTGTCAGTTTATATTTAAATTCAAATAAAAAAAACAAACCAAAAACCAAAATTGCTGATGGGAAGAGCTAATAAATATATTATCAGACTAATGCAAGTGTGCCCTCATTCTGAGTTCGAATAATCTAAACAAATGGTTACAGAAGATAATATCATGACCAGTATAGCAAATGAAATTGTTTTTTTTTTTTTCATAAAGGAACGAGATATTTGAACCACAAATAAAATAAGAATGTACATAAAAAGGATAAACAGATTATAGGTTTAAGATTGACTATACTTAATTACGAAGTCCTCGAGCGTACCAAGAGAAGCCGCCAGACATCAGGCCGCATGTAGTGCGGCACACCATTCCACGCTAGCTCGCGCAGTTTCTCTGCAGGTAAGAAGAGGAAATTATCATAGTAACCAATTAACAGAAAGATATAAGTTGATCAAAATGGAGTCTTTCATAGAGCTCTATATGACAATATATTTATCATTCACTATCAAAACAGGTTCCCGAGGATAGTCAACAAAACAGAGCATCAAAAAGGCAAAGTAGAGTACCCAAAATGACAGTCGTTTCTGAAAGCACTTTGTTGAACTTGATAACTCTTGCAGAGTCGCTTGACCTAACACCTATCTTCATGTTCTGGACTTCTTTCGCAATCCTTTCACCACTGGAGTTTGATCGTAGCTTACTGGCATATGTATTATCATGTTTCTTGCTTGAATTGTGATCTTCCACCTGCATAATTTTCTTACTTTCACTTATTACAGGAAGAAGAAGAAGAAGAGAAAAGCTCAAGTCATTTCCACAACTATACCTCGACGGGATTCTCCAAACGCTCATTTCTTCCGGCGTCATTCTCCGATAAGCTCCGGTGATATGTTGGAGAAATAGGGTCCCGAGGAGGATCCGGTCTCCTAGTCAACAACACCTTACCAGGAATACTCCTACCTTTAAGAAACCTAAAGCAAAAGCAACAACATCAAAAACGAGAGAACCAAAATCAACACAAAGCTACAGATCTAAAGAACTGGATTGCAACACATTGAAATCAGAATGAAATGCAAGATCCGGGAGGAGAAAGCATTCAAAGTAGATTGATTGATTACCCCTGGACGTTCTTGAGTGTCTGGTTGAATCTGGAATCGTCGCGCTTCTGTTGCTCGTCTTCTCTCCGGTCCATGTTTTTCTGAGTTCTGATTTCGACGATCAGCAGCAACACAGAAGTGAACCCAGAAAGTTTTTTTGATTCACAAATGGAAGAATTTGGGTTCGATTGCTTTCCATCGATTTTGAAGGCCTAAAGGCAAAAAAAAAGCGATTTGGGGGAAAAGGTAATGATTAAAAAACCATCTCAGCAAAAACTGAGTGTAATCGCAAAATGATGGAGGCCTAAATCACTGCATGAATTTATTTGGGCTCTGTGGTAAAATAACTACTTTCAATACGACTTTATTTGATACATGTAGTTTGGACATTACAAAGTTTATTGGTTATTTTTCTAGAAAATTTATGGTGATTTTTTTAGAGAAATTTCATTTAGTACTAGATTTTATATTAAAAATTATAAAATATTTTAAAACTTTAGAGTAAAAAAGACAGGCTGCGAAAAAGAGAGTAAAAAAGACACCTAATTTTTTAAATATGTACTAGGTCTTTCAACCGCGCGTAGCGCGCAAATATGTATTTATAGATTGTTTTAATAATTAATGTTAACTTATTTTTGAAATACTAAAAGTTGTTTAAAATTTTCTTTATTCAATAGTTATTTATGATATTATTATTTTTGTAACTTTAAATAATATTATTTCTTAACCATATAAATAGCCTTTGAATTTGTTATAATATTATAAATTAAAGGTTGTAAGATGAAAATATATTAAAATCATGATGTGTAATTTATCTCATTTTAGTATTATTTGATGTGATATTTTTTTGCTATTTTAAATAAAAAAATATTTTAAGAGATTAGTATGTGTCTAACTGAAGATGTTGCATTTTTATGATTAAGTATTTACTAATAGATTAGTATGTGTCTAACTGTCTACGAAGATGTTGCATTTTTACATTTAGGTTCGTTTGGTGTGTTTACATGTTTGGTAGGTTACGATTTTGTGTATAAATTTAGTTTTATTGAAAGATATGAAACATGTTATCAAAACTAATTCTAATAAAATAAATAAATAAAGAGTTAAGCATCAAATACGTTAAATTAGAAGTTTACTTACTTATATATTGAAATTTCAGAAGCAAGAAAAAGTTCGTGAACAAACAACCAATTACAAATTTTAAAGTAGTAATGTGATAAAATTAATAAGAAAATTTTGATATAGTATCAGTCATTCGTAGCTGGTACGTTTATATTTGTGTTTCATGTCAATCGTATCATCATCTTTGCACTCTTCGTCACCATGCGCAACTTTAGGCATAGCTGTTTCTTCTTGTTGGCCAACAACATCGTACAAACATTGTGGTGTTGAACTATGATTGTCAGTGGAACCATTCTCATCACTCTATTTATGAAATTAAGAAAACAATAAGTACTAATGGCTAAAAATTAAGTCTTTCATACATTGTTTTTGGTTAACAGAGGCTATAGCTCTTCGTCTGCTTCCAGAATATCCGCAGCGTTCTTACCAGTTATTTTAATAGCATCTTCGTCAAAGATCACAAAAGTAGCGACATTGTCTTTGTCAAAAACACTTAGCTCAACACGATACATGTTTGTTAGAAAATTTAATTATATCCATTAGATGTTAGTCATATTGCTTTGGATATTTTGTGGTTTTGATAAATAAATAGGTGTGAGAGAAGTATTGCCTACCTGATAAGACCAACAATATTTGTTTGGTTGCATGTTTTGCAAACCAATATTGTATGTTCATCATAGTTTACATTTATATTTAGTGCATACAATGTAGTTCCATCCATACTGTGGCAGTATGTCAACAACATAAGCTGGTTATCTGCAACACCAATAGTGTAATTGTAAGAAACCCATTCTTCAAAATTGAGTAAGAGACATAAATAATAAACTTTGATCTTAATGGTTATACCTTTGGAGTCTCGTTTTTCAGAAATTGATAAAGTTCAGAGCTCGTGACAGTTTCTACCTTTGTAACCTCTGGGTGATGATAGAGTTATTCCCAGATTCACCCAGCCTTGAAAAAAAACATATACATGTATTTTAGCATCTATAATTGCAATTAACATATCTAAAATATAATAAAGTATGAGTGTGGGCGTACATACCATGTCAAGTACTCAAAACTTAGTTTAACATCATTGTCGGAAAAATCCGGGTGGAAGAGGTGGATGAAAGACAGAAGTTTTCTACATCATGCAAAGAAATATGGTGGTAGGGTTAATTGATTCATATTATTATAGAGGAATATACGCAGAGAACCAATCGTAATGCTAGAAGTTCAATTATAGGTTTGAGATCACGCACCACTAAATGTTTTTGGATTGGCGAGGAGCACAACAGGTTTGTTTACACTTTCATTTAATTTTTCCTGGAATTTTGCGCCAACATTACCCAAAAGAGTAACACGAATAATTGGCCCGCTGATTAAAAAAAGGCATAAAGGATTGTTAGTGAATGTAAAAAAAAAGGCATAAAGGATTGTTAGTGAATGAAGTTTGTATTTGAAATTATGATTTGTGTGAGTCTAGAGAAAAACTTGTTTACTCTTTAAGTTGTAAGTGAACTTCTATTTTATTTTTAGCCACACCATTGAAGTTCTCATTGTCGATGAAGACCACTTTTCCAATGGCATCTAAACAGAGTAATTGTAGTGCTAGAACATGATATTATAATAGATATGTGTACGTGGAGAGAAGAAATAATTTTATCGTATATGTTCTCGTTCTTGTCAACTGCTTTTTTAAACTCTTCATAAGAACGGATCCTAAACTTTTTCCTCTCGCTAGTATATATGGTCATGCTGATCGGGCTTAACCAACTCTGTTTGCTGAGTGAATTGGATTAAAAACTTGTGAGTAGACACCCTGTAGCTGGTTTTGTTATCAATGATTAGAATTTCGTTAATCTTGTAGACAACATCGGCCTTGAGGTTTGGCTCATAGAGCATCTGAAACAACCATTGTTTCAATAACCTTCTTATTAAAGCTTTATCGAAAAACAAAGAGACATGTGATTTGGCGGAAGAAGAAGCATCTGAACAACCATTGTTTCAATAGCTTTTCTCTATCTCTTTAAGAATTCTTTTGATTTAGCAAGTTGTATGACCTATTAAATTTTTCAGATGTGCTTATTTAAAAGCAATATCGATACCTTAAATAAGAAAATTTATTTTATGTTAATAGGAAATTAAAACGCAATTCTTTTTTTTTATTAGTTTAGCTTTTTCATATTTTTTTTCCATTTTAGTGTTACATATACGAAAACAGTAAGTTTGTTCCAATGGTAATGAATTTTTCTTTTTCCATTTTAGTGTTATATATACAAAACAGTAAGTAATTGCTCTAATGGTATTGAATTTTCCTTTTTACTTTAAAAGAGACGATTCTTTGTTTTTTTATATTTCTTTAGTGTAGAGATATCAATCAATTATACATAATTTGTAGAAAAGCAAAAAAATGTTAATTTTCCTAACAAAAGCGAAATAAAAAAATAATTAAAGGCATCAACATAAGATTAATTAATTAATTCTAGATGATGATGTAATTAATTATATACGATGATGTGGACCAATATATTTGAATCTTTTAAATCCTATGTGGACATCTTTCGAGGCTTATGGCATCAACTTTTATTAGTAATAGATATATTTTTGTTTTCATAAAAAAATCTAGAAGGTTACACAAAAAAACTTTGAAAAAAAAAATATTTACTAAAAAATATTTTAAATAAAATTTAGTGGGTCCAAAAAATTTTATGTTGAGCCGGCCCTAAACATAGGTTTCATCTAAAACTTTTTAATAAAAAACAATAATTTACATTAAAAATAAATAACTAAACAAAAACAATTGATTTTCTATATCAATTTTTTTTATCTAATTAATTTTTGTTGGAATGGTATCAAAAGATATATTATGCGTTAATTTTTCTAAAGTCCCTTAAACGTGTTTAGTTAACCCTAAATTTATAATCTTTCCTCTACACAGCCACCATTGCTGTTTCAGCCGATCATGATCTCTGGAGAAGCTGAACAAACGCAGGGAATAATTCCTCAGCCACCGTCATCGTTTTCTTCACTTCCAGACGAAATCACAGAGATCATTCTTGCACGTGTTTCGAGATGGAACTATCCGTCGCTCTCTCACGTCTCAAAACGATTCCGCTCTCTCTTATCGTCTATGGAAATCTATAAAACGCGATCTCAAATCGGATCCGTAGAAACATGCTTCTATGTCTGCTTAAGCTCGCGCAGTAGCCCATATCCGAGTTGGTTTAGTCTTTGGGCGAAACCTAACCAAACCCTAACCAAACAGAGTGTGAAGACTAGGTTTAAGCCTGATTCAAGTGGAAATTCGGTTGTTCCGACACCTTTCCCTTCTTTCCATTCTCCTCCCATAACTGATCAGTCCACCTTAACGGTTGGTTCGGAGATCTACATAATCGGTGGACCATGGGAGGAGCCGTCTTCCTCTGTTCGGATCCTTGATTGTCGGAGTCACACGTGGCGTGACGCCCCAAGCATGACCGTGGCTCGGGATGATGCGTCTGCGGTTTTCCTGGATGAGAAAATATATGTGATGGGAGGTTGCGATATTGACGACTACTCTAGCAATTGGTTTGAGGTGTTTGACCTGAAGACTCAGTCTTGGACAGCCTTGCCTTTTCCTCGCAATCTTTTAAGCAAAAGGGAATATTTTGATATAGTTAATTCTTTCAAAGGAAAGCTTTTCCTAGCGGTAGGTGAAAAGGAGTATACTTACGAGCCGAAAGATGGACCAGATGGTACATGGAAGCTTGTAACAGGGCAAACGAGTTTCATATACGACTCCGACTCCGTAGGGCAGTGGTGTGAGATAGGTAATGTAACATACTGTTGCACTTTATCCGGGGATTTAATGTGGTCTGAGTCTAAGACTGAGGGTAGAGAATGGAGAAAAATCAAGGGTTTGGGAAAACTGCGTGAGCACCGTACAAGGGGTTTAAGAAATGGGCGTGAGTTTCAAATGGCTTACTGTGGTGGGAAACTTTTGGTTATGTGGGATGTTTGCGATACAAAAGGGAAAATTAGGTATGCCAAGATTTGTTTAGAATCAAGATGCAATAATGGACGTGAGGTTTGGGGTAAGGTTGAGTGTGTCGATGTGTTTACATTTCCTGGCGAAGCATACGATTCCTTCTTTTGTTTAGCTGCTTCGGTTTAATTGACTCTTAAGAGTCTTAGTATATATGGTATAATATCGTTCCTTTTGCTTTGAACATGTTTTTTGTTATGGCTTTTCATTTGAAGAACATGTTTTTTTGTTTTTTTGTTTGGGTGTGCTTTATTAAAATAAGTCCAGAAGTTTGAGAATGTTTTATATTAGATGAGCAAAAACAGTTTGAAACTTCTATTGTTTAGCTGCTTCGGCTTAATTGACCTTTAGTAGTGTCGTTCCTTTTGCTTTGAACATGCTGTTTTTGCTCTTTAAGACAAGCCTCGCTACATTTAGTTTTTTTCTTTATTTTGATATTGGGTATGTGCTTTATTAATTAAACTAAATCCAGAAGATGAAAATGCTTTTTTAAGAGCCATGCATGGAACTCGCAAAAGAAAACTATTACATTAAACTCATGAAAGAAAAAGCAACTTGAACCTATCGGGAAAAGGTGGAAACAATCTTCGGAACAAGTTTGGAGCTTATGGCTTCACTTTTTTGGGGTCCTTTTGTCTGAAGAATAAATAAGTTGAGAAATCTTTTTTTTTTTTTAATAACAGATAACAATTTTTCAATTAGTAAGACTAATCTCTAGCGGATGGATTAGCGAACTATGCGTTTGTTTTATCTTTAGGTTTTCATTTGTTTGAGTCTGTACCGGATAGCGTTAGTGTGATAATGAAGCGCAAAAAAAAAAAAATATGAGTCTATATATAACATAATAAAATAATATCAAACAAAATAAGTATTATATCTACACATAATATTGTAATGCCCAAACTACATGTATCAAATACTAGTGAACCAATGTCAAAAGATATAGACTATTGGTCAATGATCACATTTTTGATATGATAAATAACTTTATACAATATTATTACAAAATGTTCAAATAATTCGTTACTATAAGGGATAACAGTAACATAAACTAAATCCTAAATCCCCATTAGAATAGTGAACCACTAGAAAAATAGTATGAGTCCATATATAACAAAATAAAAGCATCAGTCATGTATATCATCTCTCTCCTCATAATTCGGAGTATAAATGAACATAACACATTATATTCAGAATATCATATCTGACAAGTTTATTGTATGGTTACTTACTTAATTCTTAGTTTTTTTTTGTTATTTATAAATTTATTTAAGTTTTTGAAAAATACAAAATAAGATTAGTTTAGATAAAATTTATTTATTTTATTTTAATAGTTTTATTATCTCCAATCAGTGAACAACAACTTCTAATACATGAGATTTCAATTATTTTGAAAAAATCATACATTTACATAGGACAATTGGATTCACATTGAGCTATCTCTTTCCAGCAAGACTTGATATGTTTCAAACAACACCAACAATCTCTTGCAAACCATCCGTAACATGTGCGATGCGTACACGGTCCTAATATGATTCTATGTGTTTGGTTTTTCTATTTCTCTAACATCCATTCTCGTGCCTTCACATTTAAATTTATACATCAGCCAAAAATAAACGACAAGAAAATAAAGAGACATAAATAATATAAATGAGAAAACCTACACATACACCGATGTAAAGCAAAGAGGGAGAGCATGAACATGCATATGAGAATTGTCAGTGATTTCATAGTTTTTCTGTCTTAAACAACCTTGTGGTGTGCTTCTCGTACTTTCAAAATAGTATGTGATTTTTATCTTCTTGTCATTATTATGTATATAAACTCTAATACTTAAATGAAAATCTAAAGTATACTGTGTCTTCAAATCATCTTAAAAAAGGTAATTAGTTTGATTGGCAAGTACTTTACAATTTGTACATAGCAAAAAAAAAGTCTACAGTAGTTAATTGTATCCAATCAAATTTTATCTTTTCTATTTTATAAACAGACAAAATATTTACTTCTCTTCTTATTTGACTGTACAAAGCATTTTTTCTAAAGCACATAATTTTAGGCTTTTCAAATTTCACAATTCTAAAGCAAAATTCTTACAGCAATAAAATTTACATCCACAACTAAAAAACTTACAACCATATTTCTACAGCCAAAACATAAAGTTACAGATGTTATCAATCATATCCAATATATATAGAATCATTAGTTATCATTTAGATCGGTAAAATGCTTATACATTACTGAAATATGTCTATATGTTTTTCTTTTATGAATTATTTAGAAGACATTACAAAATAATTAGAATATATTATTATGAATGTCTTCGTAAGTACCAAAAAAATTGAAGAATTCCAAAACATGACAAAAGTATTTTTTTTTATCGTCAACATGGCTTAATCGAACGTCCGTGAGCAAATTCACAGAAATTAAAGAGCAGCATTTGAAGTGCAATTTGAAAAAGCAAAGGGAAAGAATGATCACATGAATCTCCTCTGCAAAAAAGAAAAAATGGCTTCTGATTCATATTATACTAACACATAAATCAACGGTTCAAAATGAGGCGATCAAGGCAATGAGATTGGTCTCTCTGCGTCCATGCGCTCGATAACCCTTCTAGCTTCTTCTTCTGTTGCTGGAACCACATTCCTTATCCTTAATCCATCTTTCATGGCTTCAGGTCTCACACTGAAAGTGAAGTAGAACCTGTTGGAGACCTACCACACAAAAATCACATCACCATCACATGTTACATAAACCACTTCACAACCTATAAGTTATCTCTGTACACTTACTTCGCTGGACCTGAGCTCTGGACTTGTAACATGAGCTACAACCTCGATGTTTATCAGCGGTTCTGCTGAACTGTTAGCTTCTGTGTACAGTACGCGTGATTTGAAACGAAGGAAGTTTCCAACATCCACCTACATCATAAGAAAAAAATGCCCCCTCAACAATATCTTCTATGGCTACCATATACATCACTGTTTTATCTTTCACAGCACATCGTAACTAAATGAAAAGATGAGAAGGAAAAAGACTCACTGGTTTGATAAAATCGACACGGTCAACTTCAAGAAAACGTGGTGATACCCCAGCGAAGGTGTAAGCATTGGAGAAGGCCAGCTCAAAAGCCTTGCGCATCAAGAAGCCTCCAAATATTCTACCATGAATATTCCGTTGATGAGGCTGACAGATCAATGAATTTTCATGGGAAGTATCCTTAATTAGGATGCTGTCCCGATCTGCAAGAGCTGGCATGTCCTGGAATACTCGTCCTTCTGCTAATAACTCATTTAGCCTCTCTAAGTCCTTCAACTTCTCATGCTCTTCTTTTCTCTCTGCTCTCTTTTGTTTTCGAAGTTTGTTCCTCTCTTCTGCTTCTTTCCAGAGCAATTTTTCATGTTCAGTTTCTGGCAATACTGGGTTAATTGGAGTTGACTTGCCTGTCTTGGCATCCCGAGCCACGAATGTAAAATTTGCTTCAAGAGCAACCGACTCAGAGGGATAGTTGGCATCTGCAAAATCTTACTGTTAGAAGATTCAGCAGAGAAACAGGTCATTCAATGTGATGAGAACGATATAAACTGGTGGGATTCATCGAAGTTTGAAAGGGAAAAAAAAAACCATTACTCCACAAGAGAAGTCAATTCCATTGCGTGAATGCAGAGATATCACTGAATTCAAAGGTATCATAAAAGTGACATTCTCTCCCAATGATGACAATAAGCTGTCTACTAGAAAAGCTACATACAGTTCAAATTCAACAAAAATCTCACAACTAGCATTTGCTTCAAACTAGTCTCATCAACTATGTGCCTTTCTTGCCACCTAAATTTACCAGTTCAAGCATGAAACCCAACATAACCAATGTAACCTCGAATTCAATCAGATTTTTTTACTTATATTGCTAGCAAAATGAAACACCAACTATCCCAGCGTCTATCATCTATGTAGGTCACCATGTTCGTTGTTTCAGATTAAGTATGAGTAAAAGCCATTTGAAACAAAGAGAAGTTTTTGAAGAACCTGAGGCAAGAAGATTTGTCAAGTACAGAGAAACTGATACCTTGACTCTGGATGACTTGTAATTGCATCTCCATGGATGATCTCCCGACCCACGTAACAGCGCCTACTATACTGAGGTCAGCATCCACACGAATTGGTCTTTTCATGATAATCCTATCCACAGAAGCAGTCACCAAAATCATTGATCTCGCACTGCCATCGCCGCTGCTGCAATGCTGTTCAGTTAAAGCACACAAATTTCCCAATTACTCAGGATTGCAAAACACATGTAAAGATGATACTGGAGAAGGAACAAAATCGAAGAACAAGAGAGCGAAAATCTAATTCACAATCCATAAACTTCAAAGCTCATTACATTAAGCCAGAAACTGTCAAAGCCATTCAATCCAAATCAATCGCCGAGAAATGATCTTATGCGAAGTTAGATCTCTTGGAGTTTTAGAAATTAATGATAAAAACACCAGCAAAACAACAGGATCGGAGTAAGAACCTTGAAGGAGATAGTTCCAGCAAGAGCGTCAAGATCTTCAACCAATTTACCCGTACGAATCTCGTTCCAAGGGTTCCTGTACTGCTCGCGGAGCACAAAATCAGAAGAAAACTTGTAGAGAATCGAGGTCCGGCTTCGCGACGGAGACTTGGCCGCCGATTCCGACTGGGAATCGTCTCCGGTAGGGTTTTCGAACATGTTGCGTCTGGCTTCCCAAAGCGCGTTGGTCACCGGAGAGTGGTACATTCCAGGCCACAAGCTGATGGGTTTCCGCATAGAAGATCCTGCGTCGATCGAATTTTGATCAGGGCTTGTTTCATCCGGCGGTACCACCGTGGAGCTCCACATCTTCTGAGAATCGCACGACCTCGAAGCCGGAATCCAAAATCCAGCTCCAGGTTTCCCGCGGTTTCTCCGTAGAGAATGCGAGAGAAGCTTTCCCGCCGACGATCTCATGGAGATCTACGATGATGGAATAATTCCGGGAGGTAGGAATCTCGATTTTAACCGATCGAAGTACTCACTTTTCAAATTTCATCATGTTTTTGATCTTCGCAGCGAGCGAATCCACACTAGAGTGGGGTTTATCTTCATGCGAAAGCTATTTAACTCAGAATTTCACTAACACACAAGAAGAGCCAAATACACATTAGAGTAAAATTTTCTTCATCAAGATTGAGAGAGTTTTGCTTTGTTTTGACCGATCAAAAGAGAAATTAAAGAAACCTTTTGTTAGCTTCTTATTGGTTCTTGTATTTTAATGGATTTAGAAATTCAAATCAAAACTTTTTATTGGTTCTTGTCTTATTATATAAAGTAGGATGCATCAAAGTTAGTTTTTAACATGATCGAAGACATGTGTCAAATTAATTGATTAGATTTTGACACGTGTTAAAAAAATTCTTATTATATAAATTAGGATCCATCAAAGTTAGTTTTTAACATGATTTGTCAAGTTAATCAATTAGATTTTGACACGTATTAAAAAATTTCAACCAATTAAATTTTAACATAATGTTTACATAAATCTAAAAATTAGTTTTAAAAATAAAAAGGAAAAATAAGTATCTTTTTCGATTACCAATAAAAAAAAAATCGAAAAGGTAAATAAGAAAATTAAGAAAAAGGAAAATAAGTTTTTTAATGTTTTCATTTAAATTAAAGAAATTGTATGATCAATTACTAATAGGAAAATCAAAAAATTAATAAAATAAGTTTTTTTTTCAATTGCTAATACCAAAAGAAAAATTTAAAAAAATTGAAAAGGTAAATAAGAAATTTAAGAAAAAAAAAAGTTTCTTTTATGTTTTTCATTTAAATTAAAGATTGAAAAGGTAAATAAGAAATTTAAGAAAAAAAAAAGTTTCTTTTATGTTTTTCATTTAAATTAAAGAAATTGTATGATCAATTACTAATACTAAAAGGAAAATCAAAAAGGTAAATAATAAGTTTCTTTTATCAAAAAAACTAAAAGGTAAATAATAAGTTTCTTTTATCAAAAAATCTAAAAGGTAAATAATAAGTTTCTTTTATGTTATTCATTTAAGTTTTTTTTATGCTTTTAATTGTTAGAAAATATTTAACCATTTTGGTTATTCGGTTCTTTAGTTAGGGTTTAAAAAATTTAAACTTCAAATTTATTGATTTAGATTACAATAGTAAAATAAAAGCAACTAGGATATATTACAATTTAAGAAAAAGAATATATAATAAAAAGATTTATTTCAATTTAAGAAAAAAATATAAAAAAAATAGATTAACTATGATATATTTCAATTAAAAATGAAAATTCGAGATGTTAAAGATATGACATTAGACGATGATGAGCTCAATGAGGAGGATGATAGCAAGAATCATGTAGAGAAACTTTTGATGCGAGTCTTGAAAAACATAAATTCTCTAGAATATATTTCAATTTAAGAAAAAGAAAATTAAAACAAAAGGACTATTCCAAAAGAAAAATAAAAACAAAAACAAAATGTAAATTAGATTAACTAGGATATAATTTAATTAAAAAAAAAATTCTAGATGTCAATGATATGACATTAGATGATGTTAAGATCAATGAGGAGGATAATATCAAGAATCATGTAGAGATGATTTTGATACGAGTCTTAAGAAGCATAATTTCTATAGAGAGCAAAAAGATCATATAAGGGAGTTGAATGTGAAGAGAAAGAGAGATTTTATTTTCTTGAAGAGAGTTAATGGAAAGATCGTTAACATATTCGAAAAACTCAAATTAAATACCGAAGTTTTAACGTAGCGTAACATAAAACGATAGTTGATAAAGTGTATGAACTATATGACAAGTAGGGTTAATGTTGCTTAGAATCCGCAACAGATTCTATGTTTTGAATATTTTAATTGAAAATAAATGAGAATTAAAATAAAAAAATAACTTTTAGGTTTAGATTTTTTGTTTTTCATATATTTTTTTAGTAATGATCAGGTTTTGCTTTCTATTTTCTTAAAAAAATATTTTAATGGGTTTTAAATTTTATTATTATAATACGCGGATCTTAATCTAGATTTTAGTTATGATAAATCTAATTATAATATAAGTAGAATAATTAATTCATCAAAAATTTAGAATATATATATATATATATAAAGCATTATAAATAAATATAGTTCATATAAGAGTATTAAAACATATATATGTGGAAATATTAATAAAAGTAAAAAAAAATTCCTTACAGATTATTCGATTTTGTTTTTAATTTATTTTTACGGGTTTAAAATATTTTATTAAAAACTCGTATTTATGCGGGTCCTATTTTAGTATTTTAATGAATTTGAAAATTCAAATCAAATATAGTGTTATTGGTTCTATGATTTTAAAATCTATATTAAAATTAAGTGTAATTGGTTTTATGATTTTAAAATTCAAGTATCATAAAGATTTGATTTTTTATTGGATTTGAATAGATTTGTAAATATTTTTTATGACTAAAATACAAAGATCCAAATACAAAATTTAACTTTGTTATTTGATTGGATTTGAGTATTTTCTAAATTGAAAGAAAATTTCCAAATCAGTTAAAATATAAGAAAAAATAACCACACAAAAAGTTGGAGCGTTGTTCGAAGGAAAACGAAAGCATAAAAGTTGGGTAGGAGGCACGAAAATCAAGGCAGTCGCGCCTCCGATCTGCTCCGTCCATGGCTTCCCACCGTTAGATCCCTGCCTCCGTTGTACGTCTCTTGTCCTGATCTTCGTGCCTCTCCTCCCTTGCCTTCTTTCTCACCCGCCGGCGTTTTAAGAGTTTTCTTCTCTCATCCTCTACCGTGATGGCTATTCGACGACGAGCTTCTCCGACCGGTACACTGCGTTCTGCAGATCGGAGCTCCAACATCGCTCAGTCTCCGGTGGTGATTACCTCGTCTCGGATTGCTTGCCCGCAGCCGCCGGAGCCTCCAGATCCGCCGGACCCCCCTTCCTCTTCGGTGCCTTCATCCTTGCTTCTCTCCTCTGAGCGGGTCCGACTCTCTCTCCTCCGCCAAGTCTCTCTCCCCCCTCCCGGAGTTCTGCAAAAATCTCGGCGAATCTCCGCAAGATATTTGCCCTCAGCCGCCGGTATCGTCTTCCGCTCCTCCGGCTGAGAGGCTCCTTCCATCGCCGACAATCTGCTGGTTCGGTGATGCGATTCTATTGCCTCTGTTCTTCTCCTCCCGACGATGGAGGGATCCTATTTCTGGGAAGCTTTTATGCTCCCTCCGCCTCGTTCTGCCTCCTATGGCAATTATCCCCTCCGAAAGCTTCCATCTCCGGGAGCTGTTTGTCCTACTTCTCGCCGGTGAAGGGACAACGGGACTCTTTGTTCCCGTCTGCGACTACTTTCTGATTTTAGGCCGGCGTTGTATACTCTTGGACTTGGCCCCAACTTGTTCTGTAATGAGCTTCGATCCTAAGCTTCACTTATCAAGGCTGCTCAGTTACGTGTTAATCATGTCCTCCCTTTAGGAGAGACTTTATTCACCATCCTTCTCGAAAGGAAAGAGAACCATTCCTCCGTCTTCCCTCTTTTTGAGAGGTGCTCTGTTTTCGGTTTCAAAGCCGAGAAGCTTCTCCTCCTTTATGGAGCGAGATGTGTTAAGCTTTGCATCAATGGCTCTAGCCTTGCGAGCATGTTTTGACCATTCCGTGGTCTTGGGATTAAAGAAAGTTGAGGTCAAGTCTGTCTCTCTCCAAAATTCAACACTTCAAAGCCTCGTAGACATGTATTTGTGTGTTATTTCTTTGGCGTTTGGATTTGTGCTGTATCTGGCTTCGGGCAAGAACTTCTGGTTCCTGAACTTGTTTTCGGGTCATTTTCATGCCCCCATATCTATCTCAAATGAAGATTTAACCTTGTGTTGTTTTCCTGTTTCTATCATGTTAGTATTTCTTTCATGTTTTAGCTTTGTTGTGGGTTATGTATTGTTGATCTCAACTTGTTTGGGTTGGATCATTTCCTATGCTGTAAGATGTAACCACGTTTAGAGATATGAAATCAATTGTTTGAACCAAAAAAAAAAAAAAGTTGGGTAGATGTAATTTTAAAATGCAATTGATGTTATAATTTGAAGTAAGTTGCAGTAAAATTATGTGGTAAAAACAATAGATTTATGTGTTAAGTTTGATGTAGAAATCCGAGTTAACATTTTTGTTAAGATAGATGATTGGTAATTTTTCTGATGTATAAGTGGCAATATGTATTATTTAAAATAAAATTAATTTTAAATGATTAATAATGATAACATTTATTTTAAAATTAATAGAAAAATAGATTAAAGAAATTAATACCAACATTAATATATTAACTAAAAACATTTTTTTAACACAAAAAACCTTTTAATAATTTTATTATTTTATTACAATTATTCAAAAAGAAATTTATTAGAATGATATGAATAATTTTATTAAAATATTAACTAAGAATATATGAATAATTTTATTAAAATCATTAAAAAAAAGAAATAAATAAATTTAGAAAAATATTTAACCAAGATGATTTGTTACTAACAAAACAATTGGTAATTGTTTAAAATAAAATTAAAAAACCTATAAATAAGAAAGCAAAACACGTTGCCTAGTGTAAGTTATATAATAATTAATATTGAAAAAGTAAAAAAAAAAACTAACTCAATCTCTAATACATGGAATTATCCATGATGTTGAGTTAACTTTTGATTTATCAATTTTACAAAGAGATAACTCAAAATTTTAATGCAAGCATAACACATTGTAACTCAAACTCTAAAGCAAAAAAAATAGAAAATAATTCATGATTGGTAACATTTTTGAGTTATGCCTATAACTCGAACTAAATCAAGAATACTACATGTTACCAATCAAGCAAATTTTACAATACTCATAAGAAAAAAAAATTTGAGGAAAATAAATTATAATCTATTTTTCCTTGTTGTTTACTTTTTTTTGTTTGAACACTTTTTTTTTTATTTTCCTATACATCAGTTTTTCTTCTGATTTATATACTAGTGAGAGCCATTGATGCGAATTATATTTTGACTTTTGTCTTCCAAAACTTTATAAAAGGATAGAGGTCGTCATTCTTGTACACTACAAGATATTCCAATAACTCCTCCACAGCGGGTTTGCCGAAAGGTACGTTTTCGACCAGTAGAAAAAACGCAGTGACAGACTGACAGCTTTCGAATAGATTGTCTTTGCTTAAAGGTGTGTTTCTCCAACGTGCAAAATTAGTTTGTCAATGAAAATCTGCCACAGCCCTCGTGTGTTTTGGCATCAAAATTAAGGTTTCATTTATAATTTTTTAATTAACAAAATATTACATTAATCTATACTATTATTTGAGCAGTGATTTGAGCTGAGATTGAAAGTTGAAAACTGAATTGCGCTTTTGCCATTAATGAATACAAAAACTTAAGTGTATAATTTCGTAATTTAGCTAACGTATGTAATCGTTACGTATTTAATTATTGGTTACTCTATTTAGCTGATTGATAAAGATTGAATTACGATTTTATCCTTATTCAACTGCAATATTAGAGTATGTAGTTTTGCAATTTCTTTGCTTTATATAAACGTTGCGTATTTAGCTACTGCTTTCCTTAATTTATTAGTGCGATATTCGCGATTATTCCGAAAAATATAATATTCTCTATTGTTTGGTTGATATTTCCTATTGCTTAGTTCGATAATTTCGATATTTAAAAAGGATAATTACTATTTATATTATGTTATTGTAAGTGTATCGTCCCGTGATTATCAATGTATATTTATATTTACATAATTAGGTATCGTAAATAACGAACTGAAACCCTAGAGTTTTTCGGTATAAATACTCTGGCCATCTTCTCATATTATTAGCACTGCGTGTTTTTTTTAATCGTCGGTTTAGGGTTTCGTCTGCGTAGTTTATAATATCGATCGTCGCGACTGCGTTATTGTTTTAGCGTTGGTTACAAGCTACGTTATTGTTTTAGGGTCGGTTTGTAGCTGCGGCATGTTTGCTCGCTTATATACGCATCTTAATACCTATTCTTCTGAATATAGTTTTGTGATTCCGTGTAAAGCTGCGGTGGCCTACGAGTTGGTTGATGCGTCGTTGTGTAAGCTCGCTGCTCTCCGGTTTTTTTTTTTCGGGTGTACCCTTATATACATCGATTATATAATTTTTAATGTTTTTGTTGGTTTAGGTTTAACTCGAGACGATTTAACGATCTATTTCGACCGTGGCTCGGAGCTTAGATCTGAGTTCTTCGAAGCTGTCTCTAATCGCAGCATTCGAATGGATGGGTGTTATAATGTCCCTTATCTCTTCGTCGATGCTAAAGAGAGACGAGGTTTGTTTTAGAGTAATATATTTATTAACGTTGAAAAGGTTTTCGGTTAATGTTGTTGTTGTGTTTTCAGGTTTGCAGTCTGTGTTGACGGACGAGGATGGTATAGACGTCGGAGGTATCCATTGTTTATTTGTTGGGTTATTTTGTGCGTTTTTTTATTTTCGTCGTTCCGGATGGGTACGAGTATAGTTGTCTTGGGTCATTGAAAGTTTGTTTTGTTGGTTTGGTGGGTTATTTGTTTTGATTTCTGTGTTCCGAACCTTTTAAAACAATATTCTAAATTTATATTGTTTCTATCGTTTAAAATTTATTTTTTCTGCTTGGGTTTGAATTTTTGTTTGTATTTTTATGGTTTGACCCATTTTGATCAATATAAATTTTTTAATATGTGCGAGAATGCGAGTGCGTCGTTGTTTTGATTGGGATGATTGCGCGTCTGACTGGATGTTACGTGTGCATCTTCTCGAGTTTTATGGTTAGTGTAAATTATTTAGTTGATTACATGTGTTTTTAATTTAGTATTCATGATAACCTTATTGTGATGGTACGCTATGTTTATTATTTCGGAGGGTATGACTGTTCTTAGTTCAATTTACCGATCTAACTGATGTATGAATTTGTGCTGTATAGGTTGTCACCTGGATTGTATTGGTGCCTATGGTCTTAGTGACACGAATGATGCTGCGATTATCTCTGATGAAAGTCTCGAAGTTGGATCCGACGATGATTCGTTTATATCTGGATCATTGCTTTCTGTATCAGAGTATGAGTACGATGGTGATCCTGATCGGTCTAATTGTTCTGATAGCAGTGGTGCTGATAGTGATGCTTCGTCAGCCACTTCGCTTGACGAGGACGGTGACGTTGAGTACGATGATGGTGAGTTTGGTGGTGGTGATAGCGATGACGATGAGCGTGATGACGATTCTGATGATGATTGGTGTGATGGGGGTGGTGGTGGTCACGAGGGTGGCGATATTGTTGCTGATGCATCGATTTTTCTTCCTCATCGCCAGTCTACCATAGACATTCCTTTGTCGGGTCTCTGTCTTACGAATTTTTGTGCTAGTGTTTACTTGAAAATTCTCCGAGTCTATGCTCACGCTTCTGTGGGCGATTCGAGAAGTATGGGCCTGATTTTGGTCGATAGACATGCAAGCCTCTACACTCCGATTATGTACTGTGTTATTTATTTGGTTATTGTATGTTTAAAGAGAAACGTCGTCAAAACTAAGTTTTCATGCATAGGGTGTGAAGGTCGAGGCGACTGTCGATTATGAGCTGTATGATAAGTTCGTGTCTATAGTTACACAAGATGTGTGGGTGACTATACATGACTTTGGAGTTATATCACAAGTTGGTTCTCTCCGGACAACTTCTCATGGTTTCAAGATGTGGTTTACGCCGTTGCCTTTTGTTCGTGAGAGTACATTTAGGTGTCTACGAAGTTTTTTTGATTTTGTTCCTTTTCAGCGGATTGTGGATCGTGGTCATGACAGTGATTATTTAGTTGGTATTGGCCTTTGTTTTAATTGTTGAATCGTATATTATGTCTTATATATTGTTGCTGTATAAAGTATCCCTGTATTTTATCCATGTTCCGTAATTTTTGCATATTTAGTTGGTGAGGTTGTTCGCGTGGGCGATTTTGGTCCGCTAGGTGACGATTCCGGTGACAGGCGATTATTCTCTCCGTGTGATGATCCTGCATGGACCATCATGTTTGATATTCGTGATGAAAGGTATTTCGATATTATGTCTTCGCTGTTTGGTTTTGATATTTGAACGTTTTGTTTCTGATGATATATCGCTTAATTCATATTAGTCATGTCGTTATTCAATGTTCGTTGTCTGGACATATGGCTTCGCGTTTTTACGACGATTGGAATGCCGCACGTGGTGACATCGTTGTGTTTGTTATAAGGTGAGGTCTTGTGGATTATTTTCAAGGTATTTTTGTATGGTCTGTTATTTGTTTAATTCTACATCTTTTTGGTTTTATGTATTGATTTTTATCTATTTGTGTTTAGGTAGGGTAGCTGTTTCGGCGACGGCATGTACTCGCGTCATGTTGAATCCTTTGATACCCGAGATTAAGAAGTTTAAGACTAGATTCGTCTAATACCTCATGTCTAGGTTTGGAGTTTAGCGTGTGGTGATTTTCTACTGGGATTATATTGTTGTTGGTGGTAAATGTTTCTGATTTGATGTTGCTAGGTTACCAAGAAAGAGACGTCGTCTGTGTCTGAGCAATAACAGGGCTGAAGTCTGATGTGTGCATGGAGTTTTTTATTTAACAAGAATGGCTATTTGGTGGACTTTGTAATATCTGGTGTCTTTGCATTCGACTTTAATCAAATTTGGAGTTTTTTTAATCAGTCCGAAAGTGGTTGGGTTTATAACTAGCATGTATAACATTTAATTTAATACTTATGAGGTGAAAACTGGAGTGACGTGCGTATCAATCATTGTTATCGTTTTAAAACTCGCATTTGTTTTTGGAATATTATTATTGTTGTCGTGCTTGTGATAGATGTGTTTTTTATTACATATTGTTTAGAACGGATGCACGTTCCTTCAGACACACGCCACTAAACGTGACTTTAAAGCCCAATTTTAAAAATTCTATTCTTCAAGATCCGATTCTCTGATTGAAGCCCAAGTCTATTTATTTAGGGGTGTTGCTTGAGAACCTAAGTTAGATGCCACGTTATGTTTGGTCTTCGTTTGGAAAACACATGTCTATCTATATGTTATTTCTTTGTAATATTTTACTGGTTTGTGTTTTATTTTTTGTGTATAAAATAAAAGAAAAAATAAAAGGAATAATTAGGAAGGGATATTTTCCTTAACTATATGAATATAGGGATGTAGGTTTAGAATCGTAGTCTTATATATATTGGCTTATATCAACAAATTTAATACATGCTAAGCTTTTGCCAGTTTTGTAGTAACTCTCCTTATTCTTCGGTTGGTGTTCACGGGCGGCTGATGGCTACTTTGCTTTCGACAGCTGTTCATAGGAAATATCGCAGTATTATTTTTTATGTATCGGAGCTAGATCCGAGTTTTTATAAATGAAGTATGCGAGTTAAAGTGCTTCGTATATTTAGGCACTTAAACGAGATTGATGAATTGATAAACATGATATTGGTTGATCGTAAAGTAAGGCGTTTTGATATCTGAATATTTTGCTTCTCTCTTTTTTAGTGCGCCGTGGGCTGAGTTGATTATTGTTTATGTTGATTATGAAGAGTGATAGGATTCATGCAACTTTGTGTAAAGAAATTGGCGATATTTTTGAGACGCGGGTCAAAGAAGGTGACTGGGTTCTCTTTACTGATTTTGATCTTTTGGCTGTGGTTGGTGGGTTTCGTCCGGTTGCTCACGCTTTTAGGGCGCAGTGCACTCCAAGAACGAAATATTTTACTATTCCTCCACTAGGCGTTGGTGATTATTTCTCTTTTGCTGATTTTAGCAGTATTAAAGTTGGACTATTGGATCCAGACGTGTGTGTTGGTGAGTGGATGTTATTAAGAGGTTTTGTTTAGTTTACGCAAATCTATTATGTTCTAATTTGTTTTTGATTAGATCTGATTGGCCAAGTCGTGAATGTTGGAAACTTCGTAGAGCGTAACTCAAATTCTGTTAACAGGCGTCGGGGTGTATGTTTCGATCTTCTTGATCATAGGTATGTGTTATTAGATTATAGTGTATTTTAGCTCTTTCGGGTGTGCCTTGGCTTACTTTGACGTTGTGATATATGTGAATTATATGGTGTTATACATAAATGATCAGGTTTTCACGTTTACCCGTTGTGTTGAAGATGGACCACTCTGAAGTTTTTCTAAAGAAGTTAGGAGAGTGCAGAGAAGACGTTGTTATCTGTGTAATCATATTTGCTTCTATTTTTCTTAGCAATGGTGTTTGGAGAGCTACTGCTACTTACGAATGCACACAAGTTTTATTGGATCCTCTTTTTACAGAAGTCGAATCTTTACGAGAGATGATAATGGAACACGAAAATCTAAATCAGTTGGTTTCACTGTGATGATCTTTTAGGTTTATACTTATGTTGTTTTATATCCTTTATTTTTTTATTTTTGCACTGATTAGTAAATTTTTAATTCCGTGATAAAGTTTTCTGGCAATAAATATCGTTAAGCAAAACTTCTTATTATTTTGTGATTATTACTGGTTTATATTTTTCGACCAAAAAAAAAACTTTCCCCTTCCGTTTCTGTTATTAGTTTGGTTCGAGTTACCGTGATTATTTTGGATGTAGTGTTTATGTTATTGAACGTAATAAAAATAAATTATTATTTTTTACACGAATGTTTTAACATATCGGTTTGGCTAGAAGTATTATTGTCTAGAAAATAAAACCCTACCTATCACGTTCTAGTTGTATAGGAAAATAAAACCCTAGCTATCATGTTCGAGTTGTATAGAAAAATAAAACCCTAGCTATCACGTTCGGGATCGGTGTGCCTATATATAAACGATAATTTTGTTATATTTATTCATGGTAGGATAGGCACATTGGCAAAGAGGTAAGACGGCTGTTGTATGAGATGTGTTTTATTTACATACATGTTCTTGGTGATATACTAGGTTATTTATTGTTATTATGTTCATGTGGGTTTTCTAATTTACTTGAACGTTGGCAGGGACTTGGTGGATATGACAATTTTACCGTTCCATCTACCGCTAAACCAGCGTGTGATATTCACGGAGAATGATCTAGATCAAGATGGTGAGCTGGTCGTTAGGAGAACTCGGTTTTTGGCTTGGATGGATTGTAACAGATGGTATCCTGAAGCGAGGAGTCTTCTCTACACGGAATTGCCAATGGAGTTCTGTTGGCATCCTAAGACTAAAGAGTGGCTCCCCCGTCGCCGTCGTAGGCACGTAGAGGATAGAGTGCGGCTTCCATACGTGAAACAACAACATGGCGAGATCTATTGCCTAAGAAATTTGTTAGACGTTGTTGGAGGGGCCACCTCATTCAGAGACATCCAAACAGTGAATGGTGTTTTATATCCAACGTTCGCACAAGCATATGAAGCACGTACTGCTTTAGGGTTGATTGCTCCACCGGTGGCTCTAGATTAGATGATTTTGTCCTTTAGTTTTGAGACAAAATCGTCCTTTAGGTATTTGTTGCATTTGTTCTATGGTTTTGGTGTTTAACTTTTCACGGTTTATGTACCGTTTTATCTATATGTTATTAGAGTCGCGATTACTACAAATACCTTATCTTTACGTTATTAGATTGTTAATCTAAGCAATAGATGATTTATTGGATTTCATGCATACACGATGATTGAAACTAACATGCTTTGTTATCTCTTTTTAGCAAATTTCGTATATAATATTTGTAATGTAGCCTGCGTATTTACGATTATCAGTATGTTACAGATCAAAGATACCCGATGGCCAAAACTATGTCCTGTACTTTAACCATATTGCTAAAATGGGTAGCTTTACATGGAACTTGGGTTTCGTATTTTATTTATTTATAAACCGGACATTGAACGTATTTTTTGTAAATAATCCACCAATTGTGTTGTTGATCTCTGGTTTGTTTTAGTGTTTTCGTTTTCTTGATATGTATGTTTCGTAAACACAATCTTAATCTTTGTTTTCGTGGAATTTGTTTTTATCTCTATCACCGAAAAGTAATATATCTTGTGGTTTCGTGTGTATATCTACATATGCCATCTGTGTTATCAATATGTAAAATTTCCAGATCCATATTAGATTATTATAATTTGCGTATTTTGAAAACACCTTTAGATATGTATAATTTACATATTTTATTTATATATTTTTGTATTCTTTTAGTTTTGTGATATTATTTGGAAAGTCTTCGTTGTTATCACTATCTTTGTGGGATATATACATTTTCGGGATTTTATATGTATATCTTCTATTTTTTAATGAATTTTAATAGTCGCTAATGTAGAACAAATATGTATTGTCGGTCTTATATTGTGTCTATATATATATATGCGCCTTAGGTCACATTCAATTATTCAGCATACCATTATTCTTTACAGAAAACTGCGATGTCGATTTTTAGCAGAAAGCCTTCTCTTTTTGTCCTTATCAAAGGGCTTCATCCACCCTCTGACAATTACAAGATAAGAGTTCGTATATTCAGGCTCTGGGATGGCTTCAAAGGCAAGGGAGGAAGTAGTCTCGAGATGGTGTTGGCTGATCAAGAGGTAATGATTATACTATAATTAAACTGACGTTGTAGAAACTAGGAGCCTAAAATTTTTAATACCGGTCGTATTCTTTTTGTTTTAGGGTGATAGGATCCATGCAACTGTTGAGAAAGAGCATGCTAAAGTCTTTGCCAAAGAACTAAAAGAAGGTCAAGCTGTATTCATCAACACTTTCAAGATTGCTGAAAACCAAGGGGATTATCGGACATGTCGGTCCCAGTATAAAATAATTTTTTACTCCACTACGAGCGTTACAAAGTGTTTGGATTTCCCGTCGACTCTCCCGGATAGGTTTTATGTAGGTTTTCCAGAGATCTTATCGGGTGATTTTGATCGTAGTTATTTAGTTGGTAAGTGAACATGAGACACAGATTGTTTTAAGTTCTAATAAATATTTCTTATATATATTTAACCAATATAAGTTGTGTTTTGTGTGTGATCAGACATTATTGGCCAGATTGTTCACGTGGGCCATGTCGAGGAAACCAAGGCCCAGGGGAAGCCCCGATCTAGGCTCAAGTTTGGTCTTAGAGATACTGAGTAAGTCTAAATAGATATCCCATGTTGGTAACGTACACAAAACTCATTACAATTTATTAATCATCGTTTTATTTTTCGTGTACTTAAGGGGTAGGCGATTGGAGTGTGTTTTCTGGAAATCGATGTTTTTACGGTTTACCTTGTGTCTAAAAATTACTGGAATAATTTATTTATTAATAACACGATGGTCCAATTAAAGAAAAATATGACCTCTTATTGTGTCTTGGTTTACACAACATGGCCCATTATAATAGTCTGACTAATGATTAACTATTTAGTTCAATGTAGATACCGGATGGGTTTATAATGGTCCTTGACGTGGCCCATAGAATCATATCTTTATTACCCGGTTCTTTCTGATGTCTTGGTTACGCTGATTTTTGCTAATGTTTAGTGTTGTTGTTTCTCGAGAATTCTATACATTGATTAGCGAGGTTTTAGTTCTTATAAATATCCGCTATTTAGTATTATTATAATTGTAGCTTTATGTGGTATTGATTAGTAATAATATTTCCGTTTATTTCTGAGGTGGTATATAATCTCAAATATAATTTTATCCGAGTATTCTATCCTCAAAGCTTTCATTCACTCTTGTGCACGATTTGCTATTAAAAAGGACAATTTCAATTTCTCACAATTGTATTTGGTTACCAATCACTGTGCACTTGTGAAAATTGATTAGTCTTTCTGCATGTATATTCAAATCTTGTTTATGTTCTCGATGCATAGGCGTGGTTAGTCTATCCGGTTGTAGTATCCGGCGTGTCACAACTCTTTAGACTCACTGTTGTTTTTTCCAAGACATTTTGGAGATCAACAAAAATTTCAACCTTTCTGTTGCAGTATTGTTATATACGAAATATCTGGTTAATCACTTTGCTATTCATACTGATTATTATCAATGAAAATTATTAACAAGAACATCTCCAAGAGATCATTAGATCCTCAAATTATAAGATTTTTGGTACTCCAAGAGATCCTTAAATTTTAAAGATTTTTGTTTTCCAATTCAGTTCTTATAGTTATACAATTTCACAAATAATTTTATTGATTATTTTAATTATCTGTTTAGTTCATATAATTATATACTTTTCGTATAGATCTAGCTATAATGATGACGGAGATAGAATATATAGGAAAATCTGACGAGATTCGGTATAAATATTTAAAATAATATAAATGGTTAAATATGTATATTAATATTGTCTTATTAATTGTGGCGGTTTAATATTTCCCGGAAAATGTATGTGTTTAAGTAGCGTTTAGTTAATAGACACCGCTCCATTCCCTATTAAAGCCATCATTTAGAGAAAACTCTTGGACGTTTGTACACAGAGAAAGTCGAAAATTTAAAACTTCGTCAATCTTGCAAACGATAATTCACGATATGGGAATCTATCATGCTCTGGCCGATCTGGAAGTTGGAAAGAGAGGATGCATGATATGTGTGCAGCTGCTTCGACTCTGGAAATCACATAACGATTTCGGAGATACGCTTGAGATGGTTTTTGGCGACTTTAAGGTTCGTCAATTACTACTTTTAGGTTAGGGTGATTTATTTTGTAGGACATCGTATTCTGAATTTTTACGAAGTTGTTAATTGTTCAATTTATTTTGAATCCAAATTTTATCTCTAGGGTTTTCGGATTTCTGCTACGGTTATGCCCGATCATCTAGGAAAATACGAACGTGACCTCAAGGAGGGTGATTGGTATTCTATTCGTTATTTTGACATCAAGCGATTGTTGGGTTCGGTACGGATTAGCGACTATGATGTGAGGATCGAGTTCTTGCATGGTACCGAAGTCAGGCCCACTTGGACAGGCGCCGAGGACCTGACCCTTGACTGTTGTAGGTTTTATGACATCTTGACTGGTGTCGTCGATCCTTAGTATTTAGTTGGTATGTTTTTTTAAAAATATATATATTTTAGTTCTAAGAGTTTTGAATTTGGGTTGTTTTGTATGTTCGTACTGTTGTGGATCCTATTATAAACCTAATAATTCGTGATTTTTCCTCTGAGCATCTAGATGTTGTCGGAGTAGTCCGTTCTGTTGGAAAGGTGCAAGAGATCGACCCACAGGCCTATGATGATGCACCATACTATCTGCGTTTCGAGTTGCTCGACCACACGTGAGATGAGTGTTTTGTTTTTGTTTCTATTTTGTTTTGTTAGACCTTTAATATATATGTTGCTTTGTGCGGCAGTAAGGAAGGCGTTTTACCGTGTATTGCCCGTGGAGATCTCGCCAAAGACATCGAAATCGCATACAAGCGAGCTGAAGATGAACCGGTCATTTGTGTCTCTGATGATATGTCTAATATTGTGAATGCCGTCCATGTATTTGTCTAGAAAATAGTTATGCAGTATATTATTCGTTTGTGTATATAGGTGATAAAATCCATCCGTACATCCTTCGTTCATACAATCCATGTTCCCAATTTACGTTCAAACATGGTGGCGAGGATGTCAAGGTGTTTAAATCGAAGTGAGTGATTTTTCGTCTTTCTTTATAATTATTTTGTCTCCGTCCTAACCAATATTGGAATTTATATTTATTTCTTGCTTCTGACAATTGTGTATTTTAAATTTGTTACAGGCTCTCTCTCCGTGGTCGTGATTAAAATGTCTTCCTGTTACACCCGTCTATCTAAAAACTTTTAATTTTATTCATGTTTTTGATAAGCATCGATTTTTGATCCTTTGTTGTGTTATCTTGGACCCAAACTCTGTTTTATTGTTTCGTACCCGGTCCAGACTTTTATAATTATTTTGCTAATTTTATCTTTTATCGTTTCAGCTTCGATTAGACTGTTTATTTAAACCTACTATTTATAGATGCGAAATAATTATTTAGATGTATTCGCATCCGTATGCATTTATTTGGTTGTGTCGTCTCCGACCCAACCTTAATAATTTTCTGTAACGATTACCTAGATATATTTGCTGTTGGAACATTAAACTTTTATATTACAAATTTTAGTACCTGTAGTTCGTATTGCATAAGCACTTCACATGTTTTCTCATAATAAATTAGATGTGCAGGTGAAAGCGTTTGTAGAATATGATATTATGATTTATTGATTAATTTTGATCGAAAAATTTCATATAATGTTATTTTATTGTTATTTATTAAATTTGGAGATATTGATTTTAGTGAAGAGATTATAGTCCCAAATTAGAAGTCAATAAAATTAAAACTGATATGTACAACAGATGGAAATATATGTTGTTGGACCAAAATATTATAGTGCAAGACATAAATTCTGTAAGGATTAAAACAGGGAAATTGATTAGAGCAAGA
Organism: Alliaria petiolata; assembly: GCA_020283515.1. Lineage (NCBI taxonomy): Eukaryota > Viridiplantae > Streptophyta > Magnoliopsida > Brassicales > Brassicaceae > Alliaria > Alliaria petiolata. The sequence continues at coordinate 20,356,370 of JAHZTW010000002.1, forward strand.
CATTCCAGACCTTTATTTCTAAAAAGTGCAACCGTTAAAATAATTTTAAAAAAGTGCAACCGTTAAAATAAGATATGGAAAGGTGCAACTGTTAAAATAATATTTATTGTGCCTATTTAGATGATTGGTCTCATTTAAGTTTTGAACTGTTTATATTCCAAATAATAGTCCTAAAATTCATTTCTTTACAAGTTTTTATTTCTTAAACGCATTTAGCCATACCAGATTAGGATTCATTGGCTTTGGTTCGTTCTCATTACATATGGAGAGACTGTTTAGAGATACCCTCCACGGTTTGCACCACAATGGGACCGTTCATGCGATAGATGTGAAAGTCCTTCGATTATGGCGTGTACCTTACACGAATGGTCAGGATGGTATCGAGATGGTTTTTCAAGACGAAAATGTAAGTTATCGAAACCGTGTCCTATTAATTGTATGAATACTTTGGGTTATTGGCGCTTTTTGTTGAAACCAGGATTTGATGTCCACCGGAGTGTAGATCGCAATCTTAATTTTTTGGTAATTTTAACTTAGGGTCTGAGAATCGGTGCCACGATACTGCCTAGAGAAGTGCCAATTTACGAAAACAGAATCAGGGAAGGTGACTGTAAAGTCTTCTTTGGTTTCCGCATGAAACATTCTGTTGGCATCTTGAAAACTACTAGACACATGTACCAGATCGTGTTGAAAAACTCTACTATCCTTGCGGATATTACTCACAAAAACGATCGTTTTTTGGATGCTCAGAGTATTCAAGATGTTATTGGCTTCGGTGTAGACCCTACTGTGTTAATTGGTTAGTGATTGTACATATGTTAGGCTTAAGTTAATGTGTACTTTGTCAAGTTTGATACCTGATTCTATCCGTTCGTTATTTGTTCTTTTAGACTTGGTTGGGTGTGTCTCTTTTGTTGGGTATCTTTTTGGTGATGGTGTTGAAACTTACAAATTGGCGTTCAGTCTCATAGACGAAGAGTAAGTTTATATATAGTCCTATGGACTTTGTTAACATTTAAAATGGTCAATTATATCTTGGATTAGAAATATATCACAACAACCTACTTTTCTTTCACGAATTTTCAGTGGCTATATTGTAACGTGTAATGCTTCTGGGTCGGTGGCTAAAGATATCCATGATCGGTGGGCACTGGACCGCCGTTACCCAAAGATATGCGTCTTGCGCTTCTGGAAGATTTATGTGTATATGTGTAAGATTGTATTATCAAGTTTGTTCATAGGTATATATTGTTCTTCTGCCTAATTTTGAATGACGTATTATACTGTTACAACATGTAGGTGGTGCTGTTACAAAACGTTGTCTAAAATCGGTTCGTGGCTGTTTCGAGTTTCACCTGGATCCACCTATTCCCGAGGTTACGGAGTTTAGAGACAGGTGAGAAATATCAATTAGTCGAATATCGTTAGTACTGGTATTGGTGTCGTTGCTATATCTATATTGTTCTGATGTCGATCTGTAATCCGATCCTTGCAGGTTTCTACTCTGTACTGACGATGGCTCAGTCATTGATTGATGAGTCACTTGGCACTGGATGTCCACACGTTATATGATACATTTTTAATACCACGATCGATGGAAACAACTATAGTTGTTGCTCTAAAACTTGAACTATTTGGTCTAATATGTGTTTTGTATTATGTTTTTTGTTGATATTTTCTGATTATATCGTTAGTTCATCAACGCTGTTTAGCATATTTTTCTGTCTAATTGCATTAGTAAATAATTGATAAAAGGTTGCATTAGTAATAGTATAGATTTCCAGCTTTTACGTTACAAAACAATGCTATTAGGCCCATGTCGGTTTATATAGAACTCCTAAAGCCCGTACTACAAAGAGATATATACCAATACTATAAAGCCCATACATTATAACAAATAATAATCATTCCTAGGCCCATGTAACAATAAGTTTAAATTATTGGGATGATAATTATTTGCTCTCTAGCTTTTTATTAAGTTATCCGGTATTCTGTGTTATAATAATCAAGAATTGTTAATACGTAAAAATTTCTTAACTGATTCCATGTTCGTATATATTTTGTATAGATAGGTATTGATGTTTTATATAGATAGGTATGGATAAGGAAAAAATCTAAACATAATTATGTTAATATTGAAAAATTTGTAATTGGATATTTTGGATATATCACGCGAGTTTACATTAATATGTGGTTTGCTGTATTAGACCTCTAGGTTCTTATGTATATATATATATATATATATATATATATATATATATATATATATATATATATATATATGTGTGTGTGTGTGTGTACATATATGCCTTCGTCGCTATAAACTAATTCTGTGTGTTATGAACCAGAACACAACCAATATGTCGAGAACGAATGGTGTTTCCGCTGCGGTCGGTATGTCTTTGAATTTATATTGAGTTATGATTAAGCATTTATATAAAATAAGTTGTGTTGCTAGAATAATACAATTAGGTATGAATTCAACATAATTTAGCCTGGGCAGTTTTAGCTATTGATTTATATTATATTCCTATTGAAGCTCTGTTGTGTTCATCTATTGGACTTCGCAAAGACTTATTGTAGACCATGAGTTAGCCTAGGTTTAGGTATAAGTTTTTGTCTACTGCTCTGGTTTGGTTCTAATGTGATTCGGTTGTATGCAACAGCTTTGGACGGCGTTCCAGAGGAAAACCCTCTTCAGGTGTGTGGTAGCTTGAGCGAAGCCAAAACAGCAGAATCCGAGTTTGGGAACTACTTGAAAAGTCTAGATAAGAAACGGGAATGCGTGTTTACTAAAGAGCAGCTGCATGGTCATGGTGTTGAGTGTTTGGTCCCAATGAGATACGCAACATCTATTTTCGTGAAGGTCTTACGTGTATGGACTTAATCTGTCAACCCTATCGGTAGAGTTATCGAACTCATTCTATGTGATGAACATGTGAGTATGGTTTTGCTAATCAATGGTTACATTATGTGTACGTATGTTAGTATATAGTTTATAATTTTTGGGAGTTTATATCGTTTTGGTTAGGGGACGAGAGTGCATGCAACGGTGACAATAGAGCTTTATGGGATTTTTGAAAGCAAGCTTTGTGAAGGTGATTGGGTTAGTATCGAAAAATTTGATGTCATCCACCAGAAGTCTCCGGGTGGTTATACATCATTTTTCTCCAGGATTTATTTCTTTGAATCCACTGAAGTCGTAAATATTATGCCAAACTGTGGAAAGCATTTTTTTGATTTTGTTGCATTCAAAGACATTCTTGCTCCGTCATTTGAGGCTAACTACTTGGGTGGTACGTTCTAAAAGTCCACACTTTTAATAATTTTCTACATGCACACACACATGTTATAAAAAAATTTATACCTCACTTTCGTTATAACGTGATGACTATTATGCAGATCTGATTGGGGAAGTTGTTAACGTAGGTAACTTCAACCTTAATCATAATATTTTTACCGAAGATTTCAACATTCTAAAAATTACTTTCGACATAAGGAATTCCAGGTAACCTAACATCTTTTGATTCTCAATTTGTTGTTATGCTATGCTATTTTATTGGTTGAGGAATTCAGAACTCCTAAAGTGTATCTTAATTTTTGGTAGTAATGTTCATCTCCCGTGTATATTACACGGAGATAGGGCTCTAAAATTCCATACCGATATTAGCAATTGTGCTGGTGGCCCGATCGTTTTTTAATTCGATGGGGTGTCATGGGAGTTTTTTCAGGTGCTTAATTCCGCGTTTATACAATTGAGAACGATCTAATTTTGTTCGGTCTTTTCGATTTAAGCCGTGCTTATATTTTATGACGCAATTATTTGATAATTGTTATAGGGAGGAGAAAAGTAACATCGGATTATCCAACTCAGATCATTGTGGAGCCTCCTATCAAAGAGGTGGCTGATCTTAAGGGAAGGTAAGTTATGGTATTGATGATGTATTGTTTTAGACATTTTTTACGGTGAATACGAGATTCTTGTGTAACAGTGTAACAACTCTTCGTTTCTATTACAGTCTACCGAGGAAACGAACGAGGAGAGTGGCATGAATGGGATGGTCTCGGTCTCCAGGAATCGAGATAGCAGCTATAACATGGAAATTGGATTTGAGATTTTAATGCAATACTATTTTATACTTTTTCGTACTCGGATTGGGATTTATGGATGTAATACTTGGGATTCTTATTTATTATTTCTATATACTCCGTTTTTTAGATTTGGGTTTTAACATGATAGCATGTTCGAACGAATAGATTCTGACCCTCGAAATTAACAAACGTTATGATGGTGTTATCGGCTAATCGAAAAGGGTGTCTACAATGGCAAAAAAATTACAAAACCTATGTTGTATTTAACCAGAGCGACCTACTGATGAGTAGAGTCAAGCGTTGCCACGTGGATTGTTTAATATTTGGATGTAAAAATGTTAATTTTATATTTTCTGCAGTAATTTGTTAAAAGTTAATGCCTGAGTTTATTCGACTTACCTTATTTAGTTTATATCCAATATTCTAGGGCTGGGCCCGCGCAAATGTGCGGGCTACTTGAGGTCATTGATGTTAAACACATAATGTTGACCACAAAACCAATTTTAAAAGTTTCTAATGGAAGTTGTAATAATCAAACTGTAAATTTTCTTAAAAAAATGATGCTAACTAACTGATGGCTAAATTGACGATATCCCGCTACTAACTATCGAGACGTGATCGAATCAATGAACCAACTGTTTCATTCGATCACAAATTAACGTGGTCGAATGAACCAACTGTTTCTAATGGAAGTTCTAATGAACCAACTTCAATTACAAATTAATGTGATCGAATGAACCAAATGTTTAGCATATCCTGCTATTAACTATCGAGGCGTTATTTTATATATTCCTATTGTATAGTACGAGGAAAATGTTAGAATTTTTTTCGTATATCACGAGAAAAATGTTAGATTTTACTTTTGTCGATAAAAGTTTTAAGAGATACTTGCTAATTTTGTAGATCCAATTAATTACCGATACATTTATCATCCTTATAATTGTAGCATTTATCATCCATTGTAACATTTATCGTTCCCAAAAAAAAAAAAATTGAACGGTAAAAATGTAAATACTGTCGTTTTCCAAAAGTGTATATATGTTTACCATCCTCGCTATTAACTGAAAAAGGTAATTGTTGATTCCCTATATATATTGTTAAAATATTTTGACATAATGCACATGCTATAAACTAAAATTTAGGTCATAGACGATAAGCTTAGATTTGGAATTAGGGTTCTGGTTTTAGTGGTTTGGATTATTATATTTAAATTTTAAATTTATATATAAGTACTGATATCCCTTTGTTTGTCTTACAATATCTCTTCTTGCTCTGATTCTAAATCTAAGCTGAATCCGTCGCGGTTTCCGCGTCGTATTCAAGTCAAAGTTATTCGTAAGTTCAAGCATAGTTTTGAAAACAAAGTAATGTTGGATTTGGTATTGGCTGATGATAAGGTATTATCAATAACGTCTTTGTATTATTCTTTGTTTTGTGGATTTGTTCTGGGCAACTACTATGGAATTATCGATTGTTTTAGTCTCACGGTTGGTAAATTTCTGTTGCAGGGTGACAAGATTCACGCTTCTTTACCGAGAGAATTTATCTATCCTTTTTATTCCGAGGTCGAAGAGGGTGATTCGGTTGTTTTAGATGGGTTTGGGCTTATACCTGCAACTGGCGATCTAAGGCCGACCTTGCATGATTTTAAAGTCTTGTGGAACTCATCAACTTCTTTTGTTAAAATTCCATCCATTACTGATGATAATTGTTTTGGTTTCGTTGAGTTTGGTGATGTTCATGCTGGTCTTCGTGATCCTACCTTTTATGTTGGTATATTTGTCGTACCCACTCCGTATTTTATATCCTTTTTGTGTGTGTTTTTGAATCGTTCTGAATTTGATTAGTAAATTCGTGTTTGGTAGATCTGATTGGTCATATTGCGGTGGTTGGAACTTTTACGCATAGTTGTCCGACGTTTGATCAAGACTGGGGAGAGGTGTATCTTGAACTTCGTAATGAATCGTACGAAATTTTTCTCCTTTGTATTTTGGTTTTATATTTTTGCAATTGCAACACTGTATTTAGAGTTCGTTTTATCTTGCGCAGTGATGTTCGTTTGCAATTGCTCATGCACAACGATATTGTTTTTGAGATCGTGACTTCTTTGTCACGTAGTAGGCATAAAGTAAACATTTGTGTTGTAAGGTTTGCTAGAATCTTCGAGGTGCGTGATGGTTGGAAGGCTATGACTATGTACAATTGTACTCAGATTCTGCTGAACACTGAGCTTCATGAAGTTCGGCGGATGCGAGCTACGATAATCCGGACCGGTTGATTGCACGACACGCAAATAGTTCTGCCTACCCTAGATGTGTGTTTTTTTTTTTTTGAATTCTTTTATTGAGAATTGGATTTGATATTTGTAATGTAATACTATTTTTACCTATTTCGTATTCAGATTGGGATATTATCTTATGGATGCAATACTCGGATTTTTTTTAAATACTCATTTGTATTCCAGGTTTAAGGTTTGGTTTTAGTATGAATGTATGATAGCATATTCACATGAATAAAATTGATCCTCGAAATAAACAAACGTTACGATGTTGTTATTGACAAATCGGAAAGGAATATCTACAATGGCAACAAAATGGCAAACCCCATGTTGTATTTCATCAAAACTCATGATGAGTAGGTCAAAACATTGCCGCGTGGCGTGACTTTTTGGTGATATATTTGGTATACGAAAAAACAAAGGTAAAATAAATTGGTATACGAAAAAACATAGTATATTTCTGATATACGAAAAATAGGAAGGTGGGTTTGGTGGATCGATATGGGCTGCTAGACGTTATTTCCGATAGTATGTGATATACGATTTTTAAATATGCTTGAGTTAATAAGAAATAAAAATTATCCTTTGCCGTTTATTTAGTAGTTGATGGTTGCTTTCAATTATAGATGACTATTATCTGATATATACGGATTTGTGGTGATTAGAATATTCATTGTAACATAATATACATATGGACTATGGAGTATGTTTACTCAGTATCTCTATAATGTAAAGGTTTAGATTTGGAATTATCTTTGTAATATGAAAATTTATGTTTATATTCTTACTTTCAATTTCGCTCTGTTTTCGGTCGTAAAAATGTAAATTTTATATTTTCTGCAGGATTTTGTTAAGAGATAATTTCTAGGTTCTGAAACTTAGCTTATTTAGTATATATCCAATATACTATGACAATATGTCTCTGTTTTATAAAAATATTGCTATTAATTCTCGAGAAGTTATTTTAGGTATTTCTTTGGAATAGTTCAAGAAAAATGTTAGTTTTGACTTTTGCCAAGAAAAGTGATAAGGGATTTTACCTAACTTCGTAGTATATCCATAGCTTGACTTATTTATCTCATATTCGATATATTTTACAAGAAAATAACTCCGTTTAATTGTATCCCTCTTTATATATATGTTACTATTAACCCTAGCTACGTAGAGTTTTGTGTTCGGAAAAATATATCGCTTAGTTATCTATCTTTGTTTGAGCCATTGTTAATGAAGACTAGACGTCATTATACACCTCGGAAGAAAAAAGATGTTCCAGCATCACGTAAAACAGCGCGTGATCCTGAATTACGTAAGCTGTGTACTGTTTATTGCAGCGACTTATTGTGATTTTATCGATTATAAGTGTTACAATGCATTGATTTTGTTCACTGATAGGTGTGAACACATCAATGAGGCGGTATGCTCATGTCGATATGATTGCCAATTATATCACTCATCACGCGATGGATGACCGCAACATTGCTGATGTTGGTTCACACCAATACGAATGTCATCTTGCAAGACATAAAAGGATGTCTTATATACGACGGATAAGGGCCGAGAATCGAGCTATTAGTTAAGTCATTTGTATAAACTTTTTGTTAATATGGTGCATGTAATTAGTGTCGAGTAAACGTTCTCATAATTATTATTTTTTTGTTTTTTTGAATGTTAGAGATCCTAAACGATTCTATCAACAAAAAACGATTCGTTTGCTTCGATGTAACCGATGATGAAGATGATGATGGAGACGACGATGGTTCAGAATCTGAAGATGGTTCTCATAGTAAAAAGGAACACAGGACGAGAAAGGCGAAGACACAGGGAAAGGGTAAGGTGGTTGTATATTGAAACAGCTATTGTGACTTTGTAGGTTATTATGATGACGGTGATCCTGTCTACGTGTGTCGGAATTGTAAGTCTTTCATGTGGTACGGCGAAATACTTGGAAAAAGATATGCACAATCAAGACCTCTGTTTTCGATGTGCTGCGGTCAGGGAAAAGTAGTACTTTCTTTGTTAAAAACTCCCCCGAAGACGTTATTAGTATTGTTATACAATACCGGTGATGAGAAGAATCATTTTCTTGAAATCGTGAGAGCCTATAACATGATGTTTTCTTTCACTTCTCTTGGAGGAATGTTGACAATTCTATCAACGATGGCAAGGGTCCTTTCCTATATCGTATGTGTGGAGAAAACTATCATCGCGTAGGAGACTTGCTCCCGTTACCTGGAAAAAATCCAGCATTTTTACAGCTCTACATCCACGATACAGCAAACGAAATAGCTAACAGGATTGCGGCTTACGGGTATTTGATTCGTCTTCAATTCTTTTACATATTTTGCTATTGTTACCTATATATTCATAAACTGTACTTGGTACAGGCAAAGCGCATCCACCGGCGGTATTAGGCAGGCGATTGTTGATAGGCTTAGACGTATGTTAGACAGACATAACTGTCACATTAAGGCCTTCCGAAGTGCACGGGATCGAATTAATTTAGCCGACACTAAGAATAGATTAAGGTTAACCATGTCATGTGATAGGAAGTCTAATGCAAGTAATAATCTTCCGTTCGCTGACGAGGTAGCTGTTCTAATCCCCGGTGATTTCGATATCGGAGCCGAGACACGGGATATAGTTATCCAGACTAATACTGGAAAGCTACATAGAATAAATGAATTACACCCCGTGTATTTGGCTCTTCAGTATCCATTGTTGTTTCCTTACGGTGAGGATGGCTTTAGACTAGGAATAGATATTGTATTTATAGACACGGAAGGGAGGAAAAGGAAGCACATAACTATGCGCGAATTTTTTGCTTTTCGCATTCAAGAACGTTTCGGTGAATCGCCGATCATTGTTATGTCGGGAAGGCTTTACAAGCAGTTTTTGGTGGACGCATACACAATGGTTGAAACTAACAGGCTTCGGTATCTCTTTTTTAACCAGCAAAAATTGCGTTTCAAGAATTTTGATCAGATTCAAAAAACTGTTGACAAGGGTGGTTCCGATATATCGGGACAGGGACGGCGAATCTTTATACCATCGTCTTTTACTGGTGGTACGAGGTATTTATTGCAACACTACTTAGATGCAATGACGACGTGCAAACATTTTGGATTCCCTGATCTTTTTATAACGTTTACGTGCAATCCCAAATGGTCCGAGATTACTAGACACTTAGACAGACACGGTTTAAAAGCTGAGGATAGACCAGACATATGCTGTCGAGTGTTCTAGATGAAACTAGATGACCTTATCTATGAATTAATGAAAAAGGATGTTTTGGGATGCGTTGCTGCTGGTAATTTGAAATTCAAGTGTATTCATTGTCTATTGTGAAAATCGTGTTATAATCAATGTTTTTTATTGACTACTTTTTTATGTAAATATATACAGGTATATACACTATTGAGTTTCAGAAGAGAGGACTGCCTCATGCACATATTGTGCTTTTTATGAAGTTTGAACACAAGATTCCCACTGGCGATGATATTGATAATATCATTTGTGCAGAAATACCGGATAAGATGACCGAGCCACATTTGTATGATGTTGTTGGTGATATAATGATACATGGACCGTGCGGTGCACTCAATAAGGGTAGCGTCTGTATGGCCGAAGGAAGATGTACAAAGTTCTTCCCTAAATCGTTCAGTCCATACACTAAAATTGATGATGTGGGATATCTTATATATATGAGACGCGATGATGGCAAGTTTATTACCAAGAAGGGTTTCAATTGTGATAATGGTTATGTGGTCCCTTATAACAAAACCCTAACACTCTGTTATCGAGCCCACATCAATGTTGAATGGTGTTTACAGTCACGTTCTGTCAAGTACCTCTTCAAGTACATTCACAAAGGGTCGGATTATGTCCGTGCCACTATCGAGAATGACGACAGTAACGATGAAATTAAGAAACATTTTTGCTGCAGGTGATCTATTTTTTATTATATCACTCTCGATGGGTTGCTTCATCAGCACGTTTGAAATTTATTTGGTTTTGGTTTGTCAGGTATATTTCAGCTTGCGAGTCTACGTGGCGGCTTTTGTCTTTAGCGACGCACTACCGAACGGTTTCTGTTGTGAAACTTCCGTTTCATTTACCGAATCAGCAGCAGGTTATATTCAATGAAGATGATCCGGCAGAAGATGTGGTTAAGCGTCGTTCCGTTGGTCATTCTAAGTTCATCGCCTGGATGGAGTGCAACAAGAAATATGAGTGTGCTAGGAAATTAACGTACGCGGAAATCCCTTCGAAGTTTAGTTGGATTGGGCATTCCCGAGTGTGGAAACTGAGGGTTCAGTCGCACTTCTCTCTGGGCAGGGTAACGTACGTCCCTATCTCCGTTGGCGAGGCCTATTACTTGAGACTTCTCTTAAACATAGTGAGGGGACCAACGAGTTTCGAGGATATAAAAACCGTGAAATATACTCAGTATCAAAGCTTCAAGGAGGCTTGCTATGCATATGGTTTGTTGGATGATGACAAGGAGTACATTGATGCAATCAACGAGGCCGATCATTGGGTGTCTGAAAAATATATTCGTAGGTTATTTGTAATCATGCTGATTACAAATAGTATTGTCATACCATCGAGGGTTTGGGAAGCAACTTGGCATATCCTAGCCGGAGATGTTCTGTACTATCGGAGGAAAGAAATCGGGAACCGAGGTACATTAATTGTTAAGGTTACACCTTTATACAATAATTGGTATATTAGATTTGTTGCACAGCCTAACTTGTGTTAAAAATAATGTAGAGCTGACGCTATCGGATGATCAGCTCAAAAACTATGCCTTGGTTGAGATAGAGAAATTGCTAATTATCAGCGGGAGCTCGCTTGCAAATTTCTCCCCTATGCTGTTCCCAGACGATATGGTCATGGAAACGCACCGGAATCCACTTATTAGAGACGAGGAAAGTTATGACCACGAGGTTTTGCGACGTAAACATGATGAGTTGTTAGCAACTATAACGGATGAGCAGAAAGGAATTTATGATAAAATATTGACCGTTGTGCATCAAGATAGTGGAGGGATGTTCTTTGTGTATGGTTCTGGTGGTACTGGAAAAACATATCTCTGGAGTTTGCTTGGTGCTGCCCTACGTTCAAAAGGACTTATTGTTCTTAACGTTGCGTCGAGTGGCATCGCCGCGCTGTTATTACAAGGAGGAAGAACTGCTCATTCTAGGTTTGGAATACCTATTGTGGTCAACAAGTTTACGACGTGTTGCATGAAGACTGATTCTAATCTAGCGAAATTGGTTAGGAAGGCCAAGTTGATAATATGAGATGAGGCGTTGATGATGAACAAAGATTGCTTCGAAACTCTAGATAGAACGCTACGCGGTGTCGTAAAATGTGCTAAGCCATTTGGTGGTAAGGTAATCGTCTTTGGTGGAGATTTTAGGCAAATCTTGCCGGTTATACCTAATGCTGGGAGGATAGAAGTTGTCATGGCAACTTTAAACTCATCACCTCTTTGGGATGAATGTGAATTGTTGAAGCTTACAAAGAATATGTGGCTCATACCAAGAGATAGTAGTAAGGAGATGCATGAGCTGGCGGAGTTTTCGAAATGGATATTGGATATTGGTGACGGGAAGATAAATGGAAACAGTCTAGGCGAATCTGAGGTTGAGATTCCTGAAGATATGTTGATTATGGAAGATGGAGATCCAATTAAAGCAATCGTTACCGAGTTCTATGGACGACTGTATGCAGGGATAACAGATCCAGAGTTTTTCCAAGAAAGAGCGATTTTGAGTCCAAGGAACGATGATGTCGAGGTCGTAAATAACTACATGTTGTCGCAGCTACCAGGTAATTTTATTGTATTCTTTTTCAATTCGAGATTTAGTTGCGACCGTTGATACTGGGTTTATAGCGTGTTTAATACCGATTGTTGTGCATACATCAGGTGATGAGAGGACGTATCTAAGCTGCGATCGTATTGATACAACTGATCGGGATATCGATAGTAACGAGACATCCGAAGTACCATCCCTGACATCGGTTCCAAAAGTCGACGGTGTACCTGGTAATATGATTTATACTGATGAGTTTCTTAATTCAGTGAAGTTGTCTGGTTTGCCAAAACATGAAATACGATTGAAAGTTGGAACACCAATAATGCTTCTCCGAAATATTGACCCTAAGAATGGTCTGTGCAATGGAACGAGATTGCTTATAACTCAGCTGGCTAATTATGTTATCGAGGCTAAAGTCATTACGGGAGACAAGGTTGGAGAAAAGGTTCTTATACCCCGGATTTTCGTTTCTCCACCAAAAGCAAAACTTCCTTTCAGAATGAGACGTAAACAGTTTCCAATCACTCTGGCTTTTTGATATGAGTCAAATTTACCCTAAAACAACTCTCTCAAATTAAGAGATCAGTTGTAGTACTTAGGGATCGAATCCACAGAGAAGGGATAGTCACACAGCAATTTTCTAATTTCGAATTAAGCTAGGAAGAATAATAAAAGTAAAGACAGAAAGCAAATTAAAAGCGATGTAAACTTCAGGAGACAAAAC
>JAHZTW010000002.1:20375153-20420063 GCA_020283515.1 Alliaria petiolata
GCATCTATTAATTAACCTAAGATCAGATTCTAGGTCGCGAAGCTAGAATAAGCATTAAACACAAATCCAGATGAAGAACTCTAATGATTTTATCCTAACAATTTAATTCGACCTAACAATTCATTAATCACCTTTGAAAAACCCTAAACCTAACAAGCAAACTACTCAGACATGATCAATGAAACAGAAATCATAACTTGAATAGAAAGCATAAAAGAAATCAATAGAATAAATAAAGGGAGTTCCAAATTTGCTCTAAGGAGACAAATTCTTCTCTCCAAAAACCTAAACTTCTATGATTCTTAAAGTATGAGATAATGCCTAAACAATGGCTGAAAAACTATATTTATAGGCCTAGGTACGAGTCTTCAATTCCTTTTAAGATTAGGAAAAGTCTTGGAGATTTCCTTTTCTTCAAAAACTGGAAACTTCTCGATTCTGTAAATTGGAAAACCTGGTGTCGATCGACACTACATGGTGTCGATCGACATCTTGCGTGTAATTCCAGTCTTGACTTCATCACTTCGTGACTTCATTTCATTAAGCTCCAAAATGTATCCAAATCTCCAATTTGTCTCCAATTGTACCTCAACCTGTAAAGACTCTATATAGACTCGAAAATAGCCAAAAGACTCTATAAAAACACTTATATCATGGTCTAAAAATGGGTAAAAACCATTATATATCACTTTTGCGATGACCATAAACAAGAGTCAGGGTCAGACTCTTGCAAAAGTGGGAGTGTTTCTGGCAAGACCGGCTTTTTCGCATGGTCAATTATATGTTGCTTTGTCAAGGGTAACAACGAGGTCAGTGTTGAAGATCTTGATAATGGATAAAGATAATAAATCGCAACGGAAGACCTTGAATGTTGTCTACGAGGAAGTTTTCCCGAAACCTAAATAAATAGGTATTTATGAGTTGGTTAAGTATCAATAGGTATTGTTTACCCTCTTCTTAATGATATCTATGCTATATTATTTCTGCGTGTATTTTGTTTTCGTTACTTGGATGTTATAACTTTGGTTCGTTTGATCGCTCACGATATTTTGTCTTTTATTCAAGTTCTTGCATGTATTTTTTTTACATTACAAGTTCTTATTACACTACAAATCTTTAGCATCGTTTTTAAAAAAAAGTTCACCGTTCGATTATTACAACTTTCATTAATAACTTTAAAATTGGGGTTTGAGGTCAACATTATTTGTTTAACAAAAAAGTCTACAGTTCTTATTGTTTGTTTAGAGAGAAATATGTATCTAAATATGTTCTTGAATTTTGAATAAGACAACCAAGTTTATAGATTTTTTAGAACATATTGAATCAAGAAATTTAAAAGGAAATTAGGTCCAATAACCATATAAAAACTGAAAACCCATCAACTAACCATAACGAAAGAGTAGCTACTATATTCGTTGTATTAGTTACAATATATACGGAATTGCCCTTGACTCTCTCTTTCTTTCTTTGAATTCTCTCTATCAAATCTATACTATTCTACTATGGCTATTTGGCAAATTAACCCTATTACATTTCAACAACAACAAAAAGAAAAAAAAACGTGTGCTTCTTTGTGGTTAATATCAAGAAACTGTGAATGAGGAAAATAAATTTATAGAATGGTTGACTTTACAATGAGACAAAGATCTATGTAAGTGAAGAAGAAGGAGATGTCTCTTTGGAGATATCTGATAAAGCTGGAACATACAGAAAAAAGAATTAGCATAGTTTGTATGTAATAGCATTTTCAATATGTTAGGTTTTCATATGGGTATTTCGTTTTAGGGAAAAACAAAATAATATTATTTAATTATTTGGAGTGGGTATTTTAACCAATATAATTAAATAATATTTAAAAAAAATGACAAGTTGAGAATTGAGATATTATGATGACTCAATGAATATGTTCAAATTTCTCTTTATCCAAAAAAAGAAGAAGACGATTCTCAACTTCGTAAAGTAAAAAGCGATTTAATTCTCAACAAATACTGCCGCATCATCTCCTTTCATTAGACAGAAGGACCCCAAAAAGTGAAGCCATCAGCTCCAAACTTGGTTCCGAAGATCGTTTCCACCTCTTTCCGATGGTTCTAAATGCTTTTTCTTTCATGATTTCAATGTAGGTCGTTTTCTTTTGCGAGTTCCATGACTCTTAAAATACATATTCTGGATTTAATTTAATAAAGCACAAATGCCCTCCCCCTCAAAAAAAAACCATGTTCTTCAAATGAAAAACCAAAAAAAGAATCAATTAAACCGAAGCAGCTAAACAAAAGAAGGAATCGTATGCTTCGCCAGGAAATGTAAACACATCGACACACTCAACGTTACCCCAAACCTCACGTCCATTATTGCATCTTGATTCTAAACAAATCTTGGCATACCTAATTTTCCCTTTTGTATCGCAAACATCCCACATAACCAAAAGTTTCCCACCACAGTAAGCCATTTGAAACTCACGCCCATTTCTTAAACCCCTTGTACGGAGCTCACGCAGTTTTCCCAAACCCTTGATTTTTCTCCATTCTCTACCCTCAGTCTTAGACTCAGACCACATTAAATCCCCGGATAAAGTGCAACAGTATGTTACATTACCTATCTCACACCACTGCCCTACGGAGTCGGAGTCGTATATGAAACTCGTTTGCCCTGTTACAAGCTTCCATGTACCATCTGGTCCATCTTTCGGCTCGTAAGTATACTCCTTTTCACCTACCGCTAGGAAAAGCTTTCCTTTGAAAGAATTAACTATATCAAAATATTCCCTTTTGCTTAAAAGATTGCGAGGAAAAGGCAAGGCTGTCCAAGACTGAGTCTTCAGGTCAAACACCTCAAACCAATTGCTAGAGTAGTCGTCAATATCGCAACCTCCCATCACATATATTTTCTCATCCAGGAAAACCGCAGACGCATCATCCCGAGCCACGGTCATGCTTGGGGCGTCACGCCACGTGTGACTCCGACAATCAAGGATCCGAACAGAGGAAGACGGCTTCTCCCATGGTCCACCGATTATGTAGATCTCCGAACCAACCGTTAAGGTGGACCGATTTGTTATGGGAGGAGAATGGGAAGAAGGGAAAGGTGTCGGAACAACCGAATTTCCACTTGAGTCCTGCCTAAAACTTGTCGTCTCCACACTCTGTTTGGTTAGGGTTTGGTTAGGTTTCGCCCAAAGGCTAAACCAGCTCGGATATGGGCGATTGTGCAACTTTAAGCAGACATAGAAGCATGTTTCTTTGGATCCGATTTGAGATCGCGTCTTATAGATTTCCATAGAAGATAAGAGAGAGTGGAATCTCTTTGAGACGAGAGAGAGCGACGGATAATTCCATCTCGAGACACGTGCAAGAATGATCTCTGTGATTTCGTCTGGAAGTGAAGAAAACGACGAAATTTTTACCTGCGTTGGTTCAGCTTCTTGGGAGGTCATGGTCGCCTGATCGGCCGAAACTGCAATTGTGGCTGTATGTAGAGGAAAGGTTATATAAATTTTAGGGTTAACTAAACACGATTGGGGTCTTCTGAAAAAAATTAAAGCATAATGTATATCTTTTGATATCCAACAAAAAAATCAATTAGTAAAAAATCATATAGAAAATCAAAATTAATTATGTCAGTTATTTACTACTAGGGGTGGGCCCGCGCATTTATTGTAATTTTTATTATAAAAATTACAGATTTTATGATGATATTAATCGCCAAATTTATTTTAAATTTGGGTTAATTTGCCAAATAGTTATAGTAATAAAAGAAATTAAGCAAATAGGCATAGCGTTTGAATAACACATCAAATAACCAAAAACCCTAACATCTACAATATTGTGGACAAAAATACCCTCGATGACCACTCTTCGCCGGAAAGAGAGAAAGAGAAATTTTATACTATTTTATCTTTATCATAATTCTATATTATCGGTAATATTTTGTCTTCAGTTCTACACTATTGTATCTTTCGATATTATCTTGGAAAATAGTATAAACTTAAGAGTAGTGAATTGAGAAAATAGTATAAAATCCTATACTATTTTATCGTTTTGATTTTATTTATATTTGATGGATTTTACTTCCCAAATCATTTTGAGATTACAATAGTTATGCAAATAAATTGCTCTACTTTGCAATGCATATTAATCGGTTTAAACATTTGCATGTTTGCAATACATATTAATCAGTTTAAACATTTGCATTAAACAACGTGAATAACACATGGTAAAAAAAATACAAAAAAATATAGTACAGTACGAAACGGAGTGGTTTCTGGTAGCTAATCTCCAACGTGAATAACACATGGTAAAAAAAACAAAAATATAGTACAGACCAAAAAAATATAGTACAGTTCGAGACGGAATGGTTTTCTAGATCCACCGCCAAATCCCCGTCTTCTAGAGATCTGAGACAAAGAAGGAGAGAGAGAGAGAGCTTACTCCAACAGGAGAGGAGCCACACACCGACGAATTGCAGATCTTCACCACCAAGCACGACAAAAAAAAACGGCGAAAGACAAGAAGGACAACAGAGAAGAAAGTGGGAAGGGAAGCAGCAACGACAACAAAGGACATGGACGGAGAAGAGGAGGTGAAGTGGGGGAAGGGAAGAGAAGTAGAAGGGGATCGAAGAGGGAGACATAAGGAGAAAGAGGAATAGCATATATGATATTTTGTTAGTAGAATAGTATAGATTTGATAGAGAGAGTTCAAAGAAAGAGAGAGAGAGTCAAGGGCAATTCCGTATATATTATAACTAATACAACGAATATAGTAGCTACTCTTTCGTTATGGTTAGTTGATGGGTTTTCAGTTTTTATATGGTTATTGGACCTAATTTCCCAATGTAATATTTATTAGACAACAAAAAAAGAAATTTTTTTAACGAAGTTGCCGTACCATCCATAAACACTACCATATCATCTGCAAAACTGAGATGCGTGAGATTTAGCTCTCTGCATTTAGGGTGGAAACCAAATTTCTCTGCAGCCGCTGCTCTGTTTAGTCGATGCGAGAGCACATTTATTGCAATAACGAACAAAATGGGTGAGAGAGAACAGTCATGCTGCAGTCCTCGAGAACAAAATGGGTGAGAGAGAACAGTCATAATGAAAAAGCTGCAGAAGCTATGCAGCTTTTGATCCAAGATATGAACAGGTCCGACACACCCATTGCCTATAAGATTTTGAGGATAAAATTACAGTGAACTGTATCGAAAGCTTTTATGATGAAATTTTTTTTGAGGAAAATATATTATTCATTTTTTCCTGTTGTTTACTTTTTTCTTCAACACTTTTTTGTTTTTTGTTTACCTAAATTTCACTTTTTCTTCTGATTTACATATTTAATGAGACCCATTGAATCTACCCAAAATCGATGAGAATCTGCTTGTTAAAAGGTCCAAAATCCATTTCTCTCTAGCAATACCTTCGTTTTTGTTCCATCTCCATCGACTTCATAAGCCCACGACATAACAATTCTCGGCCATGCATGATATTAAGCCTAGCATAGGATAGTTTGTACCCTTTTCCACATTCAACAAATTTTTTGGATGCAAAATATCTCCTTTTGTATAGCCTGGACAATAAGGAATTCTGTTCATTAAGTATCTTCCACACTTGGTTAGCTAATAATGTTCGAAAGCCTAAGACCATCAGCATCCATAGTCTTTCAATGAATCTCTTAAAAACAATATAATAATAAAATGATTCTCTCATATGAGAGACTTTGGAGAGAATATCTTAAGTTTCGAGAGATCCATTGATTTTTTTATTATTAAAAATTACTTTACTTAATATAATATTATTATTTATTTTTTTAATATTTTTGAGAGACTGTTTAAAAGACTGCCAATGCTTATGCATCTCTTCATTTGCATTCTACCAATATGTTGTCATAGTGCTCGTGGTCTTTTGCAATATAGAGCATCTTCAATGAGACTGTATTTTTGATTTTGAAAATATATTTTTAGAATAAAACTATTTCCAATTGTACTCTATATCTTACTCTAAAAATATAGATCTCTATATACATAACTAAATTTGGAGTCATATATAGAGATTTCAACTTTTTTTATTTACAAAATACTCCTTTAATTTTGATATATTTCTATTTTGTAACTAAACAAAAATTATATGTTTTAATTTTATATTTAAATAAAATTATGATAGTAATAACTAGTTATGTAATGAAATTTTATTTGTGTGGTAAATTTTTATTTTTAATTAAGGCATATTGTATTTAACTTTTCTAAAAAAATATAAAATAAATGGGTAAAATTTGTTGTATATTTGTAAAGTAAAAATTTGTTCTATTATTATTTTCACCGTCATATGGGTAAATAACTAAACTTATTTGATTTTCTATATCATTTTTTGTTATTTAATTGATTTTTGTTGGAATGGTATCAAAATATATTATGCTTAATTTTTCTAAAGACCTAACCGTGTTTAGTTAACCCTAGATATATAACATTTCCTCTACACAGCCACTACTGCAGCCGATCATGACCTCCCAAGAAGCTGAACCAACGCAGGTAACAATTCCTCAGCCACCGTCGTCGTTTTCTTCACTTCCAGACGAAATCACAGAGATTATTCTTGCACGTGTCTCGAGATGGAATTATCCGTCTCTCTCTCTCGTTTCAAAGAGATTCCACTCTCTCTTATCTTCTATGGAAATATATAATACGCGATCTCAAATCGGATCCGAAGAAACATGCTTCTATGTCTGCTTAAGTTTTCTCAGTAGCCCCTACCCAAGTTGGTTTAGTCTTTGGGCGAAAGTACCTAACCAAACTCTAACCAACCAGAGTGTGAAGACTAGGTTTAAGCCGGATTCAAGTGGAAATTCGGTTGTTCCGACACATTTCCCTTATTCCCATTCTCCTCCCATAACAAATAACTCCACCGTAACGGTTGGTTCAGAGATCTACATAATCGGTGGACCCTCGGAGAAGCCGTCTTCCTCTGTTCGGATCCTTGATTGTCGGAGTCACACGTGGCGTGACGCCCCAAGCATGACCGTGGCTCGGGAGGATGCGTCTGCGGTTTTACTCGATGAGAAAATATATGTGATGGGAGGTTGCGATATTGACGACTACTCTAGCAATTGGTTTGAGGTGTTTGACCTGAAGACCCAGTCTTGGACAGCCTTGCCTTGTCCTGGCAATCTTTTACGCGAAAGTGAATATTTTAATATAGTTAATTCTTTCGAAGGAAAGTTTTTCCTAGCGGTAGGTGAAAAGGAGTATACTTACGAGCCGAAAGATGGACCAGATGGTACATGGAAGCTTGTAACAGAGCAAACGAGTTTCCTATTCGACTACTACTCCGTAGGGACGTGGTGTGAGATAGGTAATGTAATATACTGTTGCACGTTATCCGGGGATCTAATGTGGTCTGAGTCTGACCCTAAGACTGAGGGTAGAGAATGGAGAAAAATCAAGGGTTTGGGAAAACTGCGTGAGCACCGTACAAGGGGTTTAAGAACTGGGCGTGAGTTTCAAATGGCTGACTGTGGTGGGAAACTTTTGGTTATGTGGGATGTAGGCGATACCAAACTGAAAAACAAAATTCGGTATGCCAAGATTTGTTTAGAATCAAGATGCAATGGACGTGAGGTTTGGGGTAAGGTTGAGTGTGTCGATGTGTTTACATTTCCTGGCGAAGCATACGAATCCTTCTATTGTTTAGCTGCTTCGGTTTAATTGACTCTTAAGAGTCTTACAAGTATATATGGTATAATATCGTTCCTTTTGCTTTGAACATGTTTTTTGTTATGGCTTTTCATTTGAAGAACATGTTTTTTTTTGTTTTTTTTGTTTGGGTGTGCTTTATTAAAATAAGTCCAGAAGTTTGAGAATGTTTTTAGAGCCATGGAACTCGCACCTATCGGGAAAAGGTGGAAACAATCTTCGGAACCAAGTTTGGATTATGGCTTCACTTTTTGGGGTCCTTTTGTCTGAAGAATAAAGAAGTTGAGAAATCCTCTTTTTTTCTTTTTTTTTATAACAAATAACAATTTTTCAATTAGTGCATGCAATGGACGTGAGGTTTGGGGTAAGGTTGAGTGTGTCGATGTGTTTACATTTCCTGGCGAAGCATACGAATCCTTCTATTGTTTAGCTGCCTCGGTTTAATTGATTCTTAGTGGAGATGGCATAGGGAGTTTTGCTTTGGCCTTTGAACATGCTGTTTTTGTTCTTTGAGACAAGCTTCTATAATTAAGTTTTTTTTGGTCTTTCATTTGAAGAACATGTTTTTATTTATTATTTATATTGGGTATATGAAACTAAATTCAGAAGATGAAAATGTTTTATAGAGCCATGAAAACTCGCAAAAGAAAACTATTTACATTGAACTCATGAAAGAAAAAGCATTTTGAGCCATCGAGAAGAAGTGGAAACGATCTTCGGAACCAAGTTTGGAGCTGATGCCTTCACTTTTTGGGGTCCTTTTGTCGGAGAAAGGAGATGGTGCAGCAGCCTTTGTTGAGAATGAAATCGCTTGTTACTTGAAAAATCTCTTCTTTTCCTTTTTTTGATAAATGAAAAATTTGTACAATTTGTATATACGTGTCATCATTGCACATGAACCATGCTAAATTATTTTTTATGTATTGTTCCAGTTTGATCGAATGTTCGTGAATGAACATTTCTTTCTTTTTTCATTTACATAGATCTTTGTCTCATTGTAAAGTCCACTATTCTAGGAATTCATTTTTCTGATTCACAATTTCTTTATATTAACTACGAAGAAGCACACCGAGAAAATGCTAAAAATAAGGTTCTACATGGAGAGAAGCGCTCATCAAAAGGGTTTGTTAATCAGTAGACAGTATGATTTGGTTTAGTGAAATTAATGGAAAGAAATCACAATCCTATGACTAATTTCAACCATCCATTCCAATTAATCTCAACCGTTGAAAAATATATCAATGTAAATAAAACCGTTGGATTAAAAAAAAAATTCTAAGAAAATGATTGACATCACATCAGCGATCCCCAAAAAAGAGGTTTGGTAGTTATATACTTCTTGTTTCTAAAAGAAAAATGTTTTGCAATTTTTACACATATTAAAAAAATATATTAAAATTTAACTATAAATATATTATTTTTTTGTGAATAACAATTTCTTATAAATTTAAACCAATATTAATTCGATAAATTCAATTATTTTTTTTAAAAGTTTACAATTATTAGACTAAAAAAAATGCATAGAAAACTTAAAAAAATTATCTTTGTGAAACAAAAATAAAATTTAGAAAACCTTTTTTTTTAAGAACAAAATGAGTATAAAGATTAAGGGCCCGATTGGTAAATAGGCTGTGGAGGTTGTAGAGGCTTTAATTAGTTTTAAAATTTTAAAAGTCAGTTTTTTTCCAATCAGACTTTATCCTTTTTATAGTCATAAAAGTCTCCTTAAAAATTGTACTCTTATTTTCGTTTGTTTTTTTCAAAACAATAGTCATTATTTAAATGTCAAATTTTTAACAACCAATTTTAGTTTTTAAAATCACGGTCACAGCTTCAACCAATCATCCTAAGTTGCATGCCTGGAATTTAAAATTAAATACACGTTAGATAATTAAAAATTGGGAGATTTTGTCCTTCGAATAATAGAGCAAAAAAAAAAGTGAGTTGGGTTCAATTATAGGGGAAATGAATAGAAAAAAGATTAATTTGAAAGAAATAAAATCGAAAAAAGAAGAAAAAGCCAAAGGAGAAAAGTCGGCTTTCCTTTTGGTTAGGCCGTTTTATGTATACCCTTCCCCGCGTTTGCCCATCTATCTCCCTTTCTCTCTCTCTCCGTCTTCATCAAGCAAAGCTCCTCCTTCTCCACTCACTCTCTCTCTTCACGTAGATACAGAGGAGACAATCATACCCAGCAGCGAACCCTTTGAAGAGATCGAGAGAAGTCTCAGCTTAAGCACGTTTTGGGGAAAAATCGAGATTTGTCCGGTAAAGATAGAATTTTCCTTTTTTTTTGTTTTGTTTTCCCTCTGTGTTTGGATTTGGATCAATTCCATTGATTTTCTACCTTTTTAAAGGCCGTTTACAGTTGACCCATCTTTGCTTTCCTTGTTTAGATTTTAATTTTCTGATTCGATCTCGTTTCTATCCCCGTTTGAAGATCTTCGTTTCGGACGCGGTTCTCAATTTATGAAGTTTTTTTTTTTTATATTTGAGCATAAATTCGAGTCGATTTCTCTCGTCTGGGTAACGAATCTGATCTGAAAATTGTTAGGTCTGTTTACTTGTAATTTGTCATCTTTGATTCGCTTAATGTTTTTTCTTCTTCTTTCAATTTCGCCAAGTAGTTGACTATTGCCGACCTTATCTGGCGGTAAACTTTTGTCCCTTTCTGTTTGTATTAAGTTATATGTTCGCCTAATGGAATGTGGATTTGGTATTTGAGAATTGCATTTTTTAAATGAATCTAGAGTTACCAACTACTTGTTCCAAAAGCCGTGCTTGTTAAAATTTGCAATCTTGATGCGATTCAGATTCCAGTTTCTGGTAACCGACCATTTTAAAAATGTTACTGTGATTTGTTAGATTGTTCCAATATGATGCAGGAATGATATTCTCCTACTTGTACACTGTTGGAATCACTTCTAAGAACAGTTTGCTTTACCAGTTTTTATTTTGGAGGTAGTGAGATGAAAGCATTAGCTTGAGAATCAAGTAGTGCCCTGTGATAATTGTAACGTTGTTTTACATTAGGTTTCAAGTATTGCTGCTGCGACGGCCGTGTGACAGCTGCGTTTCTTGAAGCTTTTACTTGCTTACTCCGGGATTGCTGTTAGAAATCTATAAGGGCCACGAGCTAGTAGAAGATATGTTTCTTTTTCGCATCCATAATCAGTTGCTTTCAACGGTTTCAGGGACTAAAACCTGTGAGGATCTATATCCGAAGAAGAGAACAAGGATGCGCAGGTGGATCTGCTGTGGGCGTAAAACAGGAGATTCAGATTTATCAAATGATGAGGGACATCTGAAAACTCAATGGCAGCAATCTGATGGTATGTTGCAGACAAGAATTTTCCCTTAACTCGACCGAAAATTTCCTGTCTATGTATGGTTTTTTTGATTCGTGATCTATTGGGAATAGATCCTAGTGCTATTGTTTGCGTACTAGAGGCTTCAGCTTTCGGGCTTTGTATAGTTAGTTAGTATCATATTTGCACACATAAGGTTTAGGAGTTGACTGTTCTGAAGGAGGGAACTTGAAACTTTTGATGAATATCTTTCTATGTTTCTAATAGGCGTACGTTTTTTTTCTTTATGCTTGTCACACACATGTAGAAAATCATAAGATTGCAAAACCACAAGCTGTTGCAAAGCCTGAGGCGCAGAAGGAAGCTCTTCCCATTGAAGTTCCTCCCTTGTCTGTGGATGAGGTTAAAGAAAAGACTGACAATTTTGGATCAAAGTCACTGATTGGTGAGGGATCTTATGGAAGGGTATACTATGCGACTCTAAACGATGGTAAAGCAGTTGCTTTGAAGAAACTCGATGTTGCCCCTGAAGCTGAAACAAACGCTGAGTTCTTGAGTCAGGTTATAACTTTTGCTTCAATCCCCATTCCCTCCTTCGTCTTCTTGAAACTTGCCTTTACATTCTCTTGCTCGCTTCTACTTAGGTTTCCATGGTTTCAAGACTGAAGCATGATAATCTCATTCAACTGGTCGGCTATTGTGTTGATGAAAACCTCCGTGTTCTTGCTTATGAGTTTGCAACAATGGGATCACTGCACGACGTTCTACATGGTATGATGAGCTTCCCCGCCCATTCTTGTTAAAAAATATATTTTTTTGGTTGGGAAAAAATTATATGAAATAGACTCGATTTTCTCCATGGTTGTAATGTGCTATTATTACAGGTAGGAAGGGAGTTCAAGGTGCACAGCCAGGTCCAACACTTGACTGGATAACGAGGGTGAAGATTGCCGTTGAGGCAGCTAGGGGTTTAGAATACCTTCATGAGAAGGTTCAGCCTCCTGTAATACATAGAGACATAAGATCCAGCAATGTGCTTCTTTTTGAAGACTACCAAGCAAAAGTTGCTGATTTTAATCTCTCAAATCAAGCCCCTGATAATGCTGCTCGTCTTCACTCTACAAGAGTCTTGGGCACCTTTGGCTATCATGCTCCAGAGTAATGTTCCTTAAAACCTTTTAAAAATTGTTGCATCCTAGTGTGAAAGAGGCAGCTAAAAAATTGTGTCTTCCCATTTGCAGATATGCTATGACTGGTCAATTGACGCAGAAGAGTGACGTGTATAGCTTTGGGGTTGTACTTCTAGAGCTTTTGACAGGGAGGAAACCTGTGGATCATACAATGCCTCGTGGCCAGCAAAGTCTTGTAACCTGGGTATGTTTCTTATCTGCAATCCCCCTTTGCAAATCTGTATCCCTGCTGTGTTTTTATCTCCTGGCTTAGGGTTTGGAATTTTTTTTGTTCAGGCTACACCAAGACTCAGTGAAGATAAAGTGAAGCAATGTGTTGATCCAAAGCTAAAAGGAGAATATCCTCCTAAATCAGTAGCTAAGGTATCCTACATTCATCCTAATAGAATCCAACTATCTGAGAATTAGGAAAATAGCTCAGAAATTACATTTTCGTCTGAAATTTATGAATCTGTAATATTGGCAACGCAGCTAGCAGCGGTGGCAGCATTATGTGTGCAATACGAATCTGAGTTTAGACCGAATATGAGTATAGTTGTGAAAGCTTTGCAGCCACTTCTCAAACCTCCAGCGCCAGTCCCAGTACCAGAATCCTGAGTTTGTGCAACAGAGTTGGATTCTTTGTTCATACAAAGTGAGAGAGTTTTACTCTGATTTGAGGAAAACAAAAAACAAAAAGTATAAGACCATTTTTATCTTGTTTTTTTCTTCTCTTGAGGGTATGGAATTACTAGTTGGCATTTTGGTGTGAAAGGAGGGTTCTTAATATTTTGCATTTCTTATCTCTCTATATTGGAAACAGGTTTCTTTTTTTGCTTTGCTTTGGCGTGGAGAACAAAGATGTATTGCATTTTGCTGTTGTTTTATTTTTACTTATAGATAAAGGAATCATTAGAATATTCTGATTAATTGTAGCAGCAACTAGGAAAAGTTCGGTTACATGAACACAAATTACATAATCAATCAAATTATTCCACACGCAGCGATTATATGATTTTGGCAACTGAGAGAATGAGAGAGGTCGATATTGGAGATTCAATAGGCAAAAAGCTGCCTTTTACTAAAAACCATTACGGCAAAAGACATAAGCAGAACAAGCTTAAGACTTGGAAGAGTAGCATTACACTATATTGGCAAGCAGAACAAGCTTAAGACTTGGAAGAGTAGCCTTACACTATATTGGCAACAGTGAGAAAGAGGAGATCAAAAGATAAGAAGATTTGATTTATATGTTTCTTGAACCAGACGTATGTGAATCCTTATCATGAAACTAGTCAAAAGACTCAAATGGAACAGTTCCATACAGTCAGACAAGGAGGATGGAGCTCAGTTTTTACTGTCAGACAAGAAAATGCCCACACCATAATACATCAAACATACCTTCTACCATCTAAAGAAATTTTCTGGTCCCCATGTGAACAGAGAGCGTCCTAAAAAGCCAATCGCCCCAAGCACTTAAGCACTCAAGTACCTTAAGGATAGAGGAACATCACATATGTACATGAAATAAATCACATCCTCAATGCATAACTGAAGCTGAAACATATGTCCTCGCAAGGAGGGTGGATAAAAGAGAATGTAGAAAAGTAGTAACATTCTGTCTTTGTTGCAAACGATGCCTGTGTTTTTTCTCTCTATAAGAACACAAAAAAAGGAGAATATGGACATATCTCTTTTGAAAGAGGTGACTCTGTACTGCCATTATAATTGAAAAGTATCTGCAGCGTGGAAGAAACCTCCAATTCAGGAAGTTGGAATCTAAAAATCATCAGCAGCACGCACCAGAAGTTATAACACACATGATAAACAAGTGACACAAATACCATAGGCACTTGAGCATTGGAGAACAGGATGAAGATAGCACAATATGATCAGTGTTCTACCTGAACTGTACCAAACTCTTCCGCGCTTTCATCAATTAAAGTTCCAGCGAAATTAGCAACATACTTTACAATTACAAAACATTCCATGTAATTTCAAGATGGCCGAACCAATTAGAGATGAAATATCAAGAACTAATGGCATAGGAAATACAAATATGGAGACAATATTGCATGAAGAGAATTACACAATGAAAGAGACAACAAGCCAGAAGAGGAGATATACAGAGAAGATGGAGCCATCAAGAATTTGTCAAGGGAAGCAATGAAACCATATATACTTGTACATGCCGATAGCTAAAGCAGCCAAAGAGCTTAACATTGGAAAGACCCTCTTGAAGAAGAGATGTCGTGAGTTGGGAATTCCTCGTTGGCCTCACCGTAAGCTTATGAGCATTCGGGGCATAATTACTAACCTTGAGGTGCGTCCGGAGTCCGGACACACATGTATTATGTCTATAATATTCAATGAACTTGCTTATACATTTTGGGGTTACACTTTGGTCTTTAATTATGAAAGGATCACTTAGAGGAGACGGAGGGAGAAATGAACAGGAATAAGCTGAGGAACGTTTTGGAGATTTTGGAGATGGAGAAGAAGATGATTGAGGAGTGTCCTGATTTGGAATTTGGTTTGGGGGTAAGATTAAGAGGTTAAGACAGGCTTGCTTTAACTACAAACGAAGACGGCTCTTGTCGTCTGTTTCGTGAGAGCAAGAGCTTGTCTAGAGAGAGAGAGAGGAGAAAGAGATCTAACCAACTATGACTTGTAGTATTAGTTTCTTATGATGATGATCAACCAATACTCATGAAGGTGATTTTGCGTGTGTAACTGTGCAAAACTGGTTTTCCATTCTGGTTTTTGTTTTGATTTTGTTTTCTAGTTTTGTTGGATTATTAAAAATATATACTTCTTCCGTTTTACAAAGAATATCGTTTTAGAATTTTTTTGTTGTTTCACAAAGAATGTCATTTTGTATTTTGATTTTCAATATAATTTTTTTAATAAAAATCCAGTTTTAATCTTGTTAGTTGTTATATTAGTGTATGTATTAGAAAGAGAAAGTTGTTTAATACATTTATAAGTGGTAGAAGAGACTTTTTATCAAATTTCTTAATTTGTGCGAAAAATGTCAAAATGACACTTTATGAAACGGTGGGAAAATATTCCAATATTCCTCCTATTTTAAATATATGTTTTTCTTTTGGGATTTGTTTACAACTCGAAAAGTAAAAAAGCTTTTGCCATAGGCGTCGCAGACGCTCACAAGATTGGTTTATACTATTGGGTTTGATTGGTAATACAGCCCAATATTACTATTATAACTAATGGTCCGAACAAGAAAAATATAAAAAAGAAATACAGCTTTGAGAAGTGTCCGGCTCCTTTTACTGCTTATTGTGTGTCCGTGTTCTCCTAAAAGAACATGTACACAGAGATAATCAATGTCTATGATATAGAAAAAATATAAATATGTGATCTCTAAACAAAGTCGGTCTAAGATTTAAAAGGCTACAAAACAAAATTTTGTTTTTTTATAACATTTTACACAAATTTTGAACACAAGATTTTGATCGATTTTTTACATTTGTTTAAAGCATATAAGCTAAGATATCTATAAAAAGAATGGTCCTCTAAAAAACTATAAAGTCAAATACTCCAAACACATGTTTGATGAGCTTGTATTCAAGACCGGCTATGTCCCTAACTTGTGTCCATAAAAACCTGTCATTAGCCACTTAAAGCATAATGAAATGTACTTTTTTTCGTTTTCCATGGTCACTGGATCATCACTTTCGAGATCTGTCATTCTTAAACTAGCTATTGATCCAGCATTGAAAATTGCCTAATCCACCTCCAACCGGCTTCTTTCTTTCTCTTCTTCAGCGCAACTGCAAGACGATTCAATGTGTAATGATTATCTCTCTCAGCTTTAGTCAACCGCTTGAACCTTTAATTTCATCTTCATCCTCTGTCCATTTATTCACCATCGGTTTCTGTGTAACCTCAAGAAACTTCTTTCAAACGGCTTTAATGTCCGTATGTCCGACGGCTTTTGCAATATGTTTCCAATCTCGCTGTTTTGAAGAGACTAGGCTCCAAAGAATCATGATTCCTCGTCCATCCATGGTCTCTTCTCGTCCTGCTTCTCGTCAACGACTACGCGAGCTTCTTGCTTGCCATTTTGCAGTGGTTATTGTTTTTCGAATGATCACTGTGTGGGTGGATAAATTGTAAAAGAAATGTGAGGTTTCTTGATGGCAAGTGTTGAGCACGCGATTTTGGCGGTAGTTATTTTTCAGAATGATCACTAAGGGGGGATTATATAAGGAATGTGAGATTTCTTGATGGCAAGTTTTGAGCATGCGATTAGTTTAGTAGTTATACATTTTGTTGAGCATGTGATTAAAAGGTTGAGACTTTCAATTTGTAATTGAAGCCTTTCTTTCTTGTAATGTAAAACTTATTAAAGCCTTTCTCTTTGTTGTTTAACATTCTAAACTGTACCCTCAAGATACCTTGCTTGTGGACCAGCTGCGGAGCTAACCTTTCTTTGTCCAAAATCCGCTGCTATCGAAGAAGCTAACAGGCCAAGCTAGTGCTATACAATTACCGACTAAACTCATTTAGTGAATTTTTCACGTCTCCCTATTTTATGGGATGTGCTATTTCTTATTCCCAAAGCTTGTGTACTCTTCCTAAACTCTTTACTTATTTTTCCATTCAGTTCTTACGGTATACCATACACTAATGTAGTAAGGGTTAACAATAAATATCTTATGTTATATATTGGTAACGAAATTTTCTTATCAATTTTTCAAAAAAAAATCTGTGTTATGTGTTCTTTTCTTATATACCGTCTTTTGTTGTGTGCTTTTCTTTATCAAATTATTAGACCAAAGGAAAAAGGTGCCCACGTTTTCTTCTTCTATTTTCTTTATACGATTCATAATTTCATATGATGAGATTTCTACATCTTTAATTTTCAAAGATGCCAAGGTGCTATGATAATGCATATATATATATATATATTTGGTTTCTTCCCATTTTTGAAATTTTAACAACTGGATAATTATAGATATGGATTGCCCTTTAGTGAAAAAAAAAAAAATTATAGATATGGAGCTCTCACGGGAAAGACTTTATTGCAATGTAGATAATTATATCTCAATGTTCCAATTAATTGAAATCATAGACTGAACCCAAAGAAAAGCTACTTTAATTGGTTCAATTTTATAGTGTTCTTAAGAAACAACTTAAAACACAATGGAAAAATATATATTAAATATCTTGATGTTATTGTATAATACTTTAGAGACTAACAGAAAAATCTATAGATAACTGTAACATAAATGTCTAGATATATAATAGAAAATTTTCGAGACTAGGATACGGATTTTGAACCCCCTCGCAAGTGAGATTTGTAATATATTTGTAGTATTATATCCTATGAATAATTCTTCTTTCTCTCATTTGTAATCAGGTATGTAATAAACGGACCACAATATATATATATATAAACAAAATGCTCCGTCCCACAGTTTTTATTAAGCCCAATTTGGGTGTATTTAGTATACCAATTATCAACTAATATATATTTATTCAAAAACATTGTTTTGGTTGCTCAAAGTGCTCTTATTAGTTTACAATAGATATATTGCATTTGTGATGCTCATCATTCAATTTTCATTTCGTTCGTAATGTACTGTGTTTTCTCCGAATAAGCGATTATTCGCCCGTCCCGCATCAACCATATTTCTCTCGATTGTTTCGTCTGGTCCGTTTATTACATACCCTTCATATTCCATTGTCATCGTTTGTAAATTAGTCTTCAACTAGTTTTGCTGCAAAAACTAAGTAATGGTAACTAAATTACACCATTCACTACGATGTTTGATAAATACGAAACTAATTATTAACTAAACTGCAAAAACCTCAAAAAATATTTTAACACGTACAGCTAATATGAATTATCATGTTTGAATCGTTAAAATGTGTATATATTTAACACAACATTATTTTATCATAAAACAAAAGGCCCCTTAATTTCTTATTTATAAAAGAAGAAAACATAAAACAAAGGGCCCCATATATAACTGAATAAACATTGACTCAATTCTCCATAAGATATTATTCCAATTAAAGTAGCCAACATAGTAGAAAGACTATGACAAGAGCTTTAGGGTTTTATGCTTTAAAAGTAGTCCCAAAAGCTACATGTAAAGTATGAGCTCATATTATTCACACACACATATATAGAACATATGTATGTGGATATTGTATACATAGACAAAGGTACGAGAAGGCGCATGGCGAGGCAACGTGAGAGTGTGCATGAACTGTTCCCTCCACGTGTTAAACGTGAGCTGCGACTAACTTCCATGAGGTTGGCTCAAGTGCGGGCCATCACGTGCCACGCTGTACCAACTTGTGGTCATAACCGTGGCCATGTCACACTTGCACTCTCTTAGCTTTTCACAAAGGGCAAAGAAACCAAAAGATGTCCTAGAAGGAGAGAAACTAAAGTTACCACTAGAATATTAATTTTTTCTTTTGATATTTGAATTGTCGTTTTATGTCTCTAAGCATTTTTTTCTTTTTCTTATGTCTCTAAGCATGTTTATAACCAATTCAATGTGGTGCCTTGATTATATATAAATTATGTGTGTGTTTTTTTTGTCAGCAAATTAAAACATGTGTGTCTATGACAATAGATGCACATAAATGACGTCATATCAAGAATTAAGTCAGTGTAATAAAGAAAAAAAATTATACTATGAGAATTAATTGAGTCAACGTCGTCCAGCTCTATGATACATTAATTGTTTTGGCCTCTTTACGTTTTTAAAATTTTCTTATAGCTAGATCCATCAGATCACATGTCCTTAACCCGTGAAACGTTTTCATTTCATTGCTAATGATTAGATACTATAGTCTAGCTAATTAAATTTATTTTTTACAGTTGATTAGATCTTACCTTCTTGATATAAAATTCCTGATAATAATTAGATTGGACATTACTAGAATCTCGTAATCACGTATTATTTTCTAAAACGTTCAAATATAACCCCACAAAATACCCCAATGTCGCTGTATTTGAATATTATTCTTGAGAATATATGAAAGAAGGTAAACCTAGAAATGCTATAAATTGAGAGCAGTTCATGAGCTCTATCTATATCTGCAACCAATACTAAAACTCCACTAGTAAATCAGAAACACACAAAAACCCTAATTAAAAATGGCAGTGATGAGTCCCAACAACGCAGAAGGCAGGATATACGAGTCAACTCGGACTCGGCCGATTCCTTACTTACAAACTGGTGGCCAAGAGAACGGAGGAGACGATGACGACGACGACTGTGACGTGGCTCCGGCGGCTTGATCATGTGCATTTTGTCGTATGCTATTATAAACTTTAATAACAGTCAAATTGAAGTAGTAATTGTGCTTCTTGTCTTAGAACCACACACACATATAAATTTAGCTGAAGCACTAGATCGTGTGCCTGTATTTATCCATGTCGCAAGCAGGCTTTTAGTATTTATTACATAATAAGCAACATTTTTGACTTTGGAGTGTTGAGAGACTTAGCTAGCTTTAAGTTAATAATATAATGTATCTTGTGTCAATTACTTATGAATCATGAAACAATATTACATTATTTACACAAGATTTGTGGTTATAGTATAATTCACATGACTTTTTATATATTTATTTATTTATGTATGTAATACAGTTATCATATTTTCCTTTGCTAGTTTTTTTTTCTTCTTATTTTGCTACATAGTTTGCTCAGCCTTTTGTCGTCCTCTACCTCTTAGGACCACTTACAGCAAATTTTCGTAAATTAAATATATATAAATGTGAGGTATTGAGTTGTCAAAAAATACTTGGACTTGTATACGAATTTGAGAAATAAATATCTAAAAGTGTAGAACATTGGTAATTTCTTGACAGCTGTTAGCCAACAATGACCGATGATGATAAAGCAAAAAAAAAAGGCGGCTAGTTTGTCGCCCACCACTTGGCTCATCAATCATTCGATCTCTTGGCGAAGTACTTGATCAACCAGCTAGTCGAACATCAGATGATCAGAAGCATTCAGCACGATTATGTTTTTTCCAAATTGTAAGTACATTTATGAATGTATGTATGTATAATTTTAGTTAAGAGGTACAATGTCTATTTGAAATAGCTTATTTAAAAATATATATAAGCTATTTTGAAAATACCTGGTTTTCATTTCTGAATTGATACAAGTAAATAGATAAAATAGGATATGTGATATTTGGGTAGATCGATATTAAACCTTTGGTTTTTCAGGGCCCACACCACACTTCTTCCACTATTTTGTTTTATTGTTTGGATAATAGCGTAGGCACCATGATTTATTATCTCATATATAAATAAAAAAGGGGTCAATTTGCTGGCTAACCCAATTTGATTCATTAATACCCATGAACCTTTTTGATAATCTATTTAGTAACTAATTAACACTTAATTTTTGGAAAAAAAATCTTTTGAATTGACAGAAATACTGTTATATACGGATGGGGGCAATTTTTTCGGTGTGTACGACCAAGTATCGGAAATTTTTAAAATTTCTGTAAGTTTTTGGAAATGTGAAGAATTTATGAGAAATTTTCACGAAACTTTTCATGTATTTTATGTGTGTACACTAAATTATTATTATTCATCTTCATCGGAAGTCAATGTTTTGGAAATTATTACAAGTGTTTGAAAACTTTCACAATTTTTTTTGTGTGTTTTAGAAATTTTTGGTGTTTCGTACAAATTATTACAAGTGTTTGAAAATCATATAAGTGTAATATATGAGGCTGACACTAAATTAACGTTACGCTTCTATCCATTTGAAGGAAACGACGCTTTAGTTATATATGCAACAGAAGATCAGTTCAAATTAGTTGAAGATAAAGTTTGTTTAAGAAAAATATTGCATACAATATTTTGGAAGGAAAGCAATGGCGAGCACTTCCGGTATTCCATCTCAGGTACTTTAACTCTATTTTTGATGGGAATGTTATAACTCTAGGTTATCGGAATGTTATTCATCTTTATACAGATTTAGTTTTTCCGACAACCTAGATCCGACGAGTCAAATCCGTCAAAAATGGCTCTTTCCAATGGATTTTCTGGATTGGGTTGTTTTCTCGTAGAGTTATTGAAGAAGAGCTTAATTACTCAAAATGTGTTTGGTTAAGACTACTACTCCTGGCTTCAGACCCATTAGGAAAAAAATAAATAAAAATCTGGTGTAGTAACAAGCTCAAGTGGTAAAAACATTGTTGAGGATACGGCTCAAGGCCCAATTTCCATTACATGAAGAAGTTAAATAAATCTATTGTGGAGACTCCAGCTAAAGCTCAAGGCAAAGCGATGTCGAGCATTTTCAATATTCCATCTCAGGTACCCAACTCTAGTTGATCGGAATGTTATACCTTTTGTTTGGGTTTAAACCAAAGAAATGTGATCTAACAGTTTTTTGTTTTTCTTATAAAGATCTAATAGTTTCTTTAAACATAATGGTGCATCTAGACTTGATTAGTCTATGAAAATTTTACATCTTATTTATACATGAAGAGTGTATATGAACAACAATTTGCTCAATAATTATATTCATTTAGTCTCAGTAATCAATATGTACCGTTAGCTAGCTCCACGTCTCCTTCTAAGATAGTTTTTTTTTTTTTTTGAATTTTTATTACTGTTTCTTTCATACCGAACATGTCGATACTTGATTGTAATTTAAAAAAAAAATATTAATTCTATGTTTTTGTTAGTTGTCTTCTTTATGGAACTGTTTTCTTTTTCTTTTTGGTGTTTTGAACAGTGTATTGAGTAAATTTTCCAATAAATTCCGATGGAAAAGGGTCTTTCCTATACAAACCCAATCATATGTGTTTTTTTGTTTGTTCTACATTTTATTAATCGATCAACGTGTTAAGAGATATACGTCTTCATATGTTTCGTAATAATAGATACTTGCTATTTTCTATGCAAAAATTGTATAATGTTTCTTATTTTATTCTCTACTATATATTAATTATAACTAAAATAAATGAAACAGATTATAACTTATTATAAAACAAAGGAATATCAGGAGTTGTAGAAACTTTATTAGTGTGTACAAAATCTATAACATACCCTTTCTTACGAAACAGAAGAAGTATATGCTTATTGTGTACGTTCATATACTTATAACAAGTGTTGGATAGTTTGTCTGAGTAATTAAAGAGTTGTTTTCCTATTACAATTCTTCTTATTAATATTGCATAACTAGAGCATCTTATACAACAGAAGATGGACATGCGATAAGAGGGAACTTGCGGCAAACATCGATACCAACAGCTTCAGCTAGATCAGATTGATCCTCCGGTGGTCGAACCTCTACTCTCCAGTCAAATCGGCCTACAAGGTTGGCCACTGCCACTTCTGCCAAACCCAAAGCGAAGCCTATCCCTGGACAAATCCTTCTCCCTGATCCGAATGGAATGTAGTTCAAATCTTTTCCTCTATAATCCAAACGTGAGTCTAAGTGTCTCTCTGGTTTAAACTCTTCTGCTTCTTGTCCCCATATCGCAGTGTCTCTTTGGATTGCCCAAGCATTGATTATCACCTAGACATATCTCCATTACAATTTCATCCAAAATCATTTGATCTAGCTATAAGTCTATGATGATTTTAAACAATTATTATAACTAAAACCATGATTTTATCAATCAAATTAGCAAAACATGTTTTAGTTTATGACCAAACTTTAATCACAAGAATTGACTTAAGACGTAAGTATATATATATGTAAAGGGAATGTGTGAACAAATGCTAACTTTAAGAAAATACTTCTTTGTCAAATTAAATGATTTGTTAAAGATACTTTACCTCTGTCCCTGCGGCTATGTCATATCCCATTATCGTGACATCTTCACTCAATAGCCTGGGAAGTATCATTGGAAGAGAAGGATGCAACCTGAGCACCTCCTTAATCACGGCTTTTAAGTATTTCATCTTCTCAACTTCTTCTTCTTTTATGTATGAACTATGCGGTATAGTATTTGACCGAACCTCGTCTTGGAGATTCTTCATACATTCGGGATGTCTAATCAGTTCCGTCATTGTCCACTCTAATAGAGTCGAAGTTGTTGACGTTCCTCCTATAAACATATCCTGGTACCAACTAAATTGAACGTTACATGTCATTACTCAAACGAACAAAGTTGCATATGTGGCCACATAGTTATATATTAAATATTTACCAAGATCATAAATTTTATGTCGTTTCTTTGAACATGGAATCCATTACTCTCCTCTCTTTCGACTGATAACAATATATCGACGAAATCCGCTTTTTGTTTGCCCGCCTCCAAATGTTCTTGCACCACTTTGTCCATAAGATCGCTAAACCCGCGACTCACTTCCTCCACTTTATTATTGAATCCTCGGATTCTATCTATCCATGCCAGAGACGGGACATATTCCCCGATCGGGAACTGGCCTAAAAGCTCCATGATTTGTCTCACTCGATTCTTGAGATCCCTCGCGGTTTCATCCTCGCTATGTTTTCTTCCCAGGGCAACTCTACTCGTAACATCGCTTGGTAGAGTAATAAAGAGCTCGCTCAGATTTTCTGATGAAGAAGAACGACTTGCTTTTTCCAGCTTCTCCATCATTGCATTTACCTCTTCTTCTCTTACCTTCTCAAAGGACCCAACCATTTTGTTTGTGAGCAGATTCAGAATGCATACACTCTACATCCAAAACCAGATATTCAGAATTATCATTAGTTATTTAAAGAATATACATAATATTAAAATTGTCAGTCACTTAGCTTTTTGTTTGTATATCATTAGATTTATCTGCATGGATGATTCAAAATGTTTATATATGGATATATGATAATTCTCTAATGAAGATAAAATCAAACTTACATATAAAAAAAAAATATATATGGACCAGATCACAAAGTACATGCATGTCTATAAATGACAATATATATGTGTTATATATACACTCAAAGAAGTCATGAGAGAAAAAAAAAGAAAAAATAGTTTAATCTTTCTACAACTTTAGATAATAGTTTTAGTTTGATCAGAGCTTATAAATATAGCTAGTGAATTATATTAATATTTTGTGCGTGCCACCACCATTTCATAATCTGGATTCAACTTGGTTGTGTGTGTGCAATGTGCATGTGCGGGTGTAAGTTGTCGACGAAAAAATTATCAAGATAAATTTTTTTTTTAAAAAAACGTTATTGAGGAACTAAAAAGGGTTAGTTAAGTACCTTCATCTGTCTCCAATATTCTCCATAGGGAGCAAACACCACATCACGCCCACCATTCATAATCCTATGAACGGCTTTTGATCTCGGTCGGTTGGCAAACTTAAGATCGTGTGTTTTCATAACCTCATGAGCTACTTCGCCAGAAGAGACTACGAGTACTGGGACACGGCCAAAACGAAGGAGCATGAGTGGTCCGTACCGGAGGCTGAGGGACCGGAGAGAACGGTGAGGGTGGAGGCCGACCTGATGGAGGTTTCCAATTACCGGAAGTCGCCATGGAGACGGTGGTAGGTTCACTTTGGTGTTAGTTCGTTTGAGGAATGGTTTAAGCAAGAGAAAGGCTGTGATGGTAGTTAAGCACAAAGAGATCATCAATATCATTTCCATTTCTTGGATTTTGATTGCTCATGAAAGCAAAGTGTTTAGTTGATGATTGTGAACCCGTCTTCACCTCGTTATTTATAGGGTTTGTAGAAACTCATCGTTTTTCGCCGCATCATTTTAGGTGACATATGATAGTAGTTATAATTTTGATTATCTTTTTGTTTACGTAGGGTAGAAATAGTTTTTTTAATTGTATTTTTGTTTACGTAGATATATTTTTGGAATTAGACAATAACTTTTATAATTTATGTTTTGGAATGAAATAGAGGGGCCAGGAAAATAGTTTTTACTGGGTCAAAAAAATTAAATCATAATATAAATTACATGAAGTTCGATAATATCATGGGGGCAAGTGCCAACCCCATAATACAGCATCGTATGATCCTTACTTCCACCTTGTGACATGTGTTGTCATCGCGTAGATCAAGAAGTACATCATATGCTCCTTAGTTCCACCTTTGTTTCATCATCCTGATCTAACACAATCCATCTAAATTTTCCTGGTCCCGAGTTATTTTGTATGTACACCCGATTTTTCTTCCATGATTTTTCCATATAATAGCTCATGCAACCAATTATCTCGGCAATGTCATCATTGATTTTTCTTCCATGATTCCATCTCGTCATACATTGATTTTACTTCCATGATTCTTTGCCATAACTGATGCAACCAATTTATCTTGTCATACCTTTGCATATACTTATTTTAAATACCTTTGCATGTTAAAAAAAAACAAATATTTTGTAAGAATATTGATATCGGGTAGAATGATCAAGTGTAGTTAGCGCAACTAGAAAAATATCCTACCCAAACTTTAAAGGTCACATAATCGAATAACATTTAAAATGAAACTAATTAATATTATTTGATGTGGTTTCAAACTTGAAGGATTATGGGCTTTGACCCAAAACTTTTTGGTAATCCAAACAAAAAAAAGATATATGGTAGAATTTGGTATTGAAAATGTTTAAAACTAAGAAAATCTCATGCATATAATTCATAAAGTGGATATTTCTATTAACAAACCATAATTTATTATTTGATATCCATATTTTTTTTTCTTGCAAATTCATCTTTAAAATATAAACGTACCTAACAACGTATATATGTACATGTGATTATATATATAAATTTAGAAGAGTATATTATGTTTTAAGAATAAAAAAAATATACATGATGACTTGGATTTAGAAATGTGACTAACCCATTCAACACCGAAGTTATATTTGGTCAAGTGCTTGACATTTTTATTATTAATTGCTCATATGACTTATGCTTTGGGAAATACTTGTTCAATGGGTTAGTCTTCCTTGCTCAAAATGACATATTCTTTGAAAAACTTATGCTCTTTGAGCAACGATTAATCAACGCTCATAAAATATGACGGTAAAGATTTTCAACGTTCTTCACATGAAGAGATAATCTCTTTTGCAATTAGAAAAACAACTAATTAATGAAATGTCAGACTTCTCCACTTCTCTAGCTCCTCTCTTGAAAGTGTCCATGGATCATCTCTAAAACTCTAAGCTCTCATTAAACCTGTTCTTACACTGTACTCTCCCCTTCTAATCAAACCTCCAATTCATCTACTGAATATTGTGTGTTTAACTGTTTCACCTTGGCCAAACCAAGGCACGGATCCAATATAAATTTTGCAAATGCATAATGCTCGACTTTAAAACCAAAATGTTTCAAATATTATATATTTCCAAAAGAAATTATAAGATGAAAATAAATATAGCAAAGCACAATATAATTGATACGCTTTTCCCATGGAATGAGGAAGAATGCAAAAGAAAATAAAATCCAAAGGACAAGTATATGTTTTTTTTTCACTCAAAGCATGTATATATAAAAGACTAGAAATATATTTTATTACCCTTTAATACTTTGGTAAATTAAAAATTGGTTATTTGCAAAAAAGTCAATAAAAAGGAAAATGAACAATTATGTTTATTGCGGCCTGCGGAGGAGAGAGGTGCAAGCTTATGAAAGTTCAATGTCCTTGTGACAACATATATGAATATCTAGTGAAAAAGCACGATTGACCAAGGACATCGCATAAAGAAAACATCTTGCAAGTTAAATGCAGACTTGAAACATTACTACATTAAACGACAAAGAGTCAAGGGTATGTCGACAGTCAATAACTCTTCACTTGCCACTTTCAAAGTCTCTGAATATGTTCTCGTATTCCCGTACTTGCTGCACAAAAGAAGTAGTAGTCGTGTGAGGAAAAAGTTATATTTATTGTCAAAAGAGTAAAATAAGGAAGGAGCCTTGGTTTCTCATGTGTTCATTCCACAGCAAAAACACTAACCTGATTCGTGAGAGAAGGTTTGAGATTAGTGAAAGCTTGCTCAAAATGAACCATCTTGATTGTACGCTTACTACTGCCTGAGTTTGTATCTCTAAAAGCTGCATAACCCGCTTGTTTTACCAAAGCTTTAAGATCAGCTCCACTACGATTCTCACAACTCTCCATTCTCGCTATGGCATTCAAATCAACACTCTGGTCAATTCTAACATCCCTCACCAGAGATTTCAGAATCGAATAACGCTGGACCGAGTTTGGGAGCGGTACGTAGATATGTCTCCCAAACCTGCCTGCCCTTTGAACAGCCGGGTCCATCATGTCAGGCCTAGTAGTCCCATCAAAATAAAATAGAGAGAGAGTTGAATAAAGTGTGACAATAATTAAACAAACACTTACTCCACCAACAACAGATCAGAGCAAAAACCCTAACCTGTTTGTAGCAGCAATCACAATTACACCATCTCGTTGTTTTCCGCCACTCAATTCAACGAGTAACTGTCAAATAGCAAATCATTAGTTAGCAATCACACATGATGTTTCAGTACAATGATTGAGAATGAGGTTCAAAAACTAATCACCTGATTCAAAGGTCGTTCAACAACCCAAGCACCTTGCTCACCACGTTTTGTTGTTAAAGCATCCACCTACAATGCTTAAAGAACATCACTGCTAGGCCAAAGCCTTGGATCTTGTCTTCTTAAAGGTAGAAGAAGAATCAAAAGAAAAATATTCCCCTACTTTTTTTTTTTTTTGCAATTTCCATTCCTAAATTAGCTTGAATTTTATTTATATCTTCCCTTTCATCAGGTTAGCTTGAGGGAGAGAACTTTAGTATGTCATAAATATTTGGTATCAACAAAAAAGGAGCTTTGGCTTTTACTACTCTTTACTCTTTATCAGTATAGAGTTTGTCAATTGAAACACTGACCTCATCAAAGAAGACTATGCATGGCGAGCACATCCTAGCACGACTGAATAACTCCCTAATAGCCTTCTCGGTTTCTCCAACATATTTGCTCAGGAGCTCTGGACCCTACACATCATCAGCAATATGGGAAAAAAGAAGATCAAAATTCAAAGGTTTTCACTAGAACACAAAGGAAATATATAACTGTTAAGAAAATATGTTCCAAACAAACCTCGACGTGGATAAAGTTGGCTCCTGCCTCATTAGCAACCGCCTGTGCAACTAACGTCTTACCACAACCAGGTGGTCCATAAAGCAAAAAACCCGTCTCTAAACAAAATTCAAATCCCTGAAAAGAATACGAAATATCCATCATCATTGTTTCCTGGTGGCATAACATTGATTCGACTAGGGTTTGCTACACATATTTTCACTGTCTAGAGCGATATAAGTAATTGGTTACCTTGCATTCTTCAGGAAATTTTAGTGGCAGAATTACATGATGATAGAACTCCTCCCTTAGATGATCAAGGCCACCAATATTATCCCACGTTACATTAGGGATAGTAGAGAAGCCTTCTCTAGTTAAAGAAGGTTGAATAGTTTTTAATGCTTCCTGTAGACAGCGAAACAAGAGTTAGATAGAACAAGCCAAAAAAAAGAAACAAGCAAAAGAGCAGAACAACCATACCATGTTGTGTAACATAAGATAGCATACAAAAAACCTTACAAGCTTTTAATTGGGTGAATTCAACATTTGGGTAAAAGACTTAAAAGAGATTTATCTCACCTCGAAATCTGAGGTAGTGACAAAGAGTTTTTTCCTTTCTTCCTCTGACAATGGTTGCCTCATCAAAGAATCAATATTGGAAGAAGAAAGCTGTGATTTTCTTGAATTTACAATTTTCTTTGCCGCCACCATGCCAGCCTTCTTGGCCAAAACTTCGAAATCAGCACCAACGAATCCGGAAGTCAGACGAGCAATCTTGGAACAGTCCAAGGTGCTCTCCAGTGAAAGGTTGCGGGTAAGCAAAGAGAAAATCTCTTCCCTAGCCTTCTCATCCGGGACATCCAGGCAGATCTCCTTATCGAATCGCAAAGATCTCCTCAATGCCGGATCAAGAGCGTCAGGCCTGTTGGTAGCTCCAATTACAATCACATGTCCAGGCTTAGAACCACCCATGTCATGTGAAAATTTGCTCTCTTTCTGCTGTAAGAGCATATACTTCTCATCCATACAATTCAGCAACTGCGTCACAATACGCGTGTCCATGCCCTTCTGCTGATTCTCCCTCTTGGAGGCAATGGCGTCGATCTCATCGATAAATATAATAGATGGTGCAGTTCTATAGGCTTTAGAGAAGAGTTCCCTGATATTCTCTTCTGATCCACCTAGAACAAGGAAAGGCCAATTCAAATATCAAACAAATCTAAGAGACTTGGCTTAAACAATAGCAATACAAGTGTAATAAATGTGTGAGAAAGAAAGAAAGAGCTCATACCAGAAACACCAGAAACCAATTCAGGAGCAGAAAGCATATAGAAGGGTACACCAGCTTCGTTGGCGATGGCACAAGCCAGCGTGGACTTGCCACAACCAGGAGGACCGTGAAGTAATATCCCAGAGAGTGGTCTCATACCGATACCTTGTACGATGTCAGGACACAAAAGAGGGAGTTTCACTTCAAACATGAGCTCATCCAAAACACCCTTTAACCCACCCAAGTCCTTAAAGGTCGGCCCTTTTGCCTCTACATCGTAAACCTTACTTCCTTCTTCA
Organism: Alliaria petiolata; assembly: GCA_020283515.1. Taxonomy (NCBI): domain Eukaryota; kingdom Viridiplantae; phylum Streptophyta; class Magnoliopsida; order Brassicales; family Brassicaceae; genus Alliaria; species Alliaria petiolata. The sequence goes on from JAHZTW010000002.1 coordinate 20,404,908, forward strand.
CTAGACACAGCTTTCTTCTTCGTTGTCTCTACAAGAGAAGGCGTCCTGGATTTATTAGAGTAAGAGATGAGTAGACTATCACTGGTGATATCAAAGTGTGTATTATCGTCCGACGTCAATACATTGCCGGATGTGGAAGAAGAAGAAGGTGATGATGATTCACATAAATCCGAATTCCTCTGTTCGGGATCATCTCGCCTCTGTTTCTTCCTACTTCCATTACTTTCCTCTTCCTCTTTCCTGGAATTTACAATCTCTTTAACTTTGATCATCAGGATCTGGCGTTTCAAACGAGCCCATTCACGGTGCTTGGAACGGAGGTTATCTGCGATCTCCTCCACCGTGAATCCCCTCCCACATGATTCTAGAACAAGATTCGTTAAGCTCCGACGAGGAACGCTCCCGCTGATACTTCTTTTCCCCATCTCTCAATTTCAGACAAGGGTTTCTGGGAACCTAAGGACAGGTCAAAAAGGGGGAGATGAAACACTATTTTCGCTCTAACTGAAACACTAACTGAAAGAAAGAAAACCCTACTCACTCAACTCACCTGGGCCTTTCTCCATAATCATCATTTTCGGCCCAACTGTCATATAACCTAGTTTGGGCGTTCGGATATCCGTTCTGATTCAGATCCGTTTTTTCGGGTTTTGGATAATTCAGTTCTAGGATATAGAATCTATTCAGGTATTTTTTCTTTGGTTCGGTTATGTCTATTCATATCGATTTCGGATATCCGAATTATCCGAAATTTATCTAGAATATTATTAAAACATTAAAATATTTCTATTATTTAATTTAATTTTGAAAAAAAAATATATTTAATTTAGATAAATACAACTAAAGATTTTCAAATAGTTCGAGTATTTTAGTTATTTTGGTATAAATATAACTAATATATTCGGTTTATAATTATAATTTTGGATATTTAAGTTATTTAAATTCTAAATACAACAAATATTTTGGGTATATAATTGTAATTTAGATATTTTGAATATCCATTCGGTTCTTGATTCAGTTCTGATTTGGTTGAAGTTCTTCGGATATAAAAATGTATGATTCATTCGGATATTTAGGTCGGTTTGAGTTTAGTTTAATATTTTTTAATTCGATTCGGTTCGATTTGTTTTTCTAAATAATTTGCCGAGAACTAATATAACCCCTATCATCATATTCTTCCAAATACAAGGAAATGGTGTTGCTTAGTTGCCGTATTTTTTATCTTATACAACACAAATCATTTTGCAATGTGGTGGTAACATATGAGATATAAACATGGTTAAGAGTCTCTCAATAGATTAGCTTTTCGTTTAAGAGACCCTTAAGGGTCAAGGTTGTTCATATATCTCTACAATATTATTTTGGAAGTACATTTCTAGAGATACTCTAAAAAAGTCTATTAATTACGAAAAATGCCACTGAGTTAATAAATAAAAATTGTTTGGCAACAAGTTTAGCTGGGGTTAAAATAGTACGAAATTACTGAGTCAACTCAGTGATTCGATTAGATCAATAATATTTATCAGTTATTTAAAATTATTAGTTTAAGATCTTGGTAAGGATTTGCGAATAGTTTCAAATAAATCCTTCATTATCGGATTTCAAATAAATCATTCATTAAGATTTTTAAAAAAAATATATATGCACCAATTATTTTCGAAAACAAATTAACATAAATACAAAAACTCACAATCTCTCATAATCTCGGAAACTATCATAACAACCTAAAAATCAAAATAACTTCCAAAATATTTGTTTGATTTATACACAATATTTTTTAAAGAATTATTAATCACATTTAATTTTCGAATTCTATCATTATTTCAGAAATTTAATAAAATGATAAATTCGAATATATTTACAGTGTTCTAACTAATCTGCCTATTAAAATTAACAATCATTTATGAAAAAAAAAATACAACAACATAAGATTACAAAATAATTTTTCTTTGATAACATAGCAAATAAATCAATTATTTTAATAATGTTATATAAAATAACTTAATTTAAATAATGTTATATAAAATAAATAAAATAATTTTATATAAAATAAATAAATTATTTAATATATATTTTGCATTAATAATTGCGAAAATATATATATGGAGATTTAAATAGTGTGATGCGATTTTTAAATCTTATTATTTCTCATCATCCATTTAATTTCCTTATATTTAGGATCTTATTTATTTATTACCATTAATTGTTTCTTTTATTTTTAGAAAACATAAAAATCTCAATATGGTATAAAATATATGGTTGATTGGCATAATTAATTGTTTTACAATTTTGTAATTCATCAGTTGCCTAATATACAGGATATTCAATAGATATTCTAAATTTAAATATTTGTTTTCCAAGTTGCACAAAGATTTTGAAAGATATTTATAATATTTTCTGCTTTTATTTAAAGTTTTACCTTATTTGCGGAATTTTGATACTGAAAAAAGGAGAAAATATCTAGAGAACCCTAACTAACCAACGCCCTATATAAAAAGTGAGTGAAGTTAACATTTTCATTAACATTTTCCAGCCATTGTATGTGTTTCCCAATTTTCTAATTTTTATTTTCTCATGGTATCATTGCAGACGTTCATATCTGAAACCAGTTTGAATATTTGGATAATTGAAGTCGAGATCATACATTTTGGAAACGATACACTTTTATTTTCATAGAAACTATCGACATGGACGCACTTGCAAAACATGTTTTTGAATCTTCCTTTTTCAGAGAAACAATTTTTACAAGTAACCGATTTCATTAATTGTAATATGATTTTTATTTTATTTTTCAGATGATGGTTCAAGTTTGAATGAGATGAGCTGGCTTGACACGCTCGGAGTGAAGCATAAGTGGCATGTGGCAAAGACTAGCTATCGTTGGTTGGATCGGATCCGGTTCGAACCAGTTTTTGGAGTCAGTCGTCATGGACGCACTTCTGAAACAGGTTTTTGAATCTAATCAGAAACTTAATAAAAAAAACACCAAATCAAGGTATGCATTTTGAATATTATTTATGTTTTTTTTGAACATTGAATATTATTTATGTTACTCAGTAGTTATTTGTTTTCCAATTTTGAAGATTCTAAACTATTATTCTACACGTTTATAAAACACCAAATCTGATTTTATTTTGCAGGTGCTTATGAAATGCTAAAAACTTTTCTATTAGTCCCATACGGTGGTATCGGCTCTAGATCCAGAACCGTTCTTGCGTTTTCTTCTGCTGGTGTAAGTTTGTTTTATACTTTTAAGCATTGCGTTTGATGAATCAGAAGCGTGAGTGAATAAGCGGAAATCAGTGTTTTTAATGTTTTTCAGGTTGTTACGGTTGGATACATTGAAGGAGGTCTAATGCTCAAAACGATATTTATTCAAAGATGAACCAAAGAGGTATCACCATTTTACCTTCACAATCTTGATTTTGTTATTCATATATAGTTTTCTGGTATTTTGGTATTACTTGAGTTAATAATCAAATTTATTTGTAAGTTCAGGGTGGCTAGACTACATTTTGTTTTTGTTCGGTTTCTAAGTGAAAAATTTGATACCTATAATTATGGCTGATTTCTTGAGTTCTAATTTGATTTTTTTTTTTTTCATTTTCAGATGTATGTTTCAAGTTTTAAGCTATTGAATATGAATGGAAATTTCTTGGTAAATCTCAACACCAGTCTTCCACGATCTTCTTATTTACATATACTTTTCTCTCTCTCTCTCTAAATATATTTAATTATATATGTATATTCTTTTTTGGCTAAATTTTGACACCAATATCTCAATATGTTCTGGTATACGTTGGCTATTGATTTACAAAATGTTGTATATACCCTATATCTGCTAGATCTACATGACGTGCTTTCAAAGGTACTCGAAAGATGCATAAATTCGTTCTGTTTTTTTTTTAAAGTTCTAATACTTCTAAATATATTTGCTTTGTTTAAATTCTTAGTCTTATCTTCTAATATTGATTTTATTCACTAACATCAGAGGAGCTTTTAATGTGTCACAAAAGTCTGTGTTAATTAGGTGATGCCCTGATATGTATAATTCAGATCAGGGCATCACCTCTTACTTTATAGTACAAAAAGGTATTTATTTCTCTGTAGTGTTCTTTACTTTTGTGTGTTTGTTTGTTTATTTTTATTTTTTGTATTTAGTAGACACTGGGGATCGGTAAACAATGGAGACAATCAAAATGGATTTGGGATGTGAGATTAATAAAGTGGATTTAACGATTTGTGTTTTCCGTGTGTGGTTAGAGCATAATGTGGAGAGATGTTTCGAAATCGTCCGCCCGTTTCAGTTTTATGTCTATGTTTCCTATCTCTTTGCTTTGCCAAAGGAGTGAACTATAGCCTTTAGGTACATTCAATGCATATTTCCTCTATTACTATGTATCCTCTCTAGCTTGTGTTTCTGATCTTCATCAAAAATGAATGTCATAAAAAATTTATTTGCTGCTTTTTACAATCTCGGACTTGTGTTCCTTTGCGGGTCCGTCTTGTGAAACTCCTTTTGACAAAGGTACACTACATATTTTCGTTTGTTCGGTACATAACATATATAATTTTTCATGATTTGCAGCTTTTATCATCCTGGTGATATTTTGTATACGAGACATAATCTACACTAAATCCCGACGAACTTGAGCCTGTTGAGGATGAGAAGCAAGGAGAAGAAACACTTCTGCAGGAAGAAGAGCAGACGCAGCCACAAGAAGAGCAAGTGTTTAGTTTTTTTATATATGAATAGAAGACAAGGAGAACCGGGAAACATAGATGCAATCTCGAGTTTGTGTGTTATGTAACAGTAGCCATTTTTAAAGGTTTTAATCTTTAATCTATATTCAATTAAAAGAAAAGTATATTCTCTTTGTCTTTTACACTTAATTTACGTTTGATATACATATGATATATATATATCATTGCAGGTTAATATTATATACGTTTGGCCCAATTCAATTAAAACAAACCAATCTTTTAGACCCGATCCATTATAACTTTTGAATTTTTTTCGAATGACAATTAGTTTCGGAAAATTATTAGTTATTAACAAATATTTAGAAGAAAAAAACTCATATCCATAAATTTAGGTAAATTTTCATTAATAAACAGATATTCATTTTGAAATAGAACAAAAATCTTTTAACTAATTTGGTTCCTAAGATTATAGAATTTATATTCTAATTAAATTTTTGTTTTAAATAAAATCGGAATATCCAATTATTTAATTTGTTATCTTGGAAAATATTTTTAATGCGGATATCTTTTCAAATAGTTTTTTTATCATATTAAGAAATAAAAATTGTGAGTAAAAATAAACGAGAAACCTAGATATATTTCACTTATAAAGTTATAAATAGGTTTACATCTTATAAAATTAGAAAAGACAACTTATATTTCGTATGAGATGTTTCAACTTTTACAAATTAATATACATTGAAGATTTTTATTTGAAGAAAAAATAGTTCATATAATTATTTTCTTTAAACTTCATATACACTACATGACATTAATTTTATATTATGTATAAAAAATCCATAAATAAAATATAATCAAATAAAAATGAAATCAGAAAACCAAACAAAATTAAAATTTCAAATTCATTCATTTCGGTAACATTGTAGTGTCTAACACATCAACAATTCTTCACTTTTACAAGTACACATTAAATTATAAATCTAAACTACTAAATGTGCAATTACATACCATAACAAAAATGTGTAACATTACTTAAACCGACATATAATATACTCAAACTAAACAAAACAAAATAATAAATAAACTAATCATTCAAAAAAATTCAAACAACAAACATATTAAAATTAAAAAATTTATACATCTAAATTTTATAATTTTTACATTTTTTAAATAAATATGTAACCCACACATTGTTACATTTGCGGTTATTACTCAAACTAAACAAATCCAAACAGTAAATAAACATGTAACCCGCACATTGTTACATTTTTAAATAAACATGTAACCCGCACATCGTTCACTTCAACAAAATTACTATTACATCTCATGTATCAAATACACATAAATCAAAAATCATCAATTAACAATTAAATCAAAAATTTTTAACATAACCGAAATTTCAAATGCATGCATCCATATTACATGAGTCCACATGAAATTTTAAATTATACTACTAAATGTGCAAATATATAAAATTACAAAAAACAAAACATTACTACTTAGACCAAGATAGGTTATATTCAAAGAAAACAAATCGAAACATTAAAAAAAATTAAATATACAACAACATAAAAAAATATTACAATAGTAAACGTGTATTACATCTAAATTATATAATTACCTATTTTTATAATAAAAATGCAACATGCACGTGCGGACTATATCCTAGTATTATCTGTATTTGTTGTAATTTCTTGCTGCGTTGCTTTTCGATCGAAATATAAAGTGAGAACAAAAAATGCTATCGAATTTAATAAATGTATATGACAAACAATTTGTCTTCCCTAAAGTATTGAAAACACACATTAATTTGCAAGGACTTCCATAAAATCATGAATGTTTTTCGAGTTATAGACAGGTTAAAATATCTAACAAGAAAATATACAGAAAATGAAATTAAAATTGTGAATGGGTAAACTAAGTGCAATTAGCATGGTTGAATCGTGTACTTAAACCGAAGTTACCATTTCACTGTCTAATGTCTACGGCCTGAGGCCCAAAACAGTATTTTAGTTCTCACGTGCGAAGCCATCTTCTTCTTCTTCATCATCATCTTCTCCTTCAATAAACCCTACTTTTGGGGTCTCTGCACAGTTTGCAGATTCTCAGATCCGATCCTAACTATTAATTTAGTCCGAGCTTCTGCTCCTAGGCGAAGTCGTGACCCATGACATCGAAATTTATGAAACTCAGTGGTCAATTTATCGACAAATTCACCCGTGTGACTACCTTGCCTGCTCACCATACCGATTTGGTCCAAAGGGTTTCGATTTTGAAAAACGAGCTTTTAGCGATAGGTAACAATAAGGAAAAGTTCGAGAGCGTTTTGGATCAGAAAGGGCAGTGGTTGTTTAGAAGCTATCGTGATGGTGCTGGGATCGTCGAGCTTATGGATCAACTCTTTCCTCGTCCTCACTTGGCTCTTCAGGTTTTCATTTCATCTTTGATGTTTTTTTTAAATAAAGTTCGAATCTTTCCTTTGCCCTGTCTCTAGTATCTCATTATTTGATCGATTTTGTGTGTGAGAAAGAAACATCATTTGAGTTAAAACCAGAATGTTATAGATTGGACTGCTCCCTAATGAATCTAAAGTCTGTTTACTTTAGGGTTTTGTATGTTATGTTAATGTCCTGAGTTGTTTCAGGTTTTAGATTGGAGGAGAAGACAATTGGATTGTTGTATCCCTTTGACATCGGAGGAGTATGCAAAAGGAATCAAAATCGCTGGTCGAGCTAGAGACGTAAACTCTGCAGTCTATCTTTTCAACGAGGCTGCTAAGAAACGAAGCCAAACAACTTCTGTTTACAATGCTTTGATGAGTACTTACATGTACAACGGGCTTGCCCAGGAATGTCAGTCACTTTTTAGAGATTTCAGGAGGCAAACGCATTGTGCTCCCACCATTGTGACCTATAACATTCTGATATCCGTCTATGGTCGGCTTCTGATGGTAAAGAATATGGAAGCGGCTTTCGAAGATATACAAAAACTAAATCTTTCTCCGAATTCGGGAACTTACAACTGTCTGATTGCTGGTTACGTGACTGCCTGGAATTGGGATAAAATGGAAGCTACTTTCCGAGAAATGAAGACTGGTCCAGTTGAGCCTGACACCGAGACGTATCTGCTAATGCTTCGAGGGTATGCGAACTCAGGGAATTTGAATAAGATGGAAGAAATGTATGAATCGATTAAAGATCAGGTTGGTGTAGACAGAGGTCCTTTGGTCAGAGCCATGATCTGTGCATATTGTAAGAAAGCTGTCGAGGGTAGAGTCGAAAAGATTGAGAATTTACTGAGTCTTCTCTCTGGGGAGGAGTATTTTCCTTGGTTGAATGTGCTTTTGATTCGGCTATATGCTCAAGAAGACGTTCTGGAAGCAATGGAGAGGAAAATCGACGAGGCGTTTGAGCATAACACATGTGTTAATAAATCGAGTATTATGCGGGCGATTACTGCAGCTTACTTCAGGTGTAACGAAGTTGACAATCTAGTTAATTTCGTCAAGCGTGCCGAGTCTGCTGGCTGGAAACTATGCAGGTCTCTCTACCACTGTAAGATAATGATGTATGGCTCCCAAAAACGCTTTGAAGAGATGGAAGGTGTTGTAAATGAGATGGGAGAGACTAACTATGGGCTTGTAACTAAAACGTTCGCAATTATGTATAAGGCTTACAAAAGGCACGGAATGGAGTCAAATGCTGAGAAAGTGATGGGGAAGATGCTGAAACATGGGTATCTATGTATTCCAAAAACACTTCCAACTCCATCGGCTTTAGATGCACCTCAATTTGCATAAAGAATACCGTTGTTCTGATTCGTTCAGTGTCTTTGTCAAGTGTGAGACTATACAGAGGATCAAAAGGTTAGTGCTGTCTCTGCCTTTGCATTGATGGTTACTCACCCACGGTGTTGTGCTTACCGTTTGGTTTCTTTTATTTTGTATATCAGGCTGTAGAACTGTGCCCCATGAGCCTTGATATAAAGATGCTGGCTGCGCTTCCATAATCCGCCACCCGAGTTCTGGGATGAGACTAGAGCACCTTTATTTCCCAATCATGATTGACTCGGTCATCATTATCAAGCCGTAGTTGTACATGTTACCGGCAAGAGTTTTAAGTTTCCATGGCAGATTTTGATCGTGGATGAGAAACATCAGTAAAACAAAATCTCTGTGAGCTATGAAGAACAGGGTCTGCATTTTCTGGATTTTCTTGCCTGTGTAACAGCTGATAGATTGGAAGAACCATGCTTTTCTTCTCTCTTGAGAAAATGAAGGCTCTGCCAAGTGAAGTTATTACCTTGAGAACCCTGACCTATCTTGCAGCGTGTTTCTCTCCGGGTCCATTTCCAATTGCCATACGTTAAAATTTTATGTTGTGAGGCTATTAATACTCTTACATTCACATCTGCTCTGTTGTTTCGCCTTGAGGTCTGTTTGAAATTTTAAGGAAGACAGATAGCTCAGCTACACATATGTCAGTATAGTGGGGACCTGATATGCTAATGGAGCCATGGAGCTTTTTGTCCTTTTCATTAGAGTTCTTTGTTTCTTTGCATTTTTCTAAGTATGTCATCGTACAAGTGAACAAGGTTTACCAGCAATAAGTTTGTAAAAAGGTTTAAAAAAAAAGAAAAGAGAAGGCCACATCCATTAAACAAACACCCTACTTCTCAAATGCTTGTTTTGTTTTCTTGATCCATTTTTTTATACAAGAGACAACGAAGAAGAAGACAACAAATTAACAGAGCATTCCATTATTGTTTATTGATTTACTATTTAGTTTCAAGCAACACTAAAGGAAGTAGCAGCATTCTCGACGAACTTCCTAGCACCTTTGAACCACCTCTTGTCTCCTGCTTGTGCTTTGCAGATGTAAAGCTTTCCACCATTCACAGTGGCTGTGATCAGCTGATGCTTCCCACCTTCATCTCCATCAGCTGTTCTTGTCAAAATCGACAAGTAATAGTACTTTTTCCCACCGATCTCTTGTGTAGATGTTTCCAGTATGTTTGCAGTTGCTACTGCATTTGCATCAAACCCTCCCTGCAAAAAGATCAGCAGTAACAACACTCTTGAGCCTTTGGTTCTTGTGTACTAATGAGTCCTCAAAAAGAGAAATTACCTCAGAGACGGTTTCTCCGAAGTAAGCTTGCTTTCCAAGGAGATAATTGACCTGCAGAGAAACATTACCATCAGATATGGCAATTCTCATCTGATTGGACTTTTTTTTTGCTATAAGAACAGAGCTGATGAAACCTGAGAAAGAAACTGTTCGGGAGGACCGTAATCAGTGATGGATTTCTTGTCTGTAGGAGTGACCATTACAGCGACATTAGTGGTGGTGTCGAAGTTGTCTTCGAACCTTAGGACTTGTCCTGGATACTCAACTTCTTTGCTTGGGTTCCACTTCGATGGGATCTGGATTTTGAATCCTTGTCCATTGTACGGCATGAAATCTGTGTTCGTCTTTGGCTTACCAAATACATTTGCTGCAAAACGCAATCAAGAAAATTGCTTCAAGACTATCATCGACATGATCGAGATGTTGTAGAGAGAGAAAGAGGTTCGTTTTATATGGGGATGGCGATCGTACCGGCTTCACCATAGGCAGCATCAGCAGGAGAGACCTTGGATCCGACGGCGGCAGCACCGACGAGGAAGGTGAGGGCAAGACGGCGGGAGACGGCGGAGTTAATGTCTTCTTGAGACTGTTGTTGAGCTCTGCATGCTAAATGGACGGGTCTCGAGAAGCACACGTGGCGAAACGACGACGAGGAGGAAGGTGATCGTGTGGCGGAGGAGGTAAGTGCACCCTGGTGCAAGAAGCACGCGCTGTAGGCCATTCTCTTTCTCTGTTTCGTGTTTCAACCTGTATAGTCAAGACTCAAGACCAAAGTGATGAAAGTGTTTTTTTATAGCATGGAGTTAATTGAAGAATGTTCATTGATTGGCTGCTTCTGGATTTTGGATTTTGGGGAATCTTCTGTTTTGATGTCGGGATAAGGTTGTATAGGTTCCTAATCATGCCACGTGGCAGTAATGAATTTCTTATGCTATTATGATCTCAATTAGGGGCAAATGAAACTGCTAGAAGAGTCTTCATGAGTAACAACAACAACAGTAGTACTCTAGTAACTGTCGCAACATGAAGCCGGTTAAAAGTCCGGTTCATGATTAATAAAAACCGTATGGCCCAAGGACCACCAAAATAGAATGGAGGAAGGAACCATCCAACATAACATAAGTTGTTTAATATACATCATCAATTTATCTTGCCTCCATGGGACCCAAAACCAAAAACCTGGGCTCTTTTCATGCATTTCCCTTCTGTTCTGCTTTGTCTTCGCGTTGCCTTTTATGGATATCTATCTTTGGAACATACATGTCTTTCTTCTTACCCGAATCCGAGTTGTTGGCTGATCTGGTCTTGCTTTTCTTACTGCTTTGATGCTTAGCCATTGATGCAGCAGCTTCTCTTGGAGCTGTGTTTGGTTGCTGATTCCCATAGACCTGAGCAGAAGGCATGTTCTCTTTCTTGTGACCTGAACTGTTCGCTGATTTTTGCTTTGACTGCTTAGCAGTAGATGCAGCTTCGGGTTGCTGAATCCCATTGGTGTGATTAACAAACATTTTCTCTTTTCTCTTACCCGACTCACCATTGTTGGCTGATTTGGGCTTTCTTTGCTTATTGTTCTGCTGCCTAGGCATTGATGCAGCTTCTGTTGGAGCCGTGTTGAAGTCATGGTGGCGATTCCTTGAAGAAGGCTTGTTCTCTTTCAGACTCAGAGACCAAAAGAGCGAGTTGAGGAAAGAATTTGGTTTCTCTTCCCATCCTCCGGTATCATACCTTGAATGCTTTGGCTCCATAGACTCCGGTGGAGATGAAAGTCCCGTGTGACCATCGTATGAGAGAATACAAGCTATTGCATACATAGAAGCTCCGAGATGAGGCGGCAAATTTTCCCGTGGATGTCTTACCTATGAAACGCCAATGGACGGTTGGAACTTCAAATCAAATCAAATAAAAAAACCTTAAAAGTACGGAGTAGTTTTAAGCATAACGGATTATAAACTCACCTTGAACAAAATGGATGCCGTTAGACGCTCCCTCAAAATGTACATTTGAGCAACTTCAAGGGCTGTGGTTTTGAAAGGCAGCCACCGATCAACTACCAACTTGACTGAATTTTCAGGTGAAGACATCATTTTTGGTCCACGCCTACTCTCTGCTTTATGTATATCCATCCCGTCTTCATTACTATTATCTCCTTCTTCTTCTTCTTCTTCCCCTGTTTCTTCATCTTCTTCTTCTTCCTCGTCATCACTATCATCAGCATCACCGCTCCCTGTAGGAGCTACAGCTATCTCTGTTGAGACCAGTAACAAAGGAAGATCACGAGCAACAGTACAGTTTCTTATGTGCATGCCTCCATCTCCACGCGTGATCTCATCGAAAACAACTAAAGATTCATCATACTTCCTCGACGACAAGTTGAAGTTGTTTGACAGCGAATGCACACGAACTTTAGCACCACTAGCAGTCTCTACTAAAGATCTCCGATTATTACCAAAAGATGGGCAGAGTCTTCCCACCATAGGATACAATCCTACTGCTAGGACAGCACGGAGTATACCAGGATCACGCGAATTCTGGCTACAACTTGAGATATCACCAGGAATAATCCCGTGTCTTTTAAGTTCCGACTCAAGTTGGCTACGCATTTGATCCAACATCTTCATAGCACTTGGGGAGACAAAGTACTGAGAGCAAAACTCTGCCGAAAGACCTCTTTCTTTCGCGTTTTTCCAGCACTCAAAGGCAGCAACAACCGCTAGGTGATCACTGTCACCTCCACAGAGTGACGCGAGTTCAAGTTTCGCAGCAGCAGCTTTCTGTCTTTCAACTGGCGACATAGGCATGGTAAACGGTTCCTTGTAGTCGGCTGCACATGCCAGAGTAAGTGCAGGATCCAGACAGTTTACTAATACAGCGAAGAACAGCATTTTGCTTATCAGAGGATGAACTGGGAGATGACCAAATTTCTCTCCAAGTTCTGTCAGCTCTTCCTCAGGTGTCAGAGCCCCGATATCCTGTAGGATGCTCAAGGCGTTTGCAATACTCTGATCAAGAGGCGGGTCCAACAATTTCTGAAGGAAATCATTTGTTTTACAATTTGGATCGAGTATCTTAACCTGAAAAATATATCAAAGGGCAATGATCAGTAAAGCACGAATGGATCACCTCATAGAGTCAATTGCAATTAACAACAAATAAAATGAAATGAGCAGTACCTGTAAGCAGAGTTCTTCTACAGGCATCCTCTTAATTTCAGGAACTTTAAACTCTGGCATAGAGGCTGCCCGAAGTCTAGAATAGAGATGATAACAAATGCCAGGCTGGCAACGGCCTGCTCGGCCTTCACGCTGTTTTGCATTTGCTTTTGATACCCAAGAAGATTGGAGTGTTGAAACATTATTGTAAGGATCATAGCTCTTTTCCTTCATCCTGCCACTATCTATCACATAGACCACATCATCAATGGTAACTGCTGATTCAGCAATATTTGTCGCAAGCACAATCTTGCGACAGCCTCGAGGGGGACGAGTAAAAACTTTCTTCTGTTCCCCTGCTGGAACCATCGAGTGGAGACATATAATGTTGAATTTAGCACTATCTGCGAAAAAAGGGTTATCAAGTAACTTCTGTCTTGTTTTATTTATATCATCCCATCCAGGTAGAAAAACAAGAATGGCACCATCTTCTGAATCACCACATATTTTCCTCATTAACTGCTGTATAAGACTCACATCGACCTGCTCTGGGTTGATTGTCGCCATGTACTTATCAAGCAACTGTTGTGCTTGCTGAGAATTAGACTGGGAATTTCCTGCATGCTCCCTGATTATTTGAGCAGCTTCTAGTTGATTCTCTGTTTCGGCCAATTCTAATGCTGTCATACCATCTTTGGACTTTAAGTTCCAGTCTGCGCCAAATGAGAGTAGCATGCAGACATCGCTGATCCTGCCCTTTCCAGCAAAGACCATTAGTGGTGTTAGCAAGGTTGATTGGTGCTGATAATTGTAGATCTCGGGGCTTACTCGAGAAGAAACAAGATCTAAGAGGGCATCAAACTCATCATTTGTCCAAGCCAGGATGATTGCTTCATCTAAAGCAAGTTTATCTTCATCCGTCAAATCAAGCTTCTGGTCTGGTATACTCAGATTGGCAGAGCTTAGATGATTATTTCCACCTGATTTCAGAATAGAGAGCACATCCTCCAAATATAAGGTTCTCACCTGTAGACACAAAGCAAGGAGATTATTCTTGGGCACAATGCATTTCCAGGTTTGAGAAAGTGAGAAAGAGAGAAAGAGATAAAAGAGAGAAATTAACTGGATAAGTGAATCCAGGGACACGGACAATCGGGCAACCTCCAAAATATCCCGAAAACCTCTCAGCATCAAGCGTAGCACTCATTAGAATCTGTTGGTCCAGAAATTTTCAAAAAATCAGCTAAAAATAATACTGTACTCGGGCCAATACTCAAAGACATTTATCAAGTCATCAAGTCCAGCTATCTCAGGCCATGTATACAATTTGTCGGAGTTCACTTGTCCTCAGTGAACTTTCCACAAAGTAACTTTCTTTGAAACTTCTTAGAACGTTACTTCACAAAACAAAAAGAACAGAAAGCTTAACTAACCAGACGGAGATGCGGATTTGATGGAAGCAAGTCCCTGCAAATTGTTGAAAATTAATTTGAGTTTCAAAGAAAATGACATTGTATCTTCTTTCATGGCTTGCAGCTTTAGAGAAGTTAAATACATGTGCACCAGTATGGCATTTATAAATTATGGTGCGCAGAACAATAGCCTTAACATCAGTTTCTTAGGTCACGCAGAATTGATTTGTTTGATTTAGAAAAATTGATAGGTTGGTATACTCAACGTTTTGCAAGGCTAGGAAGTCTACCTTATAATTGCCAACATGAAATCGGAGTAGCAATCCCTTTCATGGATTTCATCCTACAAAGTAACATTTCAGGTCACTGATTAATGTATACAACCACAATAGCATACTTACAGCCAAGGAACAAAGTGGAGAATCTGAATTGACAAACAATAACGAAGAAAACAAGCCACAGTGATAGTTCACAACTCATTATTATTTCTTCAAGCAATTTAATTGCAACGACGAACCCCAGCATATATATATGAAACACATACTTAATGAAAACATGATAGTGGATCAAATAAGATGTAAATTACCACAATGATGTGAGTTATGTCGGAAACATAGTTAACAGAGCCTTTGCCTACAAGCACCCTCAGGAGAATGCCATTCGTGCAGAAAACAACTGATGAGTGCCTTCCACCTTTGCTTTGCAGTCGAACCTGATATTGCAACATAGAGTCAACGGGGCTCTTCTCTACAATATTGAAACACA